>CM040917.1:22749067-23349067 GCA_023029165.1 Gobiocypris rarus | reverse complement strand
TAGGTTACACCTATAGAAAGTATAATGCATTACTAATGCATTACTATACACAATTAAAATACATTTTAACTTTGGTTACATCTACTTATGAAAAGATACAATGCATTATAATGTACATTATGAATACCGTTATAATGCATTATACGTAAAGACATTAATTAAAGTGTTACCCACTTTGAACAGGTCAATGATGTAAAAATATAGTGCTATTGTTAGTCACAGTGCATTAACTAAATGTTAACAGATACAATTGTTGACCTTAAAAATGTGTTAGTAAATGTTGAGATTAACATTAATCAAACCTTACTGTAAAGTGAGCAATACATTAATTCAATACATTTTCTCTGATAATATAACAAATAGTATTATATTATTCTTTTTATATAATTTTTATTTTGATTAATATAGCATACAGTTTTGCTTTTGCTGTACATTTAAAAACAAGATAAAGTACTGATTAAAAGTGCAGTCACATGAGCAAAATTTCATAGGCAAAAAAGTCCATAACCTATGGTCAATATTGTCATTTTTAAAACCAAGCAGCATTCAGTTGGTCAACTTGAAATCATTGTGAAATATGTGGGGAAATCTTTCGTCCTCACACACAGTTTACAGTTCCTATTGAAATGACTGAATTTTGCTCATTTAAAATTTGTCGCGTAAATGTGACCACACCTTAAAAAGGTACACTATGTAACTTATTTTGGTTCAAAATGAACAAATAATGAGTCAATACATTATCTATCCTTCTTCTAAAACATTTAGTCTTACACCGATTCACTACAGCAAGTCTATTAAAAGTGTTTATATTTTTAAACCTGGCAAAATGGTTTTCGCGGGAAACTGCGTACATACATCACTCCCCCGTGCGTCTCGTCATATCCGTAAATGTAGAAAAGTTGCTACGGCTACTTGACTCGTGGCTGGTGTGCGCGTGGCATAGTTTAGTTGTCACAACGAGCCAGAAAACGTGACATGGAGCAGCTAAATTTCCAACCTCTGGGGAATCACCCATTTTAAACAAACGCCGAACAGAGGATTGTCTGTTGGCAACGTGACAGAGCTCGTAATAAAACAAGAATCAACATGGGCTTGGCTTTTCAGAGATGGCGAGAACTGAGGGATTTTAAATGTTGTAAAAGCGACACAGAAATAGTATTTTTATTAATCAACATGTGAGATGATTTTATTTAACAGATAAACAGAGTCCACTGTAAAGTTAATTGTTTTTTAAGGAAGTCCCGTACCTATCAATGGGTTTAGCTACAGTTACGTCTTAAGCTAGTCAGCTTGAGATCCTTTCCATCTAAACTTGTTAAATCTCTTTAAGCCCAGGATATACCATATTTTCCGCACTATAAGGCGCACTTAAAAGCCTTTCATTTTTTCAAAAAATGACAGTGCGCCTTATAATCCGGAGCGCCTTATATATGGATCAAGGCGCTCTGTCAAAATGTTTCAGTATGAAAAACCAATAAAAACAATTAAAATAATAATAAAATGTTTCAGTAAGACTGGTAACTACAAGCCGCACCGCTTGCATTACGGCTACCGTAGTCAGTAAACACCGGTACTGTGCTTTCGGATAATAACGAGAGGGAGCCGGGCAGGTTGGATGCCGAATTGCCCAACTGTTGGATGGGGAATGAACTGAAAAAGTGAGCTTTACGTGTTATACGTAACTGAACAATGTGGAGTTATGCATTAACGCTTGATTTAGTGGTATCCGACTGTTTCTTTTACGTGTTTACTGAATTAAGGAAAAGTTCCCTCCACGTTTGGGAGAAAAGTTAGCAAGGCTGGGAGATATTGTTTATATGCACATCAACGTTTGAACGACATTACCATGGGAGTGAACGGGGTTGTCAGAACGCTTAATAAAGTTGGACTTTATCGGACTGTTTTGTTGACATTCCCTTTAGGACAGCTCCATCTAGTGGCTGCATAACGCAAACCCAGTTAAATGTTTGACTGCAGTATCTTCTATCCTATGCCTTATTTCAATATATATGAAAACAGTTCTAAAATAGGCCATTCATTGAATGTGTGCCTTATAATCCGGTGCGCCTTATAATGCGGAAAATACGGTACTTAAATTTACGTGTCTGCACAGCTTTCAAAGGATACTCAGGATACTTTAACTATATTCATCTGCAGAGTCATGCACCAAAACAATGTTCTTCTGCAAAATGCAGAGTTTTGATTTTTAACCGCTACAGGGATAAAAAAGTTACATGGTGTACCTTTAAGAAAATATATTTTTTTCTGAAGTGTAGGTGAAAATCTTACATCTTTGATTAGACAAAAAATATATAATTTACTATAACCACACTTTACATCCAAAATAGACTTACATACATAAAATATATTATCCTTTACCAGGAGAAAATAGCATTTTGATTTAGTTTTACATAGGTTTTCGGGGGGAAAATAAAAGTTCTTGTTTCAAAATGTAAAGATTATTGCTCAAGGTCCATATCCTTTACTGCTCTCTAGATTGGTTCACATTTGGTAAACCAGCAAAATACTGAGTAAAGAAAGATAAAAAGAAAGAGGGCAGTGTCATTTGGCCCAGGTGTCGCTCTCACTTCTGTCAGTAATGGATGTTGCTGTGTTTTCATCCTTATCATGAAGGTTGTTGTTGTTGTTATTGTTGCTGTAGGTGAACTGCATCTCATGCCTGTTATTCTGGATGGCGGATGTCTCTTGCAGTCTTAGTTCATCCAGCTTCCTCCACAGTTCCTCACGTTCCTGCTCTTTCTTCTTCTCTCTGAGGACAAAAGTGATGGCAATAATGAGCAGTGTCATTTTAAACAAAATGCAAAGAGTAAAGGTGTATTCTTACCGCTGTCTGTCAGATTTGTACGAGGCCGTCAGTTCATCAAACAGCTTGCTGTTCATCTCCATCAGTGTTTTTAATACATTGTACACCAGGGCCACGATCGTCCTGAGACAATGTAGAGATAAAGCGTTTACAACACACCTGTACTGTATGTCAGTTTCTTTACTGTGAGACTTTGAAAATAAATGTACATGTAGAATTTAACGTTCTACCGTATTTTCCGCACTATAAGGCGCACTTAAAAGCCTTTCATTTTTTCAAAAAACGACAGTGCGCCTTATAATCCGGAGAGCCTTATATATGGATCAAGGCGCTCTGTCAAAATGTTTCAATATGAAAAACCAATAAAAACAATAATAATAATAAAATGTTTCAGTACGACTGGTAAAAAAAGCCGCACCGCTTGCAGCATTACGGCTACCGTAGTCAGTAAACACCGGTACTGGGCTTTCGAATAATGACGAGAGGAGACAGGCAGGTTGGATGCCGTTGTCTCCCAACTCTTCAATTCGGACACTGAAGAAGAAGAATTCGAGGGATTCGTGGACGGGGAATGAACTGAAAAAGTGAGCTTTACGTGTTATACGTAATTGAACAATGTGGAGTTATGCACTAACGTTTGATTTAGTGGTATCTGACTGTTTCTTTTACTACGTGTTTACTGAATTAAGGAAAAGTTTCCCTCCACGTTTGGGAGAAAAGTTAGCAAGGCTGGGAGATATTGTTTATATGCACATCAACGTTTGAACGACGTTACCATGGGAGTGAACGGAGTTGTCAGAACGCTTAATAAAGGAATAAATTGTTTAAATATATATATATACATTTTAGAGAATACATTTTAGAGTTATTAATATATAGTTATTTTTAATAAATGCAGCCTAGGTGAGTATTTTTAAAAACATAAAACAATTATATCAACACCAAACTTATGAACTATTATATAATTTCTGTACAGAAAAAATCAGTTTGGGTTTGGAATGTCATTAAAGGTCAATTTTGTTATAATTTTAATTGTAGCACTTTACAATAGTTAACATGAATCATGAACATCTTTTCTAAAGCATTTCTTAATCTTTGTTAATGTAGATAACAATATTTCCGAATATATTATTAAAAACAAAAGTTGTATATGTTAATATTATTTAATTGAGCTGAGCTGACATTAATAGTTGTATTTTTATGAACTAACATAAATATTAATGAACAGTATTTATTAATATTAACTAACACATACTATAACAAATGTATTGCTCTTTGCTTGTTCATGTAGTTAATGCGTTAACTAAAATTATGCAATGAAACCTTACTGTAAAGCGTTATCATTTTCATTTTTGGGAAAACTATTTCTATATATCCATTATATTCATTTCATATTTATATATTCAAATGACAACAGCAAAGATTAAGGTAAAAAAGATCCCAAACATACTGGTTCCAGTGTTCTTTGGAGATCCGGTACAAGTTTCCAAACATGATGGGAAGGATTTTGGCATTATTCTCCTCGATTAGACTCAAAATGTACTCATTGTTCCAGTAGTACAGTGCTCGTTCTGCTACCTGCAGACAGTCAAATTAATAAAGAGAGCCAATCATTTATGTTGAAATCCACAGTCAAAAGATTTTTTTTTCTTCAGCAAGGACACATTAAAATGATCAAAGTATTTAAAATAAATACTGTTTGAATAAACACTTTTGAAGTTCCTATTCATCAAAGAATCCAAAAAAATGGTTTCCATATGGTTTTCACAAAATAAATTAAGCAGTTGATAAGAAATGTTTTGTTGAATAATATTTGAAGGATCATGTGACACTGAAGAAATACATGATAAAAAAGTTACAGTTTTTACTGTATTTTTGATCGAATAAATGCAGCTTTGTTGAGCATAAAGGCTGGAATACACTACATGACTTTTGCCCAGATTTACAGTCAGAGACAGATTTCACAGAAAATCGTGCAGTTTGATCACAGACACAGATTTTTTAACTTCAAAGATTGATTCCATCCGGTCACAGGATATCAACTAGTTTTTCCTACATAGTGTGATAAATTTGTCTGGCTATCACCAGACCAAGCTCAATCTTTTAAGACTGAACGTTGGTCTGGGGAGTCTGCTCTGTATTTTCTACTGCACAAGAGGTGTGATCAACGGGCATAATTCAAATGACTCTGTACGCGATTGGATAGTCCTACAACAAATTAGATCACAAGAGGCGTAATCAACAGGCATCAATCCATCTTTCTCTGTCCGTCATTGTGTTAAACCCGCCAATAGCGCGCCAGATGGATAAGCCAGTCTGTGATTGGTTCCCAGCAGGATAAATGAATGTACAGGTTTCCAGCCTGAGCTGCAGGGCGAAATCAAATCTAGTGATAAATTGTACAGGTCAGCTGACAGACCCTGATCAAAATCTTACACTGTACCTGAAAATGAGGGCTGGCTACACATTTAGAGATTTGCTTAAATAATGGCTCCTGAATCTTCTTGAACTGAGTGGGTTCAATAACATCCAGGATCTCTTCAATTTCCCCTAGAAACATGACCTAAATAAAGCAGAGAGACAGGAACCCAGGAACTCATCAGACATGTAATTCAGCAAACTGTCTGTAATTATGGTTATCAAGTCAGTTATCAGACGGGCTTACCTCTTTCTGACTACATGTCTTGGGCCAAATTTTCAAAAGGCCACGAACCACCTGAGGGAAAACAGAAAAGACCTGATCAATTTAGCAATCCTAATGAGTTAGAAAACAAATATTTAACACACACACGCACGCACTCACGCACGCACGCACGCACACACACACGCAAGCAACGCACACACACACATACACACACACACACACACACACACACACACACACACACACACACACACACACACACACACACACACACTTTATGATCAAAATAAAATAAATTCATTGAAATAGAAATACTTAAAAAGTTACATCTAAAAGGAAGTCTGGATACTTTTTCGTTGCTTTTATTTTTAAATATTTTCTTAGTATTATGTTAAACATGCTTGATACTTGGAAACTTTGTGTTATTTAACCTGTCCTCAGCATGAGGTCACAATGTAAAACAAAAATTAAGTTAAGTTATTTGAATAAATAAATAAATATAAATATATTATATATTATGGTTCATTAGCTATAATGTATTATTGAATAATAAAAAATAACTTTGCCCATTATCTCAAGATTCATGCCGAAAAACAATTGAGAAAAAAAACCTAAACCATGTATAAACAACAAATAAAACAATTTATAAAAGTTTATCGAAAAAATAAAAATAAAAAAATAAAAAAATCGAAAATGAAATCTGGCCTTGCCAATTCAACCAAAAATAAACAATAAAAAATAAAATAATAAATGACAAATGTTATATTTGTAAATTTTTATATCTTTTGTTTTGTATTATTATGTATTAATACTACATGAGGTATATTGCTTAAATTACAAGGGGGCAATATGATTATGTTCTTGTCTAATTTGTTAGCTAGCTATTTTGTAAGCTAGAAAATTAATAAAGTCCTAATATAAATGCATCACAAGAAAATGCAAAGAGCTAATTGTGACATTAAGTTGTTTATTAGTGTTGAAAAGAACTGCCTTGTATGAATGGTTATTTAGCTTTCAACTATATAATAGTAAATTTGGCACCTTCCCGTCTTCTGATTAGCAGAATCCATTTCTCATTATTCCTTTTTTTGGAGAATCCTGCTAACTAGGGATGGAAATGTTGGTCATTTTGGCTACTTTAAGTACCCGACAGACAGATAAAGTTAAGCTATTTTTTTTCATTGCGTCAGACAAACATCTCATAAGGATCAGCTGTTCCATTTTCCCTGCTGTTTACTTGCAGTTTCCAAACCCAGAAACATGAAAATCATTCATTTATAGCTCTGCCTTCAACATCACCGCCCTCTAAGTTGGGTATGCCTGTGCAAAGTCATGAGTTCATTCCTGCTTACAGGCAAACGCAAGTGGTAATGAGCTCTCATCTACACTCATGAACACTGTGGCTTCCCTGCGGTCGGCACCACGTCCTCAGAATCAAGTCACTGTTCACGCATGACTGTTCAACCAAACACAGCAGCAGCCGTATAATCACGATGGCTTAAAAACACACTCCATGGGAGCGCAGATGGCTCGAAAAACCAAACAGCAAGCCAAACATCCAGAAGCGCTTCAGCATCTTCACACTGTATGGTGTCTGAGGAAATTTGGGATGAGTACATGTTCTGAGCCTGCCGTAGCCTAGCGCTTTAACATCTGGCATTGTTTAAATATTTAAATCCCTAAAGCAGTCATTTATGAACTATAGCATCATTGTGCCATTTTATATTATCATTATTGTATCATCAAGACGCTTAAAGTTACTCCAGAGGGATTTTCTCTGTAATAAGAACAGCACTGTAAGTCAAATTAGTAACACACTCCATATCAATTTTACTCACACTTGCAAAACATCTACTATAATATAATGAAATATTTGCCAATTTATGCAAATAAACGAAAAACTACAGAGATTTCCATCTCACAGATAGATGATCTTAGAAGTCGTGAGTTAATCACATTGAGCGTCTACAGTGGTGCAAGCACCTGTAACCCTTTTATTCTAAACCTTTAATCCAATTTCGCTTCTGTTTGCCATCAGATAATTTCAAGCCGCTAAACTCCGGGGACATTTTTAGTCCAATGATCCAGTAAGTTAATTAATTAAAACATACATATATATCAGTCCAAAACAGTGCAAATACAGTATAGAAAATCAGGCTGATTACGTCAGAGATGGCAGAGAGAATTGAGACCTATGTTGTGTTTACAGTTAATTATTCATTCCAGAGTTTCAAGCTCTGTCATATTCTGTGATTGTTTCTGAAAAGTGTGAGCCCTCATGCATTGTACAGACTGCAGACTGAACGGTACGTCAAAACATCCCATCGCCGTATGGCCAGATGATAAACAAACTACATTTCTCGGCTGGATCAAGCAAACCGGCGTGTCGTTATTAAAGTTTTGATGGATGAGGATTGCACTCGATATAAAGATTGCAGTGCTGTATTTATGTAGAGACACATTTCAGTACATTGTTTACACACATTCAGGATAATGTTGTGATTTGCCGTGTTTAGTAATTCTGAATGGATCCATTTACTCCTGGTATTGCAACTTGACTTGTCTCAAATGTAAACAATGTAAACTCTTTGCTGTTACACTGTAAATACTGTGAATTCTGAAAAGTTGTTTTTCTGCTATTTTTTTTTGTATAGATGCTTTTTTTGTGTTTATATTTATGAATTATATCTCCTTATATTATTTGATTATATAGTGCCCTTTTGGAGTCTCCAAGTGTCCTTTTTTTAGAAAGACGCCTACATTTACCCTGAAAAAAGATTGCAGAAAATACAGTGTTATGAATATACAGTGAATACAGTGCCCTCCACTAATATTGGCACCCTTGGTAAATATAAGGAAAGGCGGCTGTGAAAATAAATCTACATTGTCTATCCTTTTGATCATTCATTCAAAAAATTGTAACCTTTCAGTGAAGTAAAATAAATGGAAGTATGGGGGAAACAATCATATTATGGAATAAATGTTTTTCTCCAATACATGTTGGCCCAAATTATTGGCACCCATAGAAGTTCTTATGAGTACAATATCTCTAAAATACATTCCCATTTATATTAACTTGCGACTAAGTGACTAAGAGCATGACATTTTCCTGCCTTGACTTCCTGTTCCACGGGTGTATACATATGAGGAAATACAAAGGGCAAATTCCCATGAATCATTCATCAACTCCAGCATATTCAGTTCTTAGACACGACTGAAAAAAACTTTTAAAAAAAAACACCCACCAGATGTGTTTGGTGCAAACAGAGATAAAAAGTACCCCATGCCCACGGTTAAATAAACTGCTGTATCTTTAATGTTGTGGGCCTATTTTTTTGCTGGAGGTCCTGGGCATCTTGTTCAGAGACATGGAATCATGGATTCTAGCAAATAGGAATGGTCTCTGATCTCTTGTCAGGTGTTCTCCAAACTCATCAGGCATTATAGAACAAGGCTCAGAACTGTTATCTTGGGAAAAGGACGATGCAATAATTGGGTATCAATAATTGTGGCCAACTTGAACTAGAGAAAAACATTTATTTCATGTGATATTCCCACCACTTTCAATTGTTTTACTTCAATGAAAGGTTAGAATTTTGTGAATGAAAGATTAAAAAGATAAATAATGCAGATTTATTTTCACAGCCTTCTTTGCTCATATTTAGCAACTTCCAGAGTGTTGCTGTAAAAAAAAATACAATAAAAAGTGTATTGGTGAATGAAATCAATTCAGATGGGCTGAATGTGTGAGCTCTAGTAGGGTTGTAGTGGGGTGGTGTGAGGGTAAAGGTAGGAGTGAGGTGAGCAGTACCACTTCAGTGAGGGTCGGGTCCTTTTCTAAGAACTGAACCACACAGTAGGCCAGCTGAAAGACAACAAGATCAATAGTGAATGTGAATAGAAGGGATGGTTTGTGCAACAAAACAAATCAACCTGCCAAAGATTTACTATTCAGCATACAAATGAATAGAAAATAAAGTTGGAGGAATTGTAGTTGCCCAAAGCCAGTGTGCAGATTTTGGGCAGTCGAAGTTGAAAGATTTAGCTTGTTGTGTCTGGTAGTGTGTAATCCTCAGTCTTTTAATGCAGTCCTGGGGACCCCCCATCATTAAAATTTTTGGATGTCTCCCTTATCAGGCACACCCGATTGACCATATGCATGGTTACTTCCTGGTTTTTCGATAAGCCAGCATGGGAATTTCCGGTGACCAGTTAGCTGTCATTCTATACTTTAATGTAATGATTAAAAACATTATTTGTTCATCCTTCTGTGATTGTCCCCATTTGTAAAACTGAATGTTTCAAGATGTAGAAAACAAAACATTTGATAGAAAACACTTATTTAAAGATTAAAAAGAAAATAACTGAATTAACACTATAACCAGGAGATGGCGACAGAGGAGCATTTATTGTCAGGTTTAAAAATAAACGTCAAGGTGAAGTATGAAGTACTCACAAAGTTTCATGAAAAATACTATTTTATTGCGACTGAATTACACTGAAAGCTAGCACTGCGCTCGCTCTTTATAATCACTGACAGAAGTTGTCAGTGCAGCGCAAGCTCAATGATTTCGCAACACTTCCCATTTTGTTCAATGAATCTAACTAAAGTGCACGATAAATCTTTATTTTACAGTGTTTGATGCTTTTTTCACACAAAAGTGAAAACTGATGGTTGAATTGAATTTTACTGAGGAGGAACACTAAGGGACGCATCTTTTTTATGTTTTACATTTGAATGAATACATTTAATAAATTAAAGCTAGGCCTGACTATTTGAGTGACTACATTCTTACTATAAGCTAAGTATTACACTATTGATGCTGTTAAAGCTACATCAGGACTTTGACAATACCGACACACCAAGTGAAATTTTAAGTTTTCCAGCTGGCTTATACTGTATATATCATTACGGAAGTTCTGTGCATATGGTCAATTCAAGTCTTGCATTCTGTGTTAATGAGCCGATGAGTTGAATCAGGTGTGTTAGATGAGGGAGAAATACAAAATATGCATCTTGGATTGGGGGTTGGATCCCCAGGACAGGTTTGAGAAGCACTGGTTTAAAGTATGATGCCCTTTTTTCCTCTCTAACCATTTACAAACTCAGTGAGTGAGTGATGCCTACTGTTCAGTGTAGTGTATTCCATCTTTTAGTATAGGAACTGATAACATTTTATAATCAATTTGTTTGTATATATAAAAATATTTGATACAGCTTGCTTTTATGGCTCATACACATGATATAGGAGGAAAAATAACACCTCAGTTTTATTCAGAGGAGCAGAAATATGCAATTTGGTGCAGATGCTGATATTTATATGGCCAAAATGTGAGATGAAATTCTGGTAGCTTGTAATGTAAATCAATGAGATTTTTATAACAGTACAGTAGTCAGCTTAGATAAAATGCACAAAAATATCAGTTGTCGCTATATCTCAAAATATGTCTCAGTAAGATTATATTCAAAGGTGCAGCAAGCAATTTCTGAGAAACACACCCCTCCCTTCATAGCTCCGCCCTCAAAATGCACAAACGCACAATGCAGTGGATGTCTCTATCATAGCTGAAGTGAAGCAAAATAATGCTTTGCAAAAAATAAAGCGTAGCTGACGAACAAACAACAAGCAAGAGTTGTTTGTTAGTTGCCAGCAGCACACCAGTTTCAGACAAACATGACACTCAAAACTAGACCTATACCATGAAGCCGGTTTAGGTGGCTAGCCAGGTATGTTTCAGTTTAGTTTGCGCCAACTCTGGGTTTTAGGGACCATGAAAGTGGCTGGCCTTCTAGCGGTGTTCATCCCCATAGTAACTTAGGCTCCACGGCTAACCTGCTCTGGGGATGGTTGTGCTCACGGTAAGAGATTTCATACTGACATTGAACCAAACAGCAGTGACATGTCTGATGCAATAAAGTCACTCCCCCAGTTTCTACTCCAAATTAAAAGGTTACTCGATAAAGATTTTTTAAAAACAAAATCATGATATTATTTATAATTATTATGTAAACCAATCAGGCATAACTTTATGACCACTGACAGGTAAAGTGAATAATAGTGATCGTCTCTTTATCACGGCACCTGTTAGTGGGTGGGGTATATTAAGCAGCAAGTGAACATTTTGTCCTCAAAGGTGATGTGCTAGAAGCAGGAAAAATGGACAAGCGTAAGAGATTTAAGTGAGTTTGACAAGGGCCAAATTGTGATGGCTAGAGTACTGGGTCATAGCATCTCAAAAACTGCAGCTCTTGTTGGGTGTTCACGGGCTGCAGTGGTCAGTATCTATCAAAATTGGTCCAAGGAAGGAACAGTGGTGAACTGGCGACAGGGTCATGGGCAGCCAATGCTCATTGATGCACGTGGGCCCGATTCAACAGACGAGCTACTGTAGCTCAAATTACTCAACAAGTTAATGCTAGTTTTTGTTGTTAAAAAGGTGTCAGAATTCACAGTGCATCGCAGTTTGTTGCGTATGGGCTGCATAGCCGCAGACCAGTCAGGGTGCCCATGCTGACCCGTCCACCGCCGAAAGCGGCAACAGTGGGCATGTGAGGATCAGAACTGGACCACGGAGTAATGGAAGAAGGTGGTTTGGTCTGATGAATCACATTTTCTCCTTACATCATGTGGATGGCGGGTGCGTGTGCGTCACTTACCTGGGGAACACATGGCACCAGGATGCACTATAAGAAGAAGGCAAGCTGGCGGAGGCAGTGTGATGCTTTGGGCAACGTTCTGCTGGGAAACGTTGGGTCCTGCCACCCATGTGGATGTTAATTTGACACTTACCACCTAGTATCTAAAAAACGTTGCAGACAATGTACACCCTTTCATGGAAACGGTATTCCCTGGTGGCTGTGGCCACTTTCAGCAGGATAATGCTCCTGCCACAAAGCAAAATTGGTTCATGAATGGTTTGGGGAGCACAACGAGTTTGAGGTGTTGACTTGGCCTCCAAATTCCCCAGATCTCAATCCAAACGAGCATCTGTGTGATGTGCTGAAAAAACATGTCCGATCCATGGAGGCCCAAAAGGGGGACCAACACAATATTAGGAATGCCTGATTGGTTTATATACGTATATGGTTTATATACTTTTATAGCCAATCAATTACACACAGGCAATTCTAGCTTACAATTATTATTAAGCATTTACTACAATATAAATGAACTAACTTCACAACTTTCACTTGCACTGATATAGCTAAATGTATTTTTTTAATTTTCTTCTTTCTGTGTAAATGCATTTTACATCATTTTAGATCACATTTTATCGCTTAATCTTCAGCAGAAGAGAGAATTGAGACACACTGATTTGCGTGAGAAGTGAATCGCAGTTTCTCAGTGTTTCAAGGCATGTTATTGGCTCTTTGCTACGATGTCACTTTCATGTGCACACACTCCATGACCTCTGGATCAAAACCTGAGTTGACAGAGAAAGTTGATGCATCATGGTACCAACAAAGCCAATGTTACTCACATATGGAACAGAAGCAACGCATCCGGCCTTAGGTCTTTCCAGGTCTTTTTCCAGTTATATTCCTCTGACCTTTTCTCTGTAGCCCCTTTTACACAGTGCATTGATCCCATAAAATTGCTTGAGTGTCTAGAGTGAACGCAAACATGTCCCGGGAATGTCCCGGGAATGATTCTGGATCAGTTGCCAGGATCAGTGCCGGAACATGCCCTGTGTGAACAAAAGGCAGGATGCTGCGGAGACATTACACGTCACATTGATGTCATGTGTCTTTTCGGGATAAAGTGTAAATATATATGTGTGAACAAATATGAGTGAAAGCACACACACTGGTAGTGCGAATAAGCCAAAATCGAACGATCGCAGGACGAATCTCTGTGTGAAAGGGGCTTTTGTAATGTCTCTCGGCCATCTCTCTTTCTACAGTCTGTCTTCAAATCTCTCCTCTTGCTTACTCTCTCCTCCCCCATCATGAGTGGACACACCCCTTACTGCTGATTGGTGTGTTGTGCTGCTCGGTCTGCTCCACTTTCAACAGCGTTTCTCAGAAATCACTTAGTGCACCATTGAATGCTTAGTTTTATAATAATTTAGATTTTTTTTTTTAAGGCTTTATAGGGTCAAGCACCAACTCTTTGTGTACCTGTGCATGGAACAGTGCTAGTCCTTTGGCAGTGTGCAGAGGAATGAGGATCTTCATGAGGAACTGCTTGTGTTCAGCCTTCAGCGGCAGAGCGAAGCCATTGATGATACTGCGATTACAAAAGCATGTGACACAACTGATGACATGGAAGCCTGAAGGTTTAACATTAGATGATTGAAGCCAGTCAACACAAACGCGCTTCTGCTGCCGCCACAGGGTTCAGGCTGAACCTGGAGCCAAACAACCTTCTACACAGCATGCATTCTGACTGCACTTAGTCCATTAGATGAACTACGTGAACAGAAAATTAATAAAGATACATTAGCAAGGAAAAAAAATGAAACAAAAACTCACCTTCCCAGAATCTCAAGGAATTCAGCAACTCCATTAAAGTGCTCAGTTTCATAGAGGTATCTGGGGAAATTATTTGGGCATCCATGAACAATTTATATTTTGAATAAAATATGAACATAAATGAGAATTTCTTTTTTTTTTTTTTAAATGCACAATCCAAAATTCTTTTTTCTCTGAACATTATTATAAATTCATAAATCAGCAAATAAAACTTATTTAGAAAAATATTGACACATTTTTTTTAGTAACATTTCCTGAAATTGCAAAGCCCACTATCACTGTTAAAGGATTAGTTCACCTCAAAATGAAAATTTTCTGATAATTTTTTTTCCACTGAAGAAAGAAAGACATGGACATCTTGGATGGCATTGGGTGAGTAAATTAAGTTTTTTTGAAGAAAACATTGCAGGATTTTTCTCCACACAACGGACTTCAATTTCGTCCACATCAATGCAGTTTCAAAGGGCTTTGAAGTGCTTCAAATGGTACTGTGCGATCCCAGCTGAGGAATAGGGTCTTATCTAGCAAAACGATCTGTAATTTTCTAAAGAAAAAAATTGATCGTCTTGTGCTGGTCTGCAACGAGCCAGGCATTACGTTACGTACATGGAAAAGGTAGTACATTGTTACAAAGTGAACGTTCGAAGACTAGTAGAAAAACCCTTTTTTACCGAAACAGAATTAAATAATCAATATGTCATTCAACATACAATACAATTTGAACGATCGTCCTTCTCCACACTTTTAAACAATGGGGCGGAACTTCCGCCCACATTCGGCTGACCTTTGCAACGTACGTTAGGTAATGCCTGGCTTGTTGTAGACCAAAAAGTATATACATTTAAAAAAATTTTTGAAAATGACGATCATTTCGCTAGATAAGACCCTATTCCTCAGCTGGGATGGCGCAGTACCATTTGAAGCACTTCAAAGCCCTTTGAAACTGCAATGATGTGGACGTTCAACATATTAGTTGCCATTGAAGTCCATTGTGTGGAGAAAAATCTTGAAATGTCTTCCTTAAAAAAACTTTATTACTTTTCCACTGAAGAAAGAAAGACATGAACATCTTGGATGGCATTGGGGTGAGTAAATTACCAGGAAATTTTCATTTCGAGGTGAACTAATCCTTTAAGAGACCGACACAGCTTATCCCAAAGCATTTCACACACAGCTATCATTTTTGGAAACATTATTTAATAACGCATAGATAATATTTAGCCAAATCCTTTTGCTTGGATCAAATTTATCAACCTGCATTTAGTTTTTACTTAAAATCTTCACTGACATTATTGTGGAAAAAACTTTAAACATTAATATTGTCAAATATTATTACAATTTAAAACATTTCTAATGTAATATATTTTTAAATGAAATGTATTCCTGTGATCAAAGCTGAGTTTTTACTCCAGTCTTCAGTGTCACATAGTCCTACAGAAATCATGCTGATTTGCTGCTCAAGAAACATTTCTTATTACTATCAGTGTTGAAAACAGTTGACCTGCTTAATATACATTTTTAGGATTCAAAAGAACAGTATTTATGGAAAGCAGAAATCTTCGGTAACTTATTTTTCTTTTGATCAATTGAATGTGTCCATGCTGTTGTGTTCTTACCTCAGAAAAATGTTGTTGATCTGTTTCCGAATAAAGGCACGCAAACCCAGAAATTTCCCGTAGATGCGATGCAGAATAGTTTTTAGAAACTCTCTCTCACGAGGATCTTCACTGTCAAACAGTTCTAAGAGCTGAAAAAAAAAAACAATATGCAAGGAGTTCATTTTTTCATAACAAAACCATTGCTTTGCCTCTTGCTCTAATCTAAGGTGCCAATTCTCTGCAGTTTGTTTGTGTTAATATCTTTGATAATTTGTTACATATCTGAAATATGTCTGAATATGACATTTTATTTGTAGTCAAGATACTTGGGTTATCTGGGTTTATAAAGCATGATGAAATCTACATAATGGCCTCATTTACATTTCTTATTTAAAGGTTTCAATAATGGTCAGCGTACATTGCTTTCATTTATTATTGAAAGAAGAAAAATGAGAAAACAGCGTCTTTATCATTTTGTGTGTCAAGCTATTTGTTATTCTGGTTGTTTGATGAGAAAGATATGAAAAAGTTGCTTTAGATTTTTCTATACAACTGTAGTAATTAATGAATATTGCTGCATCCCAATTCACATACTAATTAGAATGAGTGAGTCCTAAATCGTAGTGTGCTGATGAGTATTTCAAAAGATACCCGAATGGTCTACTTTTTCCAGTTAGAAGTGCAGATCCGTGCACTCTTAATGGCTAATATTGCCCACAACCCATTGTGTGTTGGACGAGTATTTGATTACAACTACAAACACGAATAAAAACGATTAAAAAAAACTACAAACATGGCGGAAGTGCAAGTCCGACTGTTAAGTAGAGCAGTTTAGATAAAGGAGTTTGAGTGAGTAATAATTAGTATCTAACCTGACGAAAATATATTTATTCAATGTTATCCACATTATTTCATCTGCAACAGCATTGCAAACTTTTATAAAAGATACATTTGGTCATTAACTTTATCATTATGCAAGCTTTTAAATGAGGAGAGTCTCAGCATGACAGACAAAGCACCGCAAGTTTTTTTTGCTAGTTTCAGCCTGACGCAATTATCATTTTCATGTCCTGTGCCACGTTGTTCATGTCCTGCTTATTACACACACACAGGGACCAGCAGCACACAAACATTTTAAATATTAAAATTATTCCTCTCTGGAGAAGTGTTCAGTCTTTCCGCTCACAAATTTTTGCCATGTAAATAGCGAATGGTAAATAGACTGCATTTATATAGCGCTTTTAACAGACCCGTGGCCACCCAAAGCGCTTTACATGTTGACTCACATTCACCCATTCATTTACTCATTCATACACCGACGTCGGCGTCAGCCATGCAAGGCGCCATCCAGCTCGTCGGGAGCAGCTGGGGTTAGGTGTCTTGCTCATGGACACCTCGACACTTGGTCAGGTGGAACTGGGGATCGAACCACCAACCTTCTGGTTTGTAGACAACCTACATTAACCCCTGAGCCACTGCCGCCACCATGGCGTGAACGCAACTGGCTGAGACTCTGATTGGTTTATTGCATGTTACGCCCAAAACACACCCATTACTCATTAAGAGACTAGGGATAACCCTTTTAGACCATGCGCCTGGCATGCCGACCATTTTTCCCATTGTTAAACTAGAAAAAGTTAAACTAAGTGCACCTGCGCCATGCGCTTTAGAGCAGACCATGCGATTAGATCGTTAAAATAGGGCCCAAAGCGACAGAGCAGTGGTATGTGCAGGGCCTGAAATTAACACCCGACCACGCGCCAAATGTGGGTGAATTTTGCAATTTCCGGTCAACACTGTCAATCTACCAGCCACATTGGCAGGTAGCCAATGATAATTGAGTGATTCATTAGGCCGTTTGAGAAGATGCGACTGCTGTTTCGGAACATTCATGCGATTGGAAAGAATATGAGGCCCTTCTTCTGATGTTTGGATGTGCGAGTAAGCATTAAACTGTTGGTGAGATGGGATTAAATAATGCAACGCTGACGTAGGCTACAGTACAATGAAGGTTGCACAGATGTGTGCATGTGTGCATGTGTTGGGAACCGGTGAGAAAATGTCCGGTACCCGGTAACTTTACCAGTAATAATAATAATATTAATTTAGTTCTGCTTAACGGTTTCTGAACGCTGCAACTAACAGAGCTGCCAGGACCTGTCTACATGACTAAATCAGCCATCAACAAAGCCGCTTGTGATTTGTTTACATACAAGCAGCGGTAGGTCTATATCTGTGGATTAGCAGCAGTCAGTATATGACTGTCCGTGACACGGGAAATCAATGAATAAAAAAATTATATAAAAATGATATAAGAGTTATCATTACTTATAATGATTTAGTTAATAACTTGACAGGACTTAGTATTCTACAAGTTAAAGAACAATGTTTGTGCAATTTCTGTTTTTCACCTTTATGAGACCAAAAAAAAAAGGCTTGTAAAAACTGTGGGTGGTGGTCAAAAAAGTTCATTTCAGGCCCTGGGTATGTGCCAAAGCTCGCCTCCTCTTCTGCAAAACTCTCAAAAGTTTGAAACTTTTCTTTACAAAAACATTACTTTTAGGACGTAGTATAAGTAGGAGAAGAGGGATGCAATAAATTATCATGTTGCACAGAACTGACGACGGCACGGTTTGATCTTTAATTTATCTTTTAATTGATCTTTTAATTAATCAGCTGAAAGGGGCGTTTCATTCCATCACAAATGTAGAGATCAAATATTCAAGTTGTTAATCAATTTTCTACCCTGAACGTCAAAACAAAAAAATCAAGTCGCATTATTTTTTATGTTGTTGCCATTTTCTTATTTTTCTGCTTTCAATATTAAATAATAAGTGCACAATTACCATCGCACACCTTTAGATAATAGATAGGTGCGTAGGACGAAGGATAACCAGATCCAAAAATCTCAACAAACAAACAAAAGGAAAACCCGCACACTATCAATACTTGCAAAAATCAAAAACTTTTTATTAGCAACGTTTCGGTCTCATGACCTTCATCAGGCATATAATATTAAATAGTAAAAAACCTAATGAAAACAATGCAACGTTCACTAACCAATAATGTTATCATTTCATTTTTTTTCTTCAAAGCATTCATTTTCAAAATACTAAATAAAAAAAAAGGAAAACCAATACAGTCTTAAATGCCATTCAAAACGGTTTGTTCCCATTTGAAACTCTTAAATGGACCATTTCATAGAATGGTTCTGATCTGGCAGCGTCCAACTGTTATGTCACATTAGACTGTCTGCACAGGAATGTGTTATGTAATGCTACCTTTAGCCCCGAGACAATGAATCCCTGCCATTAGAGATGTATTTGACAACAGGCTTTATGCAACATCACATTATTAATAAATGAGTCCAACCTCAATCACATTCATGAGGACATTAATGATGTCTAAAACATTACTAACATCTAAATCAAGATTCAAACAGAAGTTTATATGCTCATCCTTCAAATGCAGGGCTTATTTCAATGGATCACTATGAATAAGCTGGAATAAATAACCAGCTGACCATAACTTTATCACCCACTAGTATTAAACTATTACATTTTCCTTAAGCAGTTAATTGATTAGGACCCAGTACATGGTAATAATTTGACCTTGTTACTTTGTTTTTTTTAAACTTTCAGTTCAAAGAATATTTGTAAAAAAATATAACGTTTCCACAAAAATAACCATTTTCATAGCACAACCCACCACTGAAAATAATATGAAATGCATCTTAAGCATCAAATCAACATATTAGAAGTGCCACGTTTCCACCGCAGGAACTAGAAACTTTGGGGTGGTACTCTAAGGCAGGGAACAATCTGATTGGTTGACGCCACGCAGCATTTTATTTCAACCACCATTTTTTAAAAATATGAGTTGTTTGATATTTCAATCAACAACGAAGTACGACAGATGGGCCGTCGACTAAGTTCAGGCTTTATTAAGCTTATTTGCGGAGGACGAAATCCAGCGGGAACTAGAAAGTCATGCGCAGTCCTATGTCACTGTACTAATTTGCTTATCTTTAAGCTTAAATGTGTAATTTCTACACAACAGCATCTCCAACTAGAAAAATAATAATGCATCAGGGAACACTATCCACCACATCTTTGCTAGAATGACTCTTTTTGTCTTGTGTCTGCTGTCTGTTTAACCCCCTGTCATTATGTTATCCATCCCAGCCTGGACTGCAGTGCTGCCTCTTTCCTTCCTGTGGCGTAAACAGGGCGCTATTTAAAGCAGCCCAGGAAACGTTCACATCATGGAAACTCGGCTATACCACCTTCCACACAGTCCACACTGAATCTACATTCCAGAGCATTCAGTGCTCTCAGGGGAATTACTGGGTCGATATGGACAGCTGATGACCCAGCGGTTCACACAGGGAGAGGGATTGACTGAGGCAGATCCAAAAGAGGACGAGGCCAGGCCTGTCTCCCAAGCATATCATTTCATATTCTGCTTCATTTGTAAAAGTTAGAGTGAGAAACTAAATATATTATGTGAGCACTTTCTTTATACATTTCTTGTATTTTTTCCAAA
The DNA here is from genome assembly GCA_023029165.1 of Gobiocypris rarus. Lineage (NCBI taxonomy): Eukaryota > Metazoa > Chordata > Actinopteri > Cypriniformes > Gobionidae > Gobiocypris > Gobiocypris rarus. The sequence goes on along the minus strand of CM040917.1, from coordinate 23,328,980 downwards.
ACCTAAAAATCCCCGAAACATTATACATTTACTTTAGGATCACAACTGATAAAACCGATATGACTTGTTGTAAGACAACGTATGTTGAATGATGTTGTGATTTTTTTTTAAATTACCATTAAAGCCAGAGAAACATTAAGTTGTTGCGTTTTAAAAATAAATATCTAAAGAAAAAAAAGGGCTATATATAGAATTCAGAAACCCTTTTTATTAGTGACACCAGTGGCCATTATGTGAACTGCAGCCAGCAATTTATTGCTAACGTGATTCAAGGCACCGATATACTCACAGCGAAGTTCTTTTTCGTTTTTCGATTGGAAAGAAGTTGAAATACCTTTGGAGTCCACGCTGCTGGGAGTGATGTTTAGATAAATATGGAAAAATGCGCTGCGCGCTTTCCTCTCAATAACAAATTTAACACAACAAAAAAGACAGCAGTGAGAAAACAGCAGTTAAGAAAGCATCTGATTATAGCGATGTGAATATATTGCACCAGCTCTGCAATTCACCGGCATCATGTCGACAGATGAGGTCATTAAAATGACAATGTAATGATTAGTTTGATTATGAAGTATGTTTGAGACTATAGACTATATAGATCTGGCTTTGTGAGACTAAAGTTTAAATGAATACCTTTTCTATGGATGACGTATGAAGTATAGAAATGGCTCTTTCGGCCTTAATTTTGAACATTGTATAAGCATTCATTTCATGTATCATTGAACATAAGAGAGGCTAAACGTCACATCCTTTTGATTTTCCCGGCAAAAATGACCCCGAGTCCTTCGCATAATAGGAAGCTCATAGGAAGTCGGGAAGGTCTCATTTTTTTAAAGTTACGTTACAAGCTGTTTACACATTGGCAATGAAAAAAGTGATTCATACTTGATGCAATATTGCTTCAGGTAAATGTATCTTGTTTTAATAAATGTTTTGATTTATTTACTGCTCCTTTAAAAAAAAAAAGTATTATAAAATTTGTTTATTATATTCGTAATACATGGACTAATATAAAGAACATATACCTGTAGCACAAACTTCTGGTCAATGTAACGTTTGGCAGTACTTGGCTGGAAGTCTGGATTTTCTAGGAATCGAAGGAGAAACTCGTACACCAACTGAAAAAAAAAGACAAAAAAGAAGAAAATAAACATAAAAGACACAAATTTAATGCTTCTAGCTTGTAGAAACAGATATTAGAGCATATTAGTGATGGGAGATAAAACGGTAAGGCTAATTAATTGATATTATTTTCCTGTTTATACACCAAAAGTGGAACGAAACAGCGCTACTCATTTGAATTAGGGATGAATGATATGTCTGCCAACATATTGATATCAACAGTATTTTTTTATATTAAGGTGCAGCATTTGTATTTATACCAAATGTATTTAGGCTACGGTTTTTCATACAAATACCATAGAAATCATATATTAACATTTTACCATGGTGGTGAGGTGCTATATGCGTGGTTTTACCTAAATCAAATGCATGATACAATGGATGGCCAATGGTTAATTTTAATAAAAGTTGAGTCCCAACTCAAAAAGTCCGAATTATGTACAGTAAGTTACCTTATTTGGGTTGTTACAGTTTTTATAGATGTTACTGTTTTTGTTAATGAACATAAATCATCCCAATTCAAGCAACTGCTATTGTCATTCAAGCTACTGTCAAATGTGCATTCCCAAGAGACAAAAGTAAACATGTCATATTATTAATATTACAGCCTGCATTGCAAACTGTGATGAAGATTTGTGTCAAATTCAGGCAACACAAACCCCTTTCATGATTTGAAACATCACCTGTTAGAACATGAAGAAAGACACTCATTTTTTTATTAGGAAAAAAAAGACAAAAATTGTTCAAGAAGTTTCAAATGTGTTAAAGAATTCAAAAATGTTTTGAATTTTCTAGATTTGTGAAATGTTCATCTATTTGGAAATTGTTTGTCAGTTTCTGACGATAAAGAAGAGTTTAAAACTATAATTAATTTAGTCTGGTTGCTACAATTTTCAATCAGGGGAAAAAAGCTCCCTTTAAACTTGAAAGAAAAAAGATCTGACATTAATCGTGATAATTATCTATATCAACTGATATGAAAATGTTATCATGATATTTTTCATTGGCAATATTGCCCAGCCCTAGAACACATAGCTTAAAAAAAACATTCAAACAAACAAAATGAATGTAATGTAATGAATTTACATCAACAATTATATTCTCTATAACCTTAACAAAATGCTGGTCTTACACAGCAAGTCTTAAAGTTGACACGTTCAGTTTATTTACACACTACACTCTCTATGAGGTAAATTAAAAACAATGAAAAAATTTAAAAAATTAGCCATAAAATGTTAGAGCAACGGGCAAAAGCTAACCTGCATGTGAGGCCAGGAGGCTTCTAGAGTGGGTTCATCTTCTTCTGGGTCAAAGTCTGGGTTTTCACTGGGTGGAAGCGTTCTGAAAACATTTGTGCTAACCTGTAAACAGAAACAATTTGGACTTTGCTTTGACTACAGATCACCAAGGAAGAGATGGTTATTTTTACAAAAAAAATATAATAATTTTTAGGTTGGTGGACATCACATGAATGCTGACCATGGTGGTGATCTCAGGGTAGACAGGCTCCACCAGAACTCCTCTGTTAGTGGAAACATAATCCACGAGTTCAGTGAGAGTGGCCCGTTTGGTCTCTTTACTCTTTAAATCCGTCACCGTGTCGTAGAAGTCGAACATTACGCAGCACTGCTGTAGTTTCTGCATGAACAGCGCGTGCTGCTCTGTGGAAGACGCATCTGAAACAATGAAGAAATCATTTAGCTATTTATTCTCCTGTACTGTCCAATTCAATAAAATCAACATTTTATACACAAATGAGAATGAGATCAAGAAAAAAAAGCGAGCAAAGCAAAGAAAAAAAACAATAAAAGCAAACGAAAATGAAAAACAAATGCAAAGCAAAACAAAAAACAAAAATCAAAGCAAAGCAAACAAAAACAAAGCAAAAGCAAAAGGAAAGCAAAGCAAAAAGTTCCCTGAGACAAAACAAAACAAAAATCTAAGCAAAGCACAAAAACAAAAAGCACAGAAAAAAAACAAACAAAAGCAAAGGAAAGCGCAAAACAAAGCAAATTAAATAAATAAATACAAATTCAAATAAAAATACAATAAAACAAAGCACAAAAAAGCTAACCAAAATAACACAAAGTTAAACAACAAAAACATATGATATTACGAACAGAGATCTTATTGTTTAAGGCCAATTCACACTGCACCGACAGATGGCAACACACACTTCGTCAGGTTTTACCCTTTTATCAGTGTGTCGGAGTCAGGGGCTCACCATAATATAATATATATATATATATATATATATATATATATATATATATATATATATATATATATATATATATATATATACACTTTAAAAAAATATACAGGGTTGCAGCACCCATGGGTGATTTCCCATGGACTACACCGCCTTTCCCCTGGTGGTTAAACCTCCCCACCCAAGAATCACACACATTCACAAACAATATGAATTGGGAATTACTTTTTTGCTTTTTTGAAATTACGCTCATAAAATTATTGACTTCAACTCTGCACATACGTTTGTAACGCCTGTGAGAAACTCGAGGCTGGTGTGGAGAGCAGGTGACGCTCATTAACACTCGTGCCATTGGCCTCGCTCCGTTCCCATGGCCCTCGACCCCTCCCTGCTTGTCTCAACATTTTTATGAGCATTTCTAGAATTTATGAGCATCTTGCCATTTCCACCCAGAGTTTTTTTTTATGCGACATCTCAAAATTTGCATAAAAATAAGTGGATGGAAACATAATGTCACTGCTTGCTTCTTGTAGAGAAACAACACAGTAAATCAAGCCACAAGGAGAAACAGTCTCACATGCATCCCATGTGTGCAGCAAAGAAAAAAAAAACAATCTCCTCTCAATTGAAATGATTAAAGGTTACATGCATAATTTTATCATGACTTTTCAAATGGCTTCAGAACATAGTGTATGAGTCATATGCCTTTATGGTCCCCAATCCACGTTCATTCCTCATACATTTTATATGTTGCTCTACCCTATCGCCTGCAACCCCTGGGCCACCGAAGTTCCTAGAAGTACTTCGAAGGATCTTATCTTACATAAGACACTATAATACCAGTGACCTCTGGGTTAGTGAAACATGAAGCGGCCACTCATAAAACTGGTTGTATTACTGCAGCATTTATTAAGGGTTAAAGCTTACTATCATCAATTTACTCAGTCCATCAAAACCATTTCACCACATGCTAAGAATTTATAATATTTCTTCCTTGAAGTGTAAGTGCCACAGTTTATAGAATTAATTTTAAGATTTGATGGTTTATTTTCACATGGACTATGGAATCTTGACTGTAATATAGATGGTAATATAGTAAATACAACCTATGTCGATTACAAACACTGTGTACACCAATAATAAATCAACAGTGCTCTATAAATACCAGAAGGACATTTAGTTGACCTGAATTTTGACCGTGAACAGCATAAATAATTCATAAGCCCTGACATTTGTGGCTTTATGATCAGAATATTAGGCTCAAAATGCTTCACCAAAAATCATTTTGCATTGTAAAAATAACCAATACAAGACATAGGAGGTTCACAAAATATCACTACAAAAGCACTATGGTCTCATAGTTAAGAAATTATTACTTTTATTTATTTCATATGTCATCGTTCTCAGCCCCTCCTTCTGTTCGCTGATTGGACCGGTTACAATTTGACCGAAGAAAACCGCAATCCCAGACGGAGTACTGAAGGAAAAGGAAAATTGAGCAGAAGTACGTATGAGAGCGGAACCAGGCTAATATTTCACAACATTACCCCAAACTTTTGAACAGTGGGGTACCATGATACCATCACTAAGCCATGCTGACACAGTAGTTTTTTTGTTAGTAAATCCAATGCAGATAAACACTAAATAACAATTAGAGTTGAGAATCGAAAATCAACACCTAAGGTCAGGAATCGGATACTTGTTGTAAAATTTTAATTTCGATTCCTCTTATCGATTCCTTTGTGTGCATTTTAATATGACTTTAAACCATTCACGCGCAAGAAGACCCACACGTTGTTTTCTGTGCCACACACACACACACACACACACAGTATAGTGTGCCAGCTGAGTTCTCTTTTGCATCTTTTTGCATTTGATATGACAAATATACAAAAAAATATGTTAAAATACCCTCATAAACAAAGTCAGTTGTCTCAAGTAATTTTTTTTTAATTAATCACAATTTTTTTCTGTAATTAATCGTGATTAAAATGTTCTAACAATTGAAAAACATTTTATACTTTTATACTGTAATAATTTCACACCTTGTCTCCAAATTAATGTAGAAACAACTTATGTAGAGACAGTATATTTTAAATATTTGTTCTAATTGCATCATTTTATGAATGAAGGCCGGTATCACTAATACTAATACTGATAGCCCACTGACGTCTCTATGAAATTGATTTTTTTTTAACATTAATGATAGATATTCAACATTACAGTATAATTGAAAGCTATCAATTTTCACATCAGGCTTTAAAAGAAAAATATGTTTAATTTAAGTGAACTTAAAACAATCTTCACATAAACCCATTATAATAAATGTCATATTTACCCGTCTAACAGAAATACAGAAATTTTATAAAGTTATCAAACACTTTACACTTTACTTTACTTAACTGCATAAGTTAAATATAGATTAATCCTTATTAAAAATTAAATTTTCTCTGTTATCTTTCGTCTTCTGATTAACTTTAATGACAGACAGCATTAGTGGCTGCTGTCACTTTAAGACCTGCCACTGCCGATCATGGCATCATTTTCTCCCAATTCTTAACATTCATTTAAAGACTTTATTTAACTAATTTAAGACTGCTATGAGAATACTCAACAAAGTTGTCTGCGCACGTGATATTGGAGCACATCTTTGTGTGTGTCGTGTGTGTCATAGAGACAGGACATTCACAGAGAGTGCAGTGTGTTCCCTTTTGTCGTGTTTGAATGGTTTGAAAGCATTTGCATGAATAAGAGCATGATCATTTAATGTAAAGGTAGCCAAAGGATGACAGAAAAAACTGATGCTGCGTTAACTCCGTTAAATATTATTAACATGTTAAACTGGAAAAAAATTATCGAATGCTTTAACGTGCTCATTTGGACAGCACTAAAGTGAATGTAAACAGTTGACGAAGAAAACTCATGTTAAACAGTATATTGGATCTGTGCAGCTCTTAAAGTGACAGCAGCCTCATATTCCTGCTGCCATCTCTATAATAAGTAAGCGGCAACCTCCCGGGGTCTCTCTTGAACCCAATACGGAAGTTAATTAAACTGCAGTTCATCGACTGGCCACTAGGGTTGAGGCTCCAGAGGGAGCAGAATCTCATTGAGCCCCATGTGAAAATGCCCAACTTTACAGCAGAAAAAAAAAACATGTTTACAGCCTGGTACAAATTCTAGTTTTGGTCTAAATGGCTAATTTTGACCTTCATGACGACTGTGAGGGGGGTGAATTTTTTTATAACTCATTCGTTTACATTAAATAATGCCTTAAAGTTCTGCATAATTAAGGGCGTGGCCACTTTGAGTGGCAGGTGGGTAGCCGTTTATCTGCTGCCTGTTAGTCATCGCGTCACCAAAGCTCTGCCCACGTCCCGCCTCTTTGCCCATTTTCTGTTATCCGGGAGTGACGCGTTGCTAAGATGGCAACGGCCAGCTCGACCCTACTTTACGCTTCAGAACGGCTCTGCAGAATCCTATGAGTGACGTCACGGACACAACGTCCATATTTTTATGTAGTCTGATAATAACGTTAATCAAACATCAAAAGACAAAGAAAATCCACTAGATGTTCTTTACTGAATAACTTTTGTATCTATATTTGTAATGTATATGTTCATGGTATTCATATACAATGAAATGTTTTGCAGACTTGTAAATTTGACTTATTAGAATCAAAATTAGGAATCGATAAGCAGAATCTGAATTGGAATCGTTAAAATTCAAACACCACCCAGCCCTAATAACAATACAGGCTAAAAAAAGTTAATGTCACCTAAACGTTTCTTTCATGGCTCATTTTATACTGTATTTCTTACTTTTCACAGTTTCACAGTCACAGTTTATCTGCTCCAGGCTTCTGTAAACTTAATTTCATTAAGTTTTTACCACTCAGAGATGATTTAACAGCAAGAGGACAGCAATGGAAGCCACTTGCACTGGAGCTGAACGGGTTCTAACACAACACTACCCCACTGTTGCTCTATTAATACACCTTATGCAACCGATCTGAATGCCAGTGGCCCTGTCTTTGCCAGACCACTTCTGCTTATAGAGTCACTGTATTTACCACAAAATGGTGCCAAGTGACCATATAAAATCGAGCGAACATCAGAAACGTTTTCATTGATTGCCTTACTTTTATTAGTCCTCACACACGCATGCAAGACCACACAGAGGATGAGTCATTGAATTTTTTGAGGTTCCCATCAACACCCCGGGGCAACGTGTGGTTGCCATGGCTACATGACCCGTCCCTGGAGAGTTATAATGTCAGTATAAAACAACTGTACATTTTTGTTGCAGTTCTTATCCACTCATCTTTCTTTTGGCTCATTAGAAATTACAATGCATCGATGCATAGGAACTACATTTAAATTGACTTCGCAACCATAAAAAAGTATGTTCTTTAGTATCAATATGGTTAGTATGAATGACAAATGTGTCATTTCACCACACTAGAGTGGTGCAGGTATATCTCTTTGTGTAGGCCAACCAACAGTTAGCATCACACTGGTTTCCACGACAAAAACCCAATATAATTATAAGGCTTTTGGATTATCACAAAAAAACAAGCTCAGTGATCAACAAAAGTTCATGATACTTGCACGTTTTGTCCATCACGATAATTTTTCTCAGATGAACAACTTTTATGAAATTTGAAGCCTTGATGCAGACACCAGAAGTAAAAAGTAAATATCTGATATAACATTGCTGATACAATGTTATATCAGATGTAAAATATATGTACAATAACAATTGCAGAAAATGAAGATGTCCAGAAATCAATTTAAATAGTTCATTGGGTTTAATTTATCAATATAGAACTTTTGTTTAATTGTTGCATCCAAACACAATATTTCTTTAGTGCCAAACTTTGCTTGTATTCCCTAATGGTCTAGTTCCCTAATGCTCTTTTGTTAAGCGTGTCAGAAGTTCTCGGTTTTAATCTGTCCTCGTATTTATTATTTTTTTTCTCATTAAAGGGGTGATGAATTGAGAAATCAACTTTCCCTTGAGCCTTTGATACATAAAAAGATCATTGTGATATAAGAATATCCTGTAAGTTTCAGAGTTGAAAACCTCCTTGTTAGTCAAAGAAAAGCTTTTATTGACACCAGGCCCAGAAAACGCTCAATCTCAGAACATGCCAACCTTTGACGTCATCTTGAGTTGAAACTATATGGCTCGATACCACAATTTTGGCTTCGGTATGGTACCATAATCTAATACCGAAGTACCGATATTAAATCGATACCACAGGGTCTGAATTTTGACGCGGGCATTGCGCATAACTGTACTAACTATCGCAAGTTTTGGGTTTATGAAGCGGGAAATTACCGCAAATGTTTATTATTAAATTATTCAACAAAGATTATCACATCAGTCAGTCATTTCGGAATTTTCTTGTAAGTAATTTCAGCATTACTGCGCGTCTCCATTCTCTCAAATGAGCAAATTGCTTCTGGCTTCCAAAGACATCGCAACTGCACTATAAAAGCAATCTGCGCTTAAATTCAACACTTTCGCTCCCGTTGCGGGACAGCTGACGGAAATCACTGCCCACGTCTTTTTAAACCTTGCCAATTTGAACATGCAAGCAATTTTATAGCATTTCGTAATACTTTGAGAGTTTTCTTTCTGCTCATACCAACAACAAACACACAAGCCTAAAGAGCTCGCGCATTCCAAATTAAGTTGTATTTCCTTAGTCAAATACACAAAAAATTATGTCAAAAATGTCACATGGATAGTCTCATAAACACAGTTAGTAAGCATGCAAATATTAGGTCTAAACGTCACTGGTTGAAAAGAACTCTGGAGATTTCTTTAGATTTAAATGATACGATCTTATGCATGTGTGTTGCAGTGTTGAAAGAAAATAAATGTCTAAATTAGATCGTTTGAATGATGCACTCACCTGTCGATCGAAGTCAGGAATTAATTGATGCTTGGTAAGGTTCGATAGTTCTTCATAAGTTTTATAAGCAAAGTAATTCCAAATTTCACGTCTACTCCTGTCTTTATTAACGAGTTTTGTGCGTGTTGAGTGAGATTCAACCACTGAATTAATTTTTTTCTGTAGCCACATTTTCCGGTTTCACGTCATTTTGGGTAGCGCGCTGCCACCTAGCGGTGAACTTCGGAACAGCAGCAAATATCGAAATGAGCAAAATCATGATATCGTATCATTTGAAATAAAATATATTCCGGTATTTTCCCAGTACCGGTATACCGCGCATCCCTAGTTGAAACATCGCCACAAGCCCACCCACGACTCGTGGAGCTAAACGGATCGCGCTACCGAGCAATAAACATGCCGGTTCCAGCTCATGTGCTTCATTTCACCGCGGAATTGTTTTAAACAAGACACAGGTCGAGACTGGCTTTGCAGACATACTGAGTTTAAAACACAAGGCTGTGCCTTCTATATTGGATCCGACAGGAATGGTGCAACACACTTATGTGAGTAAAACATGTTTTTTTATATGTGATAGTATTGCATTGTTACAGATCGTATTGATTATGTGTACGTGTCTAACTGAACATACCTTAGCACATATAACACATATATTTATTTGTGGTGTTGTGGTGCGATTCGTGATCACTGATTAGACTCCGACATGTAGCCTTTGGGCCAGGGCTCGAAAAGCCCAACGTCCCGGGGCTGTGCGTTATTCAGACAGGCTTCCAAAACGTAAGCCCGGCCTGCCGACGGGCTATCTCAAATAGTGAAATAACATTCCTTTCTTGATGTGCGTTGTTTACTCTCAACTTGATATTTGAAGAGCGTGAAGGGCGTGGTTATATCCACCGATCTTGAGGGCAAAGTAATACAAAAATAACATTCCAATCAATCTCGGGTGGATGAGAGATAAATCATTGTGTTTGTTTGATAAAGATTTTGCGAGCCCTGTGATCGTTTCCCCACAAGCTTTCAAAACAGTTTACACATGTACTGACAGGGGAGCTAAAGCTCATTATATATGCAAATCTTATTGCCGGCCCTGGCAAAAAGTGGTAGGGACATATCCTACCTGTAAATTACGCCTATACCCACACCACCACCAAGCTTCCGACAACTCTTTTAGTTTTTACCTCTTAAGCATTTCCCAGAAAAGTTTGAGTTAGAACAGTTTATAAGAGCACAATAATGAGCATAACGAGGCTGTCAAGTCACCTTCATTTATAGGGCTTTTAACAATATAGATAGTTTCAGGTCAGCGTTACAGTGATAATAGGAAAGAGAGATGGTGTGAACTGAAAAAAGTTATTGTCCAGCTAAAGTAAGTTTTTGATTGATTCATTTCCGTTGTAAAAAATCATTAGTTATTTAATTTAGGGCCACTTACACGACACAATTTAAACCAAAATAGAAAACTTTTAATGCGTTCCGCACGGCAACAGTGTCCGGCGGTTAGAGTACAATAACCTTGAAAAATGTTTTGAAATATTTTTGAAATGATACCGTTTTCATCTTAATGTAAACTTAAAAAAAGTGAATCTGTGAGAACGGTGACGGTATGCATGGAAGCATAGGGTGTTTAGTCAATAGGCAAGTGCGTTTAAATATGTATGTGCGCAGGGGAGTAGTTTTTCTTTTGAAATGACTGCAAAATTACTGGTCTGGCACACATTATACAGCGTTTTGAGTCATTTCAGACCATTTTGATAACGTTTTCATCTGTACAGAGGGAAAGTGAAGGAGGCCTTCACAGGGTAGAGTCTAGTTGACGGTCTCAGCTGACACTTCAGGGCTGCATTGTGGTGGTCCACCATCTGATCTGGGTACAGCCAGGATCCTGCAGACTACTGTAAACCTCAGGATAAACAAAAGTGGACTGAGCTTACCTGTTTGGCGTGATGACGTTTAATGTCCTCGACGGTGTCTGTAATACCATTAAGCATCTTTTTGCTTTTTTCAAGACATGTACCCGCTTTAAAAAAAGCTTGAGTGGGGTAATACTGATGTAAATATGTTGTAGAATAAAACATAAGAGTTTCTTAAGCTTGTGTTAACCACAGACCTTATTTCAGGCATTTAACTAAAATCCTATTGACTTTGGGACGTTGGAACCGAAAGTGCTAAAATGCTAAATCGTTCCGCATTTTGGCCAACAAAGTGATTTCATACCTGCACCACTCTATTCACAAATCCTCTCCAGTTCTCCAGTAGACAGGTTTTGTGAGCTGGTTCAACCAATGGATTAAAAAGAACTTTGTGATTTTTGCATAACAAGTGAATGTTTTTAAATGTTTTTTTTTTAGATGATTGAACTTTGTAGAACCCCGAATAAAACTTTGCCATCATTAAAATGACCAACTCAAGTACAGGCTCTGACAAAACAGACACTACATTTTAAAGGGTTAGTTAACCCAAAAATGAAAATTCTGTCATTAATTACTGTCATTCCAAACACATAAGACTTTTGTTCATATTCAGCAAGCAAATGAAGATCTTTTTGATGAAATCTGAGAGCTTTCTGTCCCTCTATAGACAGCAAAACTTTGACGCTTCAAAGAGTTCATAAAGAGATCGTAAAAATAATCCATATGCTGTATAACACAAGAACACATGAGAATGAACCTCATCGGTTCTTGCGGAAGCTCAAACGTACAGCGTAACACACAAGAATGAACCTCATTGGTTCTTGTGTAAGCTCAAACGTGCAGCGTAACACACAAGAATGAACCTCATTGGTTCTTGCGGATGCTTAAACGTGCAGCGTAAGTAACACACAAGAATGAACCTCATTGGTTCTTGCGGAAGTTTAAACGTGCAGCGTAACACACAAGAATGAACCTCATTGGTTCTCGCGGATGCTCAAAAGTGCTGTGTAACACGAGAATTAACCTCATTGGTTCTTGCAAGTCAAGCAAACATGCTTACGCTTCCATTTATCACAACTGGGCAGCATTCAACCCTGACAAAACGTTGCAACATTTTTTTAAACGGAAATGGTGGTGCGTGAAACACCCTGTACTGATGCCGCAGGAGTTGCAAATATGGCAGCTGAGGAGGCCTTTACTTGGACCCATTGTGCGAGCGGTCTCTTTAACACTGCATGGTTTATATACATGTCGCTGATTGGGCTGAAGTTTTTGACAGGCACCAAACAAGAGAAAATGTATCTCAAACCCTGTTGCACACCATTTCCAGGAAACATGACTTTCAAACTTTTTTGAATGTGTCCCTGATGTTCGCTGATCAATGGTTATGTGAATAAAAGCCCACATTCAATCTGTTCACCGTATAAAACGGTTGAGTCTCTTCAGAAAATTTTGACTTAACTGTTCAGTTCATATGGATTAGTTTTACAATCTCTTAATACTTTTTGAAGTCAAAGGGTCAATGAAAGCGCTCAGATTTCATCAAAAAAATATCTTCATTTGTGTTCTGAAGATGAACTAAAGTCTTACGGGTTTGGAACGACATGAGGGTGAGGAAATGGTGACAGAATTTTTAATTTGGGGTAAAATAACCCTTTATTTTTATTATTATTTTCCAGAGGGGAATTTATTTTTACCATCAGCCTGCATTGTTTATTTTTAAATAATTATGTTTAACAGTGAAATTCCTGGTGAAAAAATTAATAATAATCCACCAATCAGAACACAGAAACAAACCAATCTCACCAATATAACTTTTTAGCGCCTGTCCACTCCCATGGAAACACTGTGAATTAGCCTATGTAATAGAGACGGAGTAGTAAAAATCTCAATATCTTAATAGTTTGTAATAATTTTGATTATGACGTTTACCATGCTTGGGATTTATGGGATTTCCTTCATCAAAGCTACACAGTCTTGTACCTTTGTCTTTTTGTCCAATTTTCAAATACTTTTTTGCTTCAAATCAAAGTTTGTCATGTTTAACCTTGGTTATAGGATCAGCTTATAACTCTTTAACGAAGACTTTCAAAATCCCTATGGGAAAAAAATACTTCTGGAACCAAGGCAACCGAAAAAGTGGGCGGGCACTGATGCACTTTATTGACAGATTTACAGAACTGACAACCACATGACTTCGAAAGGCACAAAAAGAGGACAGGAAATGTGGGAAACCACAGGTTAGACCATGAAATAAAGATGTTTCCCTTGATAAGGAGAGGCTCTGAGACAATGTTGACACAATTAGTGCTTACAGTTTACACCCAAACACACGATGAATCTCCCAGAAGACAGTTATGGGCCTGCTGTAAATACTTCACTTGAGGCTTATCAGAATTACAAATAGGTAACTTTCAGGTGTGCTTTATTATAGTTTGTGTGTTTTATCTATTACTTTTTAGTAGCTTAGGCACCCATGACACCACAATGTAGTCTAAGTAGGCAGCTCACTAGAGTTTGAGACGGCGCCTGAGAGTCTATTTACAGCGCTTTATCCTCTTACCTTTGAGCTGTGGGAGCGCCGAGATCTCCGGAGGCGCAGGCCTGCTGCTGTTCGCCGCAAACTGAGACGAGCCCTGACAAATCCTCTGTCTTTGAGCCTTCCTCACCGATTTCCGCGTGAATCCATCCACTTTCTCAGACGCAGATATCGCCGACATTTCCAAAGCAGGTCTATCAAATGAGCTGCGTTTGCAGTGTCTGTATGTGCCCTAAATGTTTTCTATTCTGACTGACATCCCATTGATTGTGCTGTACATCAAACTCACGAGACCCCATCTAATGACACGCACTGTCGAGCCACTCATGAAGGCTGCATGTTCTCCCAAAAATCCACATGTACCCTCCGATGATAATTTGGTGACGTGTGAATGTAAAAACGTAGTCAATGGTAGATTTTTATCATGCTGAAATGTTTAAACAAGAGCGCCTCAATAAACCTGTTACTCCACGTAACACAATTCAAACTCAGACGACATAAAGCCAAAACACCGAGTCATGATTATCCAGTCGCTTGGCACAAGCTCCATGTATTACCCGAAGCGAGCAAAGAGTTTAATGCGAATACGCCGGGCCGTAAAATTCCTCGGATCCGCTGAACTTCATTCAGCTGCTGTTGAGCCTCACTGGGGTCTAAAAATAAAGCCCCGTGGCGCGCGTGAGAGACAGAATATTCATCCAATGAACGTTCGCGAAGACAGTAAGCCCCACCCCTTGACCAATCAGATTCTTGGTATTTCGGGAAATACAAGTCAGGAGGAGGTTCTGTATCCTTGAACTCACATGAAAACAGGCAACACATATCCACAAACGTTAAACCACTCAAAATAATAAATATACAGAAGAAAAAAAGCGTTTAGATAAGTACATGTCAACGAGAACGAAAATTTTTTTTAAAAAAATAACAGCAAGTAAGAGTTAGTGAAACTTGTATCTTCGTCAAATGAGTCAAAGGAACGTTCACCCCAATATGAACTTGAAATGCAAAAATGCGAGAAAAAACACAAACAAAAAACATTCCTCAGCCTGTTACAAACCTGTTGTATTCATTGGACCATAAAGAGATGCTAGAGAGAATGTTATTGATTCACCAGCACCCACTTCATAGTTTTTCATAGTCATTTACTAACATCTTTACAGAGAATAAAGGCACATGGGTTTGCACATTTTACCAATTAACAATTTAAGTATACAGAATGTCATATTTTGAAATGGCTATAGTTAAAACTGAACTTCAATCCAAATGTAGAATAGTAGAAAAGCAAACCAAGAACAAGTAGGATCAAAACACAGAAGTGAACTATCAGGTCAAGTCACATTCCAGACATACCTGCACATTATGTAAAGAATGTACAATGTAAAAGTGTTTAAATCATTTTGAAACTCACTGTAACATTGATATTCAATAACTAAAAGGCACTGAGCTAATTGAAAATGGATTAGTTATGTAAAGTGCTGCTTTACAATCAATATAGAGCTCTGAAAATGTGACCTACCTTTAAGGACAGACAAGCTTGAATAAGCACCTTTGGAAAGCTAAACAAAAAAAAGCTACGCTTATTAGGTTAATGTAGAATTTGATATAAATGCAAATGCTTTAAAAATGCTTGTTAGGTCGAGTAAAGTGTCTATTTTCTATGCATCACAGATAAATGTGAAAGCTTCAGAGACCATGTAGAGTTTAGTTATGGTGTCAAATGACTTTATCTAGTTTTTCACAAATGATTATCAATTTGACCCTTCTCTAGGAAATGAAACTTGGAAATATATAAAAACTTACAACTAGATAAAAAAAATATACACATCACATACATAAATACAAGTGGTATCTGCATATTTCTTCTTGGTTTGATACTTTTGTCTAAAGAAACCCAAACTTTATTCTCTCCCCACACAATATTCAGTCTTGGGTTCTTTTCATAAAGTAGCTAGAGATTTTTTTCATAGGTCTGGAGGGTGATGCTCTCTTGGTTTGCAGTGGAGAGACAACTCTCATGGGACGTGGTGATACTGCTGCCTAAAAAAGAAAAAAAAAGTTCAGATATCAGAGAACAATTAGGAAACTACTAAAAACTATGTTTCTGGAATTAAAAGTCCCATTTTGGGTGCATTTACACTTGGCAGGTCTGGTTTGATTAAAATGAATTCTGGTGCAATTGCTCCGTTAGAGAGGTTCATTTGAATAAGTGGGAGCCATGCCATCTGAACCCTGGTCTGCACCAAACAAGAAGACAGAGACTAGGGCTGTGCGATATGGACTAAAATTGGTTTAGTATCTTTAGGTTTACTGTTAAAAATGCCAGTGAACACAAAGCAAACCATTTTCTTTTTGGACCGGACCAAGTGTCAACCTCTCCCAGTTTCTCTTGAGGTAATAGGGAAGTAACTTAAACAGCAATTCATCGACTGGCCACTAGGGACAGGCTCCAAAAGGGATCCAGAATCTCATTGAGCCTCATGTTAAAATGCCCAGCTTTACAGTAGAAAAAAAAACATGTTTACAGCCTGGTACAAATTCTAGTTTTGGTCTATACAGTTAATTTTGCCCTTCATGACAACTGTGAGGGGGTTGAGTTTTGTATAACTCATTCGTTTTCACAATATACTGTATAAAGCCTTAAAGTTCTGCATAATTCAGGGCTCACTCAGAGCAAAAATACAAAAAATAATAAATAAACCTTTTCTATTTGAATACATTTTAAAATCTAACTTATTTCTGTGATTTTTTATATTAATATGGAAACAGATGGTCCTTTTCAGGATTCTCTGATAAATGGAATGTTCAAAAGAACAAATGTGTTTGAAATAGTTAAGCCTTGATCATAAAAGTATTAATATATTTCAATAAATGCTACTGTATATTAATCAATAGATTTTACAATTGTATCCTTTTTTGATCATGTCATGTGCAATGCTTCTTGGGATATGTAGCTAATTGCCACAAAAAGACTGTTGCAATTCATCTCTGAGTTGGTTTGTTTGGTTCATGGCTTAGAACGCTATTACAAATTCAGGATCCAAGAGTACTATAAAATCTGACAATAGATTTCCCACTTTTTAAAGTAATGTATTTTCATGCATCTACTTACTGGAGCGCTGTGTGTTCTTGCATCCTGCCGTTTGCTGCTGCCATTAGGGCTTTTGGGTTGGGTCGATCCTTTAAACCTCTGGCTGATCACAGACAGCCAATCAGTCCTTCTCGGAGAGCTGTTCTCTTTGCCAGTGTCAACTTGACCAGTCAAGCAGAGCCTCTCATCTGTTTGCAAACTGAATAGGTCATCTTTCTCCTCAGAACAGTTCTCTGCGCTCACTGAACTCCTGCTCCTCTTTAAGGCGGGATACAATTCAGACACCCCGTCACTCTCCTCTCCCAAACCAGATCTAGCACAATCACCCGTTTCCAGTCGTCGCTTTGCACGGCGTTCCGAGGAAGGGCCCTGGAGGACAGGAGTGAGCACCTCACGAAGAGGAGACGTACCATGGTGACCCGGAGAACTGCTGCGGCTGAACCATTGCTGGATAGAGGAGGGGATTTTAGGGCTGCTGAGCTTGGTTGAAGGTGCAGAAGTGTTTGATGGGAGGGGTAAATCAGCACCCGTAGGGGCACAAGCAGCAGGCTGGGGAAGCCAGAGAGACGACCCTCTCTGAACCAGGACTTTTGGCTGGAGTGAGCTCAACAGGGCTGTAACGGCCTGAGAAGACAAATTATAACACATAAGTACCAATTTAAACTCATCAAGAAACCAAATATTTATATAGATACAACCATCTGCATATCAGCTATAGCATGAAAAAGTCAAGATTATAATGTAATGTTCCTGCTGCTTTGCTCAGTCAGATGGAATCCAGTCATAAAAATGGAATTTACTGCATAACACAGAATGTCAAAGTTTTGATGGGAAGAAAAAAGTAGGTCAGTAGTATATAATCGCAATTTGATTAAAGTCTAGTGTCTGAAGTTGCAAAAAAGACTGTTTAAATATGAATCCTGCATGTTTGTGTGTCACTGTGTGAATGACTGGCGCTGACCGAAATTTGCATTTTTTTCAGCCTCTGCCACCTCAATATATGAGGACATGAAGGCATGAACCTCATCTCCAATCACTTTATGAGCATTTTACAGCTTCATTCGACAAAATCTATCCTCAAACACACATACTGAAATACTTACCAAATTAGCATATTCTAATGATATCTGTGAAACAAAAAATTTCCTTTGCCAGTACAGGAATAAATTATATTTTTAAATATATTAAAATAGAAATAATTATTTTAAGTTCAAATAACATTTCACAACATTACCATTTTACTGTTTTTTTAAATCAAATAAATGTTGCCTTAATGAGAGATAAAAAAATATAATTATCCTTAGCGTTCAATGGGTTACATTTTATACCAAAAAAAAAAAAAAATGTCACAAGAAAAACCCCTACCATGTGTTCTGGTTGGTGACTGGACTTTACGAAGTGTCCAGCCTACGATGTTTGGGTCTTGGTTCGACGAGATCTCTCTATCTGGTCTGCGGTTCAGGCGCCAAATCCTAACAGTGTTGTCATCCGAACAGGAAGCGATCTGAAGAGAAAGTGATGGATATTAAAAAACAATATAAATCTTGATTTATATCTTGACTGTCCATACATTCGTCAGATTAAAAGTGCTAACCTTGGTGAAATCGGTGGGGCACCAGGCCACTGATGTGACTTCCTGACTATGGCCCTGAAGCATCATGGGGGCTTGCTTTGGGTCTGAAATCTGAAACAAAAGCAATCAAAAGTTGTGTGCAGACAGTGACCACAGATTTTCCCAGGCAGACTTTAATTCACTTAAATTTCGAATCTTCTTGGTTCTTCATTACCTTCCATATGTAAGCATGATGGTCACTCGAACCACTGGCCAGGAACTGGTCATCTGGGCTGACACTGGACTTCACATAAAATGAGGAGTTACTGTGGCCACTGAATACAGCAACTGTGAAAAAGACCAAATGTAAAAGCTCAGTCTCATACTGCACTAGCCTATACTGATCTTATTACACGTAAAACAGTCAGGGAGAACAATAACAGACAAAAAGTACTAAATTATAAATGTCCATTACCTGGAGCGGTTTTCAAACCACTAACATTGAACATGTAGATATTGTCATCTGTGCAGTTGGAGAACAGTCTGGAGCCAGTAGAGTCCAGTGACAGACCAGAATAACCTGCAGAGCAAAACATCAGTGAAAATTCAAATGCTAATTACTAATGCTCATTAGTGGACATGCGATGCATGTGCAACATTTGGGGGGGCAAAAGCACCTCCCATATTTATTGTAATCAGAGTTTCCTATTGTGAGCCGTCAACTCCGCTACAAATAGGACATGATAAGAAACACCATAAAACAGGAGAGACTCTCGGAAATTGCAGTTAGCTACTGAACATTGAATTGAATCATGTGGATCTGGATAAAACAGTTAATCACTTTGATGTCGTGCCTGTTAGCTCTTCACAGTGGAGTAGCGGATGGGCATGCAAGGCATATTAGGATACTTTTATTATTAAATTAATATTACAATTTATTTGGCCCAAAATATATATTTCACAGCACATCAACACATAACCGACACACTGCAAGGATATAAAGATTAGTTAGATTAGCTTATTCGTTTAAAAAACAACTTACTGAAATACTTCGATTCACAAAAATAAAAACATTTTCCACAATGGGCCGCAAGTGAAAATTAGAAACAAAAATATTCTCTCACCATCTCTAAGACAATGTGCCATTAAAGGGTTACTTCAGCGATTTGCATTAAGCTTTGTATCAGTAGAAACCCAGGAGTATATTCGAATTATCGTACTTTCCCCCCTCACATGACCCTGAGACGAGAATTATGTATTTTATTTCTGGAAAAATTTCTCCGATGGCACAAATATCGTCATTTTGCGCCATCAGAGGAGTTTTTGTCCAGAGGCTAAAGACTACAGCCAGCAGTGGGCGCTATTTCCACATGTTTTCAACATCGCACTCACAGCACTCGGCTCGGGCAGCTGCGGAGATTCATTTAAACGGAGCGGAGGAGAGCAAAGTGAGTGTTTCAACTTTTCAAATGAATTCCTATGAAAGTTAAGCTTCCAAAAACATGAACTGAAAATGCGCCAGACTGATCACGTGCTGTGAATGCAGCCGCGAACCCCGCAATTACCTCAGCTCATGTGATGAATGTAATCCGATCCTGCTGCGTTTGTGCCGTGACGGCCGTGACATTCAATCGACTCACTCATATTGAACAGACAGGTTCCGTTTTTAATTGTAGCATCTCTAACTGAACTGATTTTATGAAAATGAACGCGGTGGCCAAGTAAACCAGTAAGCCGTGCCAAGAGCAGCCTCGGGCAGCGAAGTGCATTCTGGGAATTGTTGTCTTTCATCCCCATGTGACAAATACATTTTCTGTGTTTTCTCAGTCTAGAAGGCACCAAATCCAAAAATAATTTGAAGCACTAGCAATGCACATTACTACTGATAATTTGTTTAAGTATATTTACGGTAGGAAATTTACAAAATATCATGGAACATGATCATAACTTAATATCCAAATGATTTTTGACATAAAAGAAAAATTTATAATTTTGACCGATAATAATATACCACAAATATACCCATGTGACTTATGACTGGTTTTGTGGTCCGGGGTCACAAATGATATCCACTGGCTCACCCTCATGGTTTAAGATGCAAATATTTTCAATAATTATATATATATATATATATATATATATATATATATATATATATATATATACTCCTCATTGCCATCACAAGCCCCTACTGGCAACTCCTAACCACTTGAGAGACCTCTCGAGCTTTCTTAAATAACTGGAGAGTAGGAGTGATTCTTAGCTTTAAGAAATTGTATAATTGTATGTGTGTGTGCATATATATATATATATATATATATATATATATATATATATATATATATATATATATATATATATATATATATATCTCACCAGATGCTCGCAAAACGATGGACAATGATTCACGTTTCGAGCGCATCATTTCCCATGATTAAATTATTAAATAGACTAAATAAAAAAGGTAATTACGCGAGTAACAAGCAAACTTAAACTAGTTTGCTTAATTTCTGCGAATACTTTGCTGATGCAGGTAACAAAAGAAACTTATTGCCCCCCCTAACTTGACAGTCAAATGCCACCCAAGATGAGATGTGTACCTAGTTTGCGTGTGCAGGAGCCTGGGTAAGGATAGGTCTGTAGAGGGAGGGGGTTGTGGTAGTATGCAGTGTAGTTCTTCCGCAAATCCCACATTTTAATGATCCTATGACGAGATCAGAATGCTATTGGGAAATTCATCTCAGCACATCAGCATTTAAATTAGTTAGAAATTCAATTTAAAAGTGTGATTATTGTGTGAGTTAACCACAGACAAATTTCAGAATCATATATAATATATCAAGTAATAAGAAGAAATCTGTACTTCACTGCCTTGTGCACTCACCCGTCTACTGCTCCCGAGGAGATGAGCTTGTTCTCGTCGCAGAACAAAACCACTGTCACACCCTGCTGGGAGTCCTAAAGACGGGAAAAAAACAAATAAACAGCTGAATTAGCACAACAACAAAAAAAATTCTTTCTGTTGTATTACGTTTAATGAAAATCACAGATGGGGTGTGTGACATTGACATTTAATATCTTGATATTTTCTGGGATTTTGTTGATTATTAGACAATATTTTGTGTGTTATTGTGCTAGTACCCTGGCAGGTTTAGAACTGCTATGGTCAAATGACTCCTAAAGTTGTTATTCATATTTTGTGTGGTGATTAGGGCTATGCAATTAGTTGTATTTCGAATTTTATTTCTATTTTAGCTTCCAACGATTATGAAAATAAGATAATAGAGGTAAACGATTATTGTGCCGCTGCCGTATTCCATCCAGCGCACCATCATTTCTTTCACAGTGGCACTCTTTCATTCCTCCCTAAGCCAAACTTATCCAAATCAGCCGAATAAAGGCGGGCGTATTTTGCGAGTTCATACACTCGGGAGGTTGTGATATATTGTCAGTTAACATGTTAATCGTGTGTAAAAAAGCAGCTGGTACACGGCACAAGAGCTTTCGCGCTAAACACAGACTGGAGCTTTCAATATTGCAGCCATCTTTGGATAGGAAAAAGAAAGAAAAAAATGATGCGGGTGCAAATTATTTTTTGAAAAGCAGAGAACAGCAGCCATTTTTTTTTTTACAGAAACAACCAGAGATAGAAAGTGAGGGTGTGTGTGCAAGCGTGCATGACAGTGTATGCGCATGCTGTATGGTTGCCGCAACTGTATGGTTGACGTGGTTGTGTATGGTTTGGCATAGTGTTGTCACGATACCAAAATTATGACTTCGATACCAGACTAAAATACCTCCATACCGATACTAAATCGATACCACGGTCAAAATACCACCCAGTAAAAGTAATTGAATAATATGACAACAGAATTAACTTATTAATCATAGTCTTATTTAATTTTTTAACTAAAAACTCACATGGCCAGCATGTTCCTGCCCTGGTTTTTGACCATTTCTTCTAATTGCAATTTTATCTTTGTTTTAAAAAATAAGCTAAAAATGCAAATTACAAACAATATGACAAAAACAGTGCTTTATTTTTCAGCTATAGGTCTATTTAACAGTATAGCAAGTCAAGAAAGAAATAAAAAAAACAGCTTAGTCTTCACTCAATAAATTAACTATACACTGATTCTTAATGAATATATTAAAATTATTTAGCCAGTCATGGGGTGGTTTTCTTTTTTTCATTGTTGTTTGATTAACATTAAATCACACAGAATATTAGATCCGGCTTAACACGGATCCAATTACCTCAACTGTAGGCCTACAAGTTCACTAAAGACACCCCCGATTGTGTTTACCTGAATACTCACAGGATGTGCATTTTTACATATTTTTGACCATTGAAATCCATAATCCAAAAGAACTGAATTGCGATCGCATGTTGTCTGAAAGGCGTGTGCGCGTGATTAAAGTCTGGCAGCGCGAGCACATCCCACGCCGCGCTATATTTTCTCATGCGCGCATGTTTCTCTTGCTTTCTTTGTCATGCGCTGCGCGTGTATATTTAACTCTTCTGCTTTCAATGTTTAGTGAACGGTGGAAGCAGAGCTCAGCACACACATCCTGACTCCTGCTGTCACTCATCGACACAAATAAATACAGCTCTTATTAACGCGTGGTCCTTAATAAAATTCCATATCGTACCGTATGTAAAAGCAGGGTATCCCAATACTTTTCTAGTACCGGTATATCGTGCAACACTAGTTTGGCAATAGGCAACAACCTATACACTGTTAAAAATCGTGTCGACTCCTGATACGTTTTTTTAAACGTTTAAAATTTCCCCCAAAAAAATTCATCAGCGAGCTCATTTGACAGCAAAAATTGCACTGTGTATGCCCGGCTTTAATGAGTTATGTAAAATGTAGTCTACTATTGTTAAATATTTCCCCCTCCGCTCATATTGTAATATTCATTTGTCCATATTACGAGTGTGTTCTAGGCCCCCCTCTACACTCCCAATGTTCCACAGCTTTTTTCTTTAGCTCTGAGGTGTGAACGACCAGGCTAAAACGGGGTGGGGTGGTTTCATGATACTTTAATCAATGCCAGGCTGTTTGACTCACCACAGGGGGCGCCATCCCACGTCTCTTCTTTGTTTGAGGTGTGTATCTTTCAGGTTTCATATGGGCACCGCTGATCTGTTTTACTTGCCTGTAGAAACCATCTGTGATGGATGAAAACATTTTGGTGAGCTTTAGAAAACAGTGACTGCTCTATTATTAAGCATTGGTGGTCAGAATAAAAAAGCACCTTTTTTACTGCATCTTGTATCCCAAATCATTATGTTCCCATCTCTGCCTCCAGTGCTAAACACAGCTGTAATGAGAACAAGCCGTTAAAAAATAAAATAAAAAAAATTAGCAAGTAAGCAGTGCACATTCATTCATGCCTACTATTCAGTGTTATTTTAGTATTTATATACTATTATAATATTTATTCATATTTTGAATTAGCTTTTATTCTTATATTTTTCATTTCCATTTCAAGTTAGGCGCTAGTTTTTTTTTTTTTATGTTTCCATTGCACTTTAATTTTAGTACTTCAACTTCTTTCATTTAGTCGCTAGAGCTACATTTCTAAATGCAAAGTTTTCAGAGTAGTTTGGCATCTAATAGTTCGATTTTATTTTAGCTTTATTTCAACAAATGAAAACTACTTGAATAGTTTTAGTTAACAATAACAACAGTATGTTTAAAAATTGTATGCAAAAGTTAACAATATTTATGCATCATCCTAAAATACAGCTTAAATCAGATATCTTACAAAACAAAAATATTTTGTTGTACTTAATTTTGAGCAAGTATGCCATAATTGTTGGCTGATCAATTCATGCTTCAAGGAAGATGTTCCAAAAGGTTAATTATACAGTATCTGGTTAGTGTCACACTGCATTATGGGTTACAGTATCAGTATACTGCACAGGGCAAAAGTAGTATGTCATTCAAGTATTTGCATTATGCATGCAGTAGAAATGTAACAGTTGTACGTCTTATGTGATCATCAGTGGTTACCTCTCTCTTGCTTGGAAAAAGCCACCGATTTAAGACTGCATTGATGTCCTTTAAAAGTTCCCAGCAGGTCACCAGTGATAACATCCCACAGACGGGCGGTTTGGTCACCAGACGCTGTTACCTGTAAAATAATAATCCCATTTAAAGCAATGCTTGCCATTTATAACATTTAATTTAGTCTGAAGCACTTAAACCATCTTTAAACAGAAGAATCATGCAAAACTCACCAAGCTGTTTGTACCAGGAACCCATGCAATATCAAAAACAGCATTATCATGTGCCTGCCACTCTGCAAAACAAATGTTTAACAAATATGACTAAGTTTAATGCTTTAAATAAGTGGCCAGTCTTGAATCTAGGTAAACAAACCAACCTTTCAGGACAGAGCTCCGTTTTTCTCCAGTATTGAAGATGGTCACAAAACCTTCTTCATTTGCAACAGCAAGGCTGTTCTGCTGGCCAGGGGCTGGGCATTGCAAATAAACCATCGAACAGTTTAGTCATTACACAATGGGTTTCTGACTACATTTGAGCTCATTGCGAATGTTTAATTAACTGTGTACCAGAGGAAAATGTGCATCCAAACGGCGGCACAGCAGCAGCTGAGGCTCCATATGAAACGTGTTCATCCTGTCGAGCGCACTGGTATTCGTCCAGCAGAGAGGACAGCGGATAGTCCCGACCCTGACCTAATTATTAAAGCATGTCTGAGTGTAAACAGCGTGATAACATAGATTCAAAATGACATATCTAAATGGCACTCACCATTGAACCTTCTTTTTATAACCCCTCGATCAACAACATGGTGAAAAAGAGTCATCGCTCCTGCTGGATAGACGTTTCATTCAGAAGTGGTCGGTTTCCCGCGAACAATGAAAAAGCGGTGAAGACGAATTCCGCGCGAGAACGACGTTCGCTGTTCTGATTGGTCAATACGCTAGAGTACCGGAACTGCTGGTTTACAATGGCTTGCCACCAGAGGCACTCTGTGGCCCGGGACGTCCCAATCTAACGTTAGCTGTTATTTATTTATTTATTTATTTATTTATTTATTTATTTATTTATTTATT
Organism: Gobiocypris rarus; assembly: GCA_023029165.1. Classification (NCBI taxonomy): domain Eukaryota; kingdom Metazoa; phylum Chordata; class Actinopteri; order Cypriniformes; family Gobionidae; genus Gobiocypris; species Gobiocypris rarus. Next base: position 23,303,541 of record CM040917.1, on the reverse strand, counting down.
TATTTATCTATCTGATGCCTTAGTATCAAATAAAGTATATCAAATAGTATCAAATTGTTTTTTTTTTTTTTTTTTTAAATCGATTTGTTTCATTTAAATTTGACAACTGTTTATCACAATTTGATGGAAACATAAATTGTGCAAAACATTTCCGCAACATAAGAAAAAAAAAAAACATGCTTTGGTAAATCATAATTTATGATGACTTAAAAAAATATCGACATTATGACTAACTCATAATTATAATTATGAGATTAAAAATAATTATGACATACTAAAACATAATTATGAGATTAAAGGTTACTAGCCATAATTGTAAAATAAAAAAAATATATGGCTATAGTAATTTTTATTTGGGAAAAAAGTCATATTTTCTTCTTTTATGTCATTATTTCGACATTTTATCTCATAGTATGACTTAGTAACACTTTTATTTTGTATTTATGATTTACCGTTTTTTTTTTCTGAAATGGGTGTTGATACTGTTGAAATCATTTGCATGTAACTTGCTATTTATGTTATTTTTTTGTAAGACTGAAGATTATTCCTATTAAATAAATAAAGCGGATTTTTATAAACAGAGACTGAGACCAATCAGAGTTCACGCCGACACATAGGCCCCGCCCTCTTCTGTACACGGAGTCGGACCAGAGAGCAGCCTCTTGTTGCTTTTGCTTCAACGGAAACTCGACGCAACATCCTATCCTGGCCACGTGACCTGCATTGCAGCCGGGTCACCCACTTCAAACTTCATGCACCAAGTCTATCTAATCTAACGAATAAAATATTGATTAAAAAAGAGTATCTCGTTCCACATTATTCGCAATCTTATAATATCTAATAATGTCGCTCTCCGCAGCGCGTTCGTTTCTGTCGGAGGCTGCTTACGGCGAGCAGGAGCTGGACGCCAATTCAGCGCTGATGGAGCTCGATAAAGGTGCTTCTTTATAAACACCACACAGACAGTCACACAAGTGCATGAATGCGTGTTTTGATTCAATGATACACAAATTTTATGTCTGATAACGCAGTAAGTTGCTGTGTTTGTTTACTTTCAGAGAGAATTAAATAGATATCCTGCCAAATGCCAATGTAATCCTATTGTTATTTTTGCACAACTAAAGGTTTAAGGTCTTGTAAACTGGGCGAGCAATGTGAAGCCGTGGTCCTTTTCCCCAAACTCTTTCAGAAGTATCCCTTTCCCATCCTCATCAACTCTGCCTTCCTGAAACTGGCAGACATCTTTAGACTTGGGTAATTGTGCACATTTAATAAAAATCTATATTCATTAGCTTTGAGGCTGTCTATATGCAGCTATATATATATATATATATATATATATATATATATATATATATATATATATATATATATATATATATATCACACACACACATACAATTATACAATTTCTTAAAGCTAAGAATCACTCCTACTCTCCAGTTATTTAAGAAAGCTCGAGAGGTCTCTCAAGTGGTTAGGAGTTGCCAGTGGGGGCTTGTGATGGCAATGAGGAGACAGACGTCCACGGATCTTTCAGGAGAGGGAGAATGTTTTTGAAATGTTTGCAGACGAGCAGTTCATCAAACGGTATCGTTTGGACAGAGCAGGCTTCATCTTTGTCAGACATGGTGGAAATATCTTTAATTGCCAATGTGTATATCATAATGTATTCTCTTGAAAATTCTTTATTGTCAAATGTGTGTTGAATTTAAACTCCTCTTAGGAATTTCACCATTCAATGTGAATTTATCTGAGAATATTCTTAAATGTGGAAATATATTCAGTGATTGGTCAATGCCTATGTTGTCATCCAAAATCCTGTTTGTGGCACAGCAAAGTGTCGTGAATCATCTCTAAGACTGGCACTTAAGATTTAGTCCTACACTTCACTTAAAGTATGACTGAGATGTTTGATAACTAACTTTTAAGCGCAGCTTTGAGACAAGATTGTTTTTACTCTTAAGTCAATTCTTAGCAGTGTTCTTGTGAGTAATTCTCAGAGGTTTGATAAATACGGGCCCTGATCTTCTTAGCTGTGCTCTTGTTCGCGTCTCTGTTATGAAAAGTTCTTAATCTATAAATTCACCCCTGTCAAATTAGGAACAACTTCCTGCGACTCTGTGTGCTGAAGGTCACACAGCTGAGCGAGAAACACCTGGAGAAGATTCTGAACGTGGATGAGTTTGTCAAAAGAGTGTTTTCCGTCATCCACAGCAATGATCCTGTTGCTAGAGCAATAACTCTCAGGTACTTTTATTTTATTTGACAAAATTCTTATGTTTGTTGTCAGCTTCCTACTAATGTTTAATTCAGTTTTGCTTATCAATTATTCTGTCAAAGACCATCCAAGGAAAATGTGACTGTACACACTATCAATATATGTTTTTGAGTCTTGTGCATTTTGACAGGATGTTGGGAAGCTTAGCCTCCATTATTCCAGAGAGAAAAAATGCCCACCACAGCATCCGGCAAAGTCTGGACTCTCATGATAATGTAGAAGTAGAGGCGGCTATTTTTGCAGCTGCTAGTTTCTCATCGCATTCTAAGTAAGTGAAAACCGGCTTCACCCCACACAAATGATAACTTTTATGAAAATATTATTTTGGTCAGGTACTAGTTCAATATTGGCAAAAGATTGAAAGGAATTTAGAAGCTTTTAGTGTGGAAATGTCTTTGAAATGTAAATATGTATGTGAAGTGTCTATATTTAGGTAATATTCCATTTGAAGTGTGGAACAAGAAAGATAAGAAATATATAAAAAGTATTTTGGTTTTGGTTAACTATAATAACCCTTGAAATTATGCCAGTCTTTTTCATTGAATGTGTTTTTCTTCTATAACAGAAAAAAGAAAATACTGTATAGATAAAAGAAAATTAATATTTAAAAAAAAACTTCTTTAATGTTATTATATTATATTAATTATAATATAATAAAAAAGTGGATTGATGGATATTTACAGGTAAAAAACGTTTTTTTCAGAGATTTCGCTGCAGGGATTTGCAACAAGATTAGTGAAATGATTCAAGGTATGTGATTTCCTCATGTGAGTGATCTTCATTTGATCGTCCTCATTTGTTTAAGTTGTCCCCAGTCTGATGGATTGTGTGTGTTTGACTGAAGGATTGGACACGCCGGTGGAGCTGAAGCTGAAGTTGATTCCGATGCTGCAGCACATGCACCATGACGCCAGTCTGGCCTCGTGCAGCAGAGAGTTACTCCAGGAGCTGGTGTCCTCCTACCCGTCCACAGCCATGCTCATCGTCACTCTGCACACCTTTACCCAGCTGGCCACCTCCTCACTTGTCGATATCCCTGAACAGGTTAGACTATACCTGTTTTTTTCATATATTGTCTTAAAGAGTTATTTCCCCACAAATGGAAATTCTGTCATCAATTACTCTCCCTAGAGCTGCATGATTAATCGTTAAAATATTGCAATCTATTTCCTAAATGACAAATTAAAATTGTTCACGCTGCCAAATGACCCAGAGAGAGCAGTTGTCATTCATAGGTATGATACAGCTTCACAAACAGCGTTTTCAGCCACACTGTATCATTATTTCTATTATTCATATTATCACAGAAGAACTGGGATAAAAGTTTATATATAAACACTGATGTCTACAGAAGTGATCAAAATTCAGTAAAGCTCCTTTTGAAAGTAACGTGATGCTTCACATAAGGATTGTATCGATTACATCATTAAACCAGTAGGTGGCAACAAGTGACTGTTAACATTTTTTATTTGTAAGTGAATCATTCACTCTCCAGAGATTTCATATACTAGTGTAGCCAAATATATATACTAGTGTCTGTGAATATTAAACTTTAAAATACCTTTTTAAATATTACTCCTGCATGTTCTGCGTCTTTGTATGAATGACGGGCGCCAATGCGCGGGTGCGCACGCACACGAAAAAGGACTTCTCGCTCGCCTTCTTTGTAGTCTCTGACGTGTGACACAGAAAACTATATGAGGACACGAAATCATCACTTCATGAGCATTTACCGTTTCATTTGAGAAAACTGTCATATGAACACAGACACTCAAAGGTCTTCACGGCAACCCCTCAAAATAAAAGCTTGGTGTAACGTGAAGAAATTGACAGAATATATTAGGCTACTGTTGTACAGTAGATTTAACTATGTCTCTATGTAATAATAATATGCCTCTACTAATAGTAATAATTATGCCTAGATGGTTGCTTATTTTTCACTTGATCTTTTTTTTATGAGCAATGTTTACTTATAAACAGCATACAGCCTTTAAATGTTTATGTATTATTTACTTACAATGATTATCATCATAAATAATAAAGTCATTGAATTGAATTAAATAAATAAAAAATAGTTAAATAAAATAAAAATAAAAACATTTTGCTGTGGTACCGAAATTGGTACCGAGTACCGTACTTTTTTAATGTATTGGTACCGACTACTGGAATTTTGGTACCGTGACATCCCTACTTAGAGTGGTTTAAATTTATTTTAAACACTGTTCTTGAACATTCTAGTCCCAATGTTTATCTGTGTGCTGCACATTTTACGGACAACAGCTTCCAGAACCACAATGAAGGCTACGCACAAAAGCTTCTCTTGATACGTAGCAATTCCCACTTTGTTGGTACAGTCTGTTTGTGGATCACAACTTGTATGAGTCCGTGCATGAAATCCGTTCTGGATGATCCTCTTTTTTAGAATTTCTTAATTCTGAATCAGACTTAAATTGATTTGAAATTGACACCATTTTTAATATTTACATAGAGCTTGTGGTTATGGTAAAGGGGCATGACATTTTTCCAGAACACGTGCTAAGCAGTGCCAATCACAACACACTGGGCCAGCGAACCAATCACAGCACATTTCGTATTTCAGAAGAAGGAGCTTCATCGGCGCGGAAAATAAATGACGCGAGTAAGACTGGGGGGTAGAGGTTCTGTAATAATGTAAAATATGTGTTATGGAGGCCAGCTAGTAGTTGCTGTGCAAGTAAACCTCACTCCTCTGATCTCAAGAGATGCTCTAACGACTGACGCTAGAGGTTGCCTACTTGTTAGAGTGTCCGACTCTCATGCCGGCAGACCCGAGTTCGAGTCCCACTTGAGCGAGCGGTTTGAACGGGAGGGGTTACATATGTGAAAAAAACAATCAAGCATGAAAGCATATTCTAGTACAACCCAAAGACTCTGTAAAAGGGCATAATAGGACCCCTTTAAAAAAACTGCAGCAATTAACATTTGTCAGAGTAGTAAATGACGTTATTTTGTTTAGTTGTCTGTTCAGAATCATGGGAGAATCACAATCTCCGTTTCAAATAAAACTCCCTTTTTTTGTCTTTTAGATTCGTCTTCTTCTCCAGTACTTGAAGGAGGACCCCAGAAAAGCAGTGAAAAGACTCGCCATTCAGGATCTCAAGCTGTTGGCTAAAAAAGCTCCTCACTTGTGGACCAGGAAGAACATACAGGTCAGAGAGTCATAGATGTTTAAGGGATATGTGACCCATGCTGACAAAATGAGTCGGAATGCGCACAGGATAATTTCGAGCTATAGGCAAAACAAGTGAAAAATGACGAATTTGAGGTTTGCTCAAAAATTAGTTCATTAAGCCCTAGTCTAGCGATCCCAATGCTCCAAAGTACGTCAATTAAACATCTAAAAGTATCTAAAGAGAGGAGGACCTTTCTTTTTGGTATAATTTTAAAGTGCAGTGTTCCAACTGTGAATATTCATAGTGAAGTCTTGATGGCATGAGTCTGAACCAATGAAATGTGATTTTCAAACGGATGTAAACGAAACGACCTTACGCGCACTGACTGATAGATCTGAAGCATGCACACAAAGACGCCTCCGATATACACAGAATTACAGTATTTCAGAATATCAGTCTTGGTGAGTATTCACGCAAACATTATCTGTTATGTCTTAAGTGAACGTTTGGTTAACGGTTGGGGAAAAACATCTGACGTGTAACATTGTGCCGTACATTACAGTAGGTCTTAATATATAGGCTGTCTGTCTCATTAATGTTAATCAAACAATTGTGTTATCATGGAAAACAAAAGTTGAATATATATTTTTCCTATAGATATTTGGTTTTAACTTGGTGTGTGCCAAATTTTGGTGTTATTACCAGAGATTTTAAGGGAAGGGTTTTAGGTGATTTTGTTTTGGAACCTTCAGAAAACTAGATTTTTCTCAAAATTGCTGACTCTATCGACAGGACTTCAAACAGGTCTACCTCATTCATTTTGTTTTGTCTGATTCCAACAATCATTTTGAGGTTGTTTTTTTTCTTTAACAGAGAATGTGAAAAAAACAATAACTCACTTTGGAAAATTTGCTCATTCCGACATAATTTCCAAGATATGTGCTTGTAGGTGCTATGCGAGTGCGCTCTCAGCACCCCGTACAACAGTCTGAAGCTGGGAATGCTGTCTGTTCTTTCCACACTATCTGGTACCATCGCTATTAAACACTACTTTAGCCCTAATACAGGTATGAACTCAATCTATATCAAATATATCATATTAACTTTATTAAAAATGCATTTATGCAAATGTATGCCAAAGATTTCATGATATATTTCTCATGTAACAACATGAGTTCAACCACTCTGGATGACACAGGTGAGGCGTCTCCAGCACCCCGTCACACTGACCTGGTGAAGCTGGCGCAGGAGTGTTGTTACCACAGTAACCTGGCAGTTGCAGCCCATGGAATCACTGTGTTGACCAGTATTGCTGTTTCATGTCCAGAGAAAGGTTAGTTTCTTACCACTAATTTTATTTATATTCACTTAAATATAGATGTTGAAAACAGTTTTTAATCTAAATGTTTTGTCAGAGGTCATCCAGCTGGAACAAGAAACAGTGATGGGGATGGAGTCTCTCATTCTGCTCTGCAGTCAAGATGACAGTAAAACTGCACAGGCGACACTTAAAGTGAGTGTCCTTATAAACGCATGTGCAGTAGTGAGTTTTAATCCCGGCAAGAAATGTCTTTTAACAAAGAGAATATGACCACCCAAAATACATCCAATAAACCGTAACCGAGTTTTTATGATTAAAGGTGGGGTAAGGGCTTTCTGGTAACCGTTGTTGATATTCCAAATCACCGAAACAAACACGCCCCTATTTTGATAGCTCCGCCCCACACATACGTAACCCAGGCAACGACTATGGCGGAATCTGTGTGTTACTCAAGGGGGTAATCCAGCACCCGGAAAGCGTACCATCCGTAGGGGCGGCTATTTCTAACCAAGCCATCACCTGCTGTTAGCATTCCATTGACTCCCATTCATTTTGGCGTCACTTTGACAGTGAATAACTTTACATCTGAGGCGTTTAAAGACTCCATTTGACCATTGTTTATTTCTAAAGAAACACGACAATGTATAAAAGGCGCCATTACCTTGTATGTTACACTATCGCCCCGTAGAGGTCGTTTTTGTAAAAAATAGGCTAACAATTGCGTCATAACCACGCGACTCTCGTCGCATAGTAGATAAGTGACCGTACAGACAGGAGGAGAAGCTCGCAGGCAATCTTTTACTGTCTATGAGGCAATCGGGGGGACGTGGAGGCATAAAGTCCGATAAACACTGGGGAGAGGCCCATAGAGAGCCAAAAGCAAAGCGACAAAATATTTCAACAACGTGATTCAGATTTCACTTTGCACAACTACTAGAGGACTTAAACTGTCAGACAGGTTGCGCACGTCACGTCTACGTCATCAAGCTCAGTCTGAGTCTGTGCAGTACACTCAGCCATCAGGAAGTGAGTGCTTCTAACTGACTTCACTTTCCCCCGTCGAAGCCTATGGGGTCGCTGTGTCCATTTATTTTACTGTCTATGGTGTTACTATGGTAATCCAGGTCGAATGTTCAATGAAAAAGTCATCCCTTCCATCACAAAAACAAACCGTTCTTTTGTACAACTCGATGGCACGAGCACGACAGTCCAACTAACAAACATATTACAATTATGACCAGATTAGAGGGTTATATAAATAATGAAAAGAGGCAAAAGCCAGTATATAATAGTTCTGTGAAACAAAACAAAACCAATGTTTCCGCTTTTTTCGTTTATCTACCATCTCTCTCTTTCTGTCATCTTGTGTCTTTTTGAATAAAGACGTGCAGTGAGCGCTCTCTTCATTAGTAGAGACGCCTCTTACTGCTGATTGGCTTCAAGTTTGTTTATGCACTCGGCACGAGTCCGTTTTGTAAAACTGTTTTGAAATAACACTTACCCTACCTTTAAATTAAATTATAGTCTACATGGAATATTTGTACTTTTAAAGTTTGTCACTCTGAACCCTTTAAGTGAACTGCCAAAAAATCCACATCAAGTGCACCATGTTTCTTCACTTCAGTGTACGCTGAGTATTTTTAAGTTTTGAATTGTTAACTTTTGTTTGAACTCAAGACAGCGCTCACCTCTTTGGTGAAGATGTTGAAGAGCTGCCCTCATCTCAGTCAGAGCTCTGTCGATCTCCTGCTGGGGCAGCTGCACTGCGCATGTGACTCTGCACGGGTGCTCATGTGTCAGGCTCTGGCTGCTATTGCCACACAGCAGCCGGTGCTGGCAGAGGGCATGCTGGGAGACCTGCTGGACCTCTTCAGGGTGGCAAGTCACAGAACCTCAGAGAAACAGCAGGAGCTTCTGGTGAGCAAATAAAGAAATTATGTCCAACTTAAGATCTTGGAGTCTCAGTTTTTCCTAAACCTTCAAGAGTTATTTGTCTTGTTGCTTTTCTTAGGTTTCCTTGGCAACAGTATTATTCGTGGCCAGTCAGGCCTCACTCTCGGCTGAGGTAAAGACGGTGATCAGACAGCAGTTGGAGAATGTGGCCAATGGTTGGACTGTGTACCGCATTGCCAGACAGGCCTCCCGCATGGTGAGCTTGGCTGTGAGGGTGAAGGAAGCCCATTTTGACTTTATTGGCTGATGTCGATTATAAATCAATAGTCTGAAACGGGTTTAAATTAGTGCTGTCAGCGTTCAAAATCCTTAATGCGGTAAAATAATTTACAGCAAGTAATGTAGTCATATGCATATGTAAAATAACGCAATCACCAACATTAAACGGCATATAAATCAAAACTGCCTAATGTTACTGAATGAAAGGTCGACCCAGGATGAGCCACATGACTGTGCAAGCATTAGGGGTGTTGATGAACTCGATTTACTCCATTTGTGTTGTGATCATCGCTCTGAATACGAACTGGCTGTAGTATTTGGGCGAAAAGCTGAGAAAATTGTGTTACCCGTATTCAAGTTTTGATTAAAAAAAAGAATGCATGAAGCTAGAATAAAACATTTTAGTTTTTGGTTTAAAAGCAGAGGGTCTGTTCTTTATTTTGATGCATTGTATGTTCAGATATTCATACCACAAAATATTCTGGGAGGCCATGAATTATTTGTGAAAAATGAAAAGAAAAAACGCTGGCTGTTTTATGTTCTTTTATGTCTTTTAAATTAGATTTCCAGTAGTGTACTGTACTGTAGTTTGACATGCTACAAATCTAAAAGTACTGTAAATTTGGTAGCACTTTATTTTACGATCCTGTTCGCCATGTACTTATTATGATAATTACAATAACTGGGTAATATAACTAACTAAGGTACTAACCCTGAACCTACCCCTAAGCCTAACCTTAACCCATGTAGTTACCTTATATTACCCAGTACTTTCTTAGATAAGTACACTGTAATTACACGTACTGTAAAATAAAGTGATTCTTGTATACGTCATGGGTTTTTATGATTATATTAATTTACAGACTGCATGGAATATTTGTACTTTTACAATTAATGTCAATCTGGACCCTTTAATGAACTGCCAAAAATCAGAAAAATATGCTTTTATGTTGAAAAAACTAATATATTATCTTTTAAAAAAATTATATTTTACCTAAAATCTTAATGTTGTGAAAAGAAAAAGAAGAAAAATTGTAAGGACATGATTTTTTTTTGTCCTACCCATATATCACATTATTTTATTTTAACATTTTGCTGAACCAAATGTTCACATTTTGTTCTGGCATTTAATAGCTTCTTCAGGATAAGATCATTTCCATGAAGACTATCCTGATATATACACTCTACTGTACTGTACAATTTAAATTTACCTTTTTTTGTATTACAGTGAGTTGTCAGGCTTCTGATATTTGGCCCATTGTAGTAAAAAAAGGCACAATACACTAATTAATTTTATTTAATATACACGTTTCTATATACATGTATTTCTATTTTTTAATTTTTATTATCATTTACTTATTTATTGCGACCTAGATAGTTCTTTAGTTTTCGTGAGATTCACCCTGACAGGTTTGTCGATGTATTTGCGCTAGTAGCTGAATACAGGGTAAAATGGCTGCTTTAATTTTTTTTAATTTGTCCACAGGGCTGCCATGATTTTTCCAGAGAGTTGTACCAGAGCCTCCGTACCCGCGTCGCCTCAGAACATTTCTACTTCTGGCTGAACAGTCTAATGGAGTTCTCTCAGGCCGAGCAATGCCTCAGTGGGCTTTCGGATGGAGACTACAGCGCAGCCATGAGCGCTATCTCTGAAGCGCTCAAATCCTACCAGAAGGGAATCGCGTCTCTCATGGTCAGGATCTGCCAGTCAAGCTCTTGTTTTTTGCAACTGATTTTGTCCATTTCTCTTTTGAGTTGTTTAGATACTGAAGCACAGAACAGTTTTTTTGTGACTCATTATAATCATATTCTGCCTTCAGGCCGCCAGTACGCCGCTGAGTCCTCTGGCGTTCCAGTGTGAGTTTGTGAAGCTGCGTATAGACACTCTTCAGGCGCTGTCCCAGCTCATCTGCACCTGCAACAGTCTGAAGACCAGCCCACCTCCTGCCATCGCCACCACCATCGTTCTGTCCTCAGGCAGCGAGCTGCAGCGCTGCGGCCGCATTTCAACACAGGTGCTGAAACTCATCTCCATGCCTGAATTTTTATTTGTTTCTCTGATTTCCTCAGTCTTTTACCTTAATTATGTCTAGGAATTGTTTATGAGGATGGCATGTTTTTTTTTTTTGTATCAGATGAAATTATCCATGGATGAATTTAGAAGTCTGGCGGCTCGCTATGCTGACCTGTATCAGTCTTCATTTGATGCCGACTACGCCACCCTCCGTAATGTTGAACTGTATCCTTTTTTTCTTGGGGAACGATCTGCAGACGGCTGCATAAAATGCTTAGATTAGTCTTACAAGTTAAGGGCCTTTCACACTGAGCATGATAAAGTGAATGTATGTAGCGATGACGTTCTTGAATCGAAACAATAGATCCCTATGGAGCTATTCACACCAGGCGTGATCAATCACAGTGTGTCAAAGCTTTTTTTCACCAGTGTCTATTTTTTCCCCCCGTCGCCCTGCGATGAAATAAGCCATCCAATTACATTTTAGCTTACCCAAACCACAGCTGTTGCACAAAAGTGTGAGAGTAATGGCGCAGTTTTGAAAAAAGAAAAATATTCCGAAAGAGAGAAGAGAATGGATGTTGAATAATAGATTTATTCTTACATATTCTTTATACAGATTGTAATTTCTATTCATTTTTCACTGAATTATGTGATCTGGAGAGCTTGATACGGTGTACAGAGCGCTGCTTTCTTCCGTGCGTGTCTGTTACGAGTTAGTGTTGACCTATTCATTTGCTTATCATGACACATAGCAACAGAGCTAAAAGTATATCCTAATATGTTGGACCTTTTATTGAAAGTAGCCTGATTTTACCGTTTGAGACATGCCTTCACCAGCACCCGTAAGAGCTGTATTTGTGCTGTTTGAGTAAGGGGAGGTGCGACACACATTTGCAACAAATAACATGAAATAGATCTTCCTGTTCCATTTTAATAATCGCTGGAGTCAAGTCATTTACACATGAGCACTCCGTACTCGCATCAGGAGAAAATTCACCAGTGTTCATCTTGTCAGAATCCACTGTCCATTCAACATATTTTGCTGGACTGTAATACTTCTACCCCTTGAGAAACTTGTTTTATTCTTTTGGAATTTTAAAATAGCAATTTCCAGGCCTGGAAAAGTTTGGGAAAAATAAATAAACCAGAAAGTTTTGGAAAAGTCATGGAAATTTGTTTCAAAATAGAATATATTTTCATGTTATAATATTGGTTAAATAAACTCTGAAACTGCCGCATTCCGTCAGATTTCCTTTTTCAGCGTTGAGCATTATAACCAATCACATGCGTTTCTGTCGAGCGTGATGGCCAATCAGAAGCTTTCAGAGATTAGTCATCACTGAAAGAAGAGTTTTGTTCAGTGCACGGGCGCTCTGTCTGAATTCTGACTGAAACTTGCAAATTCTCCCGTCATCATAAACAACAAAGTGCAGATTGGATGTAAGAGATTCATGACGCAGTGTTGTCAGCTTCCGCAATTTTGACGCGGGTGTTTGTGAGCGCACTTAACTCGCACTTAGACCCAAGGTACAGACAGCCTCACGATCGGTCAGACTCTCTGCTGATTTTTAATGGTTTTATGTAACTATTATAACCCTGATACTGAATATGTTTCAAATACTGGTCTTTCCTCCTGACTATGAATTAAATGGAAGTGAAATTAAATACAGTTTATGTAGTAACCAAAAACGAATATATAATGCATGACTTTTAATTATTAACAAGGTCGGAACTCTTATTTTGAAACGCATTATTATTGCATTTGCAGCTGCTCTTTCAAGTTCAGATGAGGGAGATAAAATATGTATTGTTACAACCGTCTAAAACATATTGCTATATAAACATCGTAAAGTAAACATTTTCCTTATTCATCAGCATTAATTCATAAACAATTGCCTGTTATAAATGTGTACTATCAGGATTCATTGATTGAGCCGCTCTGAAGCGCCCATTGGAGATGCGTGTGCCTGGAGAAGCTCAACAGCGCCGTGTTTTCCGGCCGTTAGATCCGCACGTTACAACTCAAATGTGCGCATCTGTTACACAGGACATCAGTTCTGACTGATCTCTTCCCTAATCGTTCCTCCCTAACATTTTCGTCTCGTTTTTATTCGTTGATGATTTTCGTCATAGTTTTTGTCATCCAACACTAGTTTTTATTTAGTTATCGTCTCGTTTTCGCCAGTGAAAAAAGGTTGTGGACAAAAATTATGACAAAAATTATTCGTCAACGAAATTAACACTGGTGGTAACGTTACCCTTAAGGGTACATTTTTGTACCTCTAGTGGCGCTTTTCCATTACCAGTACCAGCTCAACTTGACTCGGCTCGGCTCGCTTTTCGCTTCGTTTTCCATTGCAGATAGTACCTCCACAATAGTACCTGGTCGTCATAGCGACGCCGCAGGAAACTGCTGTGACGTAATCTTCTACGCAACATACACCCAGTAACCAAACAAAGTAAAGTCTTTTTAAAAATGGCGGGGTTATTCAGGACACGTCTGTGGGGGGTTATCACGTCACATTTTAGTATCGCCTCAGCTTGCTCAGAACCTCACTGGAGGTGATACGAAAAAAAGTATCTGGAAGCAGATACAGGTACAACTTTTAAACAGTGGAAAACCAAACAAAGGCCAGTCGAGTCGAGGCAAGCTGGTACTGTGTAGTGGAAAAGTCAGGGGTAGGCAAGTTAGGTCCTAGAGCTGATGTCCTGCAGAGTTTAGCTCAGTTATACGTTCCTCAAGGAACAAAATTGTACCTTTGTTTCCTCAGTGTACACAGACGTTTCATGGAAGCTTAGGTCATGAATATTTGCCTAAAAGGCATGGAAATTTATTTGTAGAAATGTGTATGAACACTGTAGATAAATAAACCTTGCTCTTGCCATGAGCATAGCCATAGAAGCTGGAATGGCATTAAAGAAAAAAAAGAAAGGGACGTTTGCAAGATTGTTTGAAAATGTGCTGTTTTTTTGTAATTCTGCTGGGTGCCACTAGTGTCGCAGAAATTACATACTTCACCTTTAAGACCGGTCAAATTTTTTAAAAAAAAGGTACATATCACAGTTTTATGTTAATCTTGAGTTTCTATAGAGTAGTATTGCATCCTTCATATCTCCGAAGAGTCGTTTCATCAGACTTCTAAAAGACAGATACGCTGTACCCATTCTTTCCGAAAACAAGCGTGCAGTGGGTGGAGCTAAAGAGTCACGAGCACACGCAAAATACATCATGGCATTATCCCTGGAAAACTTTTGATTCACTACACGTTTGGGTTTTTTACATTATATGCACTTACGCACCGATTGCCAAAAAAACACGGACATTTGATGCAGTTTTACTCACCACATGCAGTTTCGACCGGAAAACAAACAAACACACTTACAGAACTCCGTTGCTGCTCCGGAAAAACAAACTGCATCTAATGTTTCCTTATCACTGGGTTGTTTGAGAACAAGGTTATCTTTCCCTCACAACCAAAAACACACTTCTTTAGTGACATTGTTGATTTTTGTGATCTAAAACCAAAATGACAGCGCTGCAGACGGCTTCCGTTACCTGAACGAAGCTCGTTGATGGCGTGCTCTTGCTCTCGTTTTGGCTGATGTGCGCGTGAGAGGATATGCGCCTGAAGGAGTGTATTTGGCACAGAAATACTCCATCATACATCCAACTCGTTTTTTTAATTTTGCACAAGAATCCAACTCTTTAACTGTGTAAATAAGTTGAACTGCCCCCCCCCCTCCCCCTCCTTTAAGTCAGTTACATAAAAACATAGAGGAGTCTAATTCATATCTGAAATGAACCTTGGCTAACTGCTAGTTGATAAGACTTGTTCGTAGGACAAATTGCTGCCTCTGAAATCACATATTGTATGTTTACAAATTTTGTACATAATACATTAGTGATTTGTTTAGACTAGTGATCGAGTGTATAATGTTCCAAATGTAAAGTTTTTAAGCTATTGTAAATATGGTATTTGCAGGGCCACAATAAGTGAATCCTCTGCCAAACATCTGTACTTTCCTTAAAACTTTTCTCAAGACAACAGCAAAGCTGCTTGCTTGTATCTTATGTTATTGAGGCTTTAATAATTGATCCACAAACAGCCAGGTAAGAATACTCAAATGTTTTAATCCCTAAAATGAATCTTAACATAAAACAGACGCTTCAAATATTTAATCTGGGATTTCGACAAGATCTTTGGGAGATTTTTAGACACAATAGCAACATGAAGACTCGTAATATGATTGTATAATAGATTTTAGTTTTAATATTTCATTTGCACATTGTACTGACATATGGTTCAGCTTCCAGGAGTTTGCCACACATGGATCAGTTTTGGCAGAGAGCGAGTATGAACTGAGAATGCTGGCTGTGTTCAATCACGTCTTGGAGGAAGTGGAAAACTTAAGCAGGAAGCACCCTCCTGTCTCCTACCTGGTAATGTTGAAGTGTTTCCATTGTCTGACTTGCCCTGTCTGCAAATCGTTTTGGATTCACTTTTCCCAGACATAATTTCTCTGTTTTTGCTTTTTTAAATGTGTTTTTTTTTTTTACTATCTGTTTCAAGCACACTGGCTGTCTGTGTGATGCTGTCATAGCCATTTTGAAGGTACCGCTGTCATTCCAGAGATACTTCTTCCAGAAACTTCAGTCCACCAGCATTAAAGTAAGTAATCCCTACAATGCCACTTGTTAATCTCCAGATGAATGTAGAATAATATAGAGTTATCAAACACTGCACAGTCTTTATAATTTAAATATAGATTAATCCTTTTTGTGACTGGCTTTTTTGTTCTTTGATTTACATTATCAGACATCACAGTAGCAGGTTTATTAAGCTGCTGTCACTTTAAGATCTGAAGCACATGACGCAGATCTAACATACTATGTATCCCATGCTCTCATTACAGTCATTTAATACTTTATTTAACTAATGTAAGACTGTAATTACGAGGATACTCAACAAAAGCAGGCATTCTGTGTGTTTTTGTCCGTTCAAGCATAAGAGAACTCAATGCAGCCGGTGCGCTGTCTGAAGGGCTTTGTGTGTCTGTCACACAGACAGAAGTTTCACAGATGTACGCCAGTACAGATTTATGTTATTTTTTGGCATCTTATCACGCTTGAATGGTTTAATAGCTGTTAAATGATGGTGTGATCATATACTGTGAGCTTATATATATATATATATATATATATATATATATATATATATATATATATATATATATATATATATATATATATATATATATATATATATAAAAGGGCTGTCAAAATTAACATTGCCATATTTTTTTCAGTTTAACGCATATTTAACGCTATTAATGCAGCATCTGTTTTTTTTTTCCTTCGGATGCTGCGTTTTATATATATATATTTTGAGTCAGTTGCTCAAAATTATAGTAATATTATTTTGTGTTCAATTCATGAAATTTTTTTTTTAAATTTTTTTAGCTTGCTCTCTCTCCATCTCCTCGTACACCCACCGAGCCAATCCCAGTGCAGAACAACCAGCAGTTGACTTTAAAGGTGGAGGGGGTGGTGCAACATGGCTCCACTCCGGGACTGTTCCGGAAGATTCAGGCTGTCTGCCTTAAAGTCAGCTCTACTTTACAGACAAAACCAGGATCAGACTTCAAGGTGTGTTCAACCCATAGTCCCAAGTTTGAACTCATTTTGTTCTATTGGATCACATTGTTGATCATCCAACCCATCATCTGACGGGTTTCTCATTTGCGTACTCTCATGTTCTCAACTTTGATTTTAGATTCCTCTTGATTCCAACACCAACGAGATTGAGCAGAAAGTGGAGCCTCATAACGATTACTTCAGCACACAGTTCCTGCTCAACTTCTCCATCCTGGGCACGCACAATGTCTCTGTTGAAGCCTCAGTTGTAGACACCAGTGGGATCGAATGGAAGACGGGACCTAAAACCACAGTATCAGTGAAGTCTCTAGAAGACCCTTATTCCCAGCAGCTGCGACATCAATTACAGCAGCAGCAGCAGCAGACCGGGCCTCAGCCGGGACCCCAGAGGAACATCTGTGCCCGCTTCCAGTGACCACCAACTTCATCACCTGCTTACTGCCTGTATTTTACTGATTTATAGGCTTTTATTTTTGTGTTCTCAAGTCTTTTGTACAAGTGAGTGAACCGCTATCTGGCTAGTTTTTCTTTGTGTAATATAAATAGGTTTAAATTTGTATTATTCTGTTGTATTTTTCCATAAGTCTCTCTGTAAATGCTTGATAAAATAACTACCCTAAAATACAAGTTGCCTTTATTGCATTAATGGGTCTCCTTACTTGGTTTCACTGTAATGGTGGATCGGAACAATCCTAAAGAAGGATTTTCTTCAGAAGTGGAATATTACTTCCACTGTGTAAAACTATAACTTAGATTTTAGTTTTGTCAGGTACCAATTAGTCCATTATTTTCTGTAGTAGATATTAAACTCTTGTATAAGGATGGCATTTTCATCTTGGGTTTAAGTGACCAGTTCATTTTGGAGCTACAGGGGTAAGTGAAATTAAGGCAGAAATGCAAATGTCAATCAAATGTAGTGGTCCCACTCCCACTTAATATTAGGTGGCTTTAACTACTATGTACTTAAATAAAAAATAAGTACAATGTACTTATTGTGTTCATAATGTATTGCAAAACACTTTTGCTGATATTGAGGTGGGATATGGGTAAAGCTAGGGACAGGTGTGGTGGTATGGGTAAGATTAAGGGTAAGAAAGTAAGGGGAAGAGTAACGTATGTACACAATAATTATTGTATCAAATTATTAATTTAAATGTTAGTACATACAGTTGCATAAAAAAAGTATGTGAACTGCTTGCAAAATCTTGGTGCTGTCCTAAATAAGATATTCTACACTACATTTTTTTTACATATAGTCCACGAGACACAAAACCTTTGAACAGGATGATGTCCATATTTTTCTTATTTTGTTTAAATGTAATATATATTTTTTTATTTAGTACTGCCCTTCAGAAGTAACAGAATATACTTATATGTTTCCCGGAAGTACAATTTACCTTGATCTTCAAATTCAATAGTTTTCATCCCCCGGCTCTTAATTCATTGTGTTTCCTTGTGGTTATAAACAACCATCACAAAAAAAAAAAAAAAGCCATGGATCATCCAGGTAATGACACACAGGCTTGAGAATCAATGGTTCATTTTTTTTTTTTTGTGAACTATTTGTAAAAAAATGTATGTAAAATATCTTATTCAGGACAGCACTAAATAAATAAAAAAATAACGCCTTTTGTATGGCCTCTCTTATTTAGTTAAAATTATTCACATTTTCACAGATTCTGCAAGCGGTTCACATAGCCTACTTTTTCTAACTGTATTTAAAGCCACCTATAAAGTGGGTCCAGTTTAGTTTTTTTCTTTTTAATAAAGTTATATCAATTATGACAGCTTTGATTTTGAACACATTTCTAGCATTTTCAAGCTTCCGTCTTCAAAACATAAATATCTATTAAAAAAAAAAATTCCCTGTGAAAAAGTACACTTAACATATTTTTAAAAAGAGTAGCCTACTTAATTAAGGTAATAATATAGAATAATTTAAAAGAACACAAAATTAATGTAATGTTTATAATAATGTAATGTATAAACCATGTAATGGTCTTAATAAACGTTAAACCTTATTAGAATCGAAAATGGGATAATTTCCTACAGACAGGATTGAGACCATGGATCATCGATGTCTCTCTTGCTGCCGTGGTCTTTTGTGAAGTGACCGATCGCTGTTGCCCCCGCTTCAAGGTGGCAGCGCGGTGCGCATGCGAGCCACATGAACATTAGAAGGTATGTTGAAAGATACAGAACAACTTACCGAAATTCATATTATGTCATGTATTCGATCAATTAGTGTTTCAAACGTGGAAAGATGTCAATAAAACAAATGAACAAATATCACATTTAGCAAAGAAAAGCCATTCAATGTTCAAAAACGTGTTAGTCAGCTAGAAAAATGAACTTAAATGTGAGCCTTTCGCTAAATATATGCACTGTATTTCATATTTATTGTATTTTGACCTGTTATTAATGTATGTTTAACTAAAGCTATTTTATGACAGCCATCATTTAAATGTTTATATTAAAAAATGAGTAGAAACATAATTGTCGTTACATTTATTATAATGATGGTATAAAAACTAAAAATATGTGTAAATTAAATGTAAGCTTACAAATCAATTAATTTTAACCTTTAATTTTATAATGACCAGCTGGGGTTCCCTGTGTATTTTACAGCATTTGATGAGAGATTTTTTTTCTTGGAGGAAATTAACCATGAACTGTACCTGATAGGCCCCAAATTAATAAATATTGAATTTCAAAGTTAATCAAATCACAAGCTTGTGAATCTAAATCAAATCCAATTGTGGAATTTGTGTCAATGCCCTTGTGTCAATACCAATTTTTTTTTTTTTTTTTTTTGCACAAATGTTGTTTTTCCCTTTATTTTCTTGTCAAAGTGCACCAGAATGCTATATGTTTACTTGTTAAAATCACGAAAATCCCCACATTTTATTTTATAATTATTTATTTTGATTTTAATTAAACTCATGTACCCCAGGGAAACCCTGACGTATGTAACATTTAAAGCTGCGGTATGTAGGATTGACACCTAGTGGTTGAAATGGGTACAGCAGTCCAAATGCAAAATATTGGAGAGTTGACAATGAAAGTCACGCTGCAAGTTGATGAGTTGATTTATCCACATTTTAATATGCTCTCGCTCAGATGTTTAAATGGATGCTGAGGCTTAATAGGTTGGGTAGAATCTGCGACCTCTGACCCAGTTTGTTTGCTGGCTTCCTTGGCTGCAATACGCTGTGTTTTCCGCCAACAGGCAAACTGGGGTGACGAAATACTATTGGGTAAACTGGCGGCGTGTGGTATCGCACAGATTAAAATAAAAACAGACATTCGGACACGGAACGCACATTTCAAAGTAGAATAACTGGCTGTAGCATTGTTTTTCCGAGAAACAAGTAGGTGAATTTAGCATCTTTCCTACATATCTGCAAGCATATTATGGTATTTTTATGCTTTAGTAAAGTGAAAAACTTACATACAGCACCTTTAATGCACTTCATGTTATAATAATAAATGGAATATATTTTCTTACTCTATGTATTTTTATATCAGTATTTTACAGGATTATCCTATTCAAATCAACAAGTTAGGTCAAAGTAATTTAAAAGTAATCAAAAAGTATATAGTATATATACAAGTATAATCATATATATCCTTAAATGTGTAATGTTATGGATTATACTAACTACAATCTTTATCATAAGGTTTGGAAAATTGGAATCAGTAACCGACTACAATTTGTAAGTAATCTACCCAGCACTGGTGACAAACGTTTATGGTAAACTGAAATATATGTAATTTCTTTTTAATATTTAAAATATTTGTAATTAAGTTGCAATTTAGAAAGATATATTAACTTTAAATGTTATTTAAAATAACACTACAGTTAAAACTGTATACTAGTCAACACATCAAAATACGCACAACACATTATGATTAAAATATAATGATTTAAAATGCACTTTTAAAGTAAAAGTTTTTTTTTTTGATTTGACATTATTATAAAGTGCACTTTTACATGTATTTAAGTGTGAGAATGGGTTATCAAAATGCTGAATACATTTTCAGTAACAGATATTGACCATTGAACATTGCTTTAAATCAACTTATAACAACCTTCTGCTGTGTATTCACTGAAGTCCATTTATAATCCATTTGTTGAAGACTGACTTTTGTAAACTGCATAACAGAAAACACTGGAATTTTTTTTATGGACAGAAAGGCATAAAAAAAGAACATACTGGTTTGGAATGAGGGTGAGTAGGCTAAATGACGTGTGAACCATTCCTTTATGTACAGTATATTGTATAGAGTTGCGGAAAGGGGAAATTGTGTGCGTATACGATTACCACAACGTCCACAACTCTATTGTGATTTTTAGTTTAGCTAGCATACACCATGGTCATAGCCACTAGCCAGAGCTGGACTTAATGAACCAGTAGGAGAAAGGAATGAGGAGAAAATGAGATTTACACTCCAACACACATTTTAAACTGCTTATTCAGTTTAAGGCTCTCAATTACAAACATTCATGCAGAAACAAAGTCATTCACGTATGAAAACTAGCAATGATAAATTAGCAATACAGCAAATACTCAATACTCTGTATATTCCAGCTATATGTTTACAAAATAGTTAGACCTGTGTTATATGTGAATTACAAATGGTCAAATGTTCTATTCAGTTCACATTTATAATGGCAGCCTTGCAAGTCAATCCATTGTAAATCCACTTGCTTGCACTTATTTCCATTGAAGCAGAAAATACTCTCTTCAATCATACTGAATAACATGATACATCAGGTTTCACACAAATGGAGTCTGATTTTAAAGCAAAACGGGTAGACCAAAGTAACCAAGACCAAACAAGACACTATCTCTCAAGTAACTATTTATCATTTGTAATGGAAATATAAAATAATGCAAAAGGAAATGCAATGTGTGTCAACATATCATAAATTACATTTAGCACAGAAAGTCTTTAACTTTTTTCCCAGTAAAAATATCAGAATTGTTTTTGAACAAGATCAATTTATTTGAGAAGCAACACTGCATAAGATGCTAAGACTTGTTTTTTATAGATTGTATCATGAATTTTAAGTGTATTTTATCTTAAAGCACTGGTTGATTTAAATTGTTTATATTTAAAAAGTAGAGAAAATACACTTGTATTCAAGAAACATTCTCTGAAAACAAGGTAAAATGTAAAACGTATGGATATAATCATTTTCTTGGCATCAAGTCTTTCTCGAAATGGTAAAGGTAAATACATTGTATTCCCTTAACTGCTGCTAGTATGCATCCATCGGATTTTTTGTGGATATATAACAGACGTTCACCAAATTCTGCAGCTTTATGTATTTTATAATGCCACTGTTTCGTAGTCTGTTTGAGTGGATTCAAAGTGTTGTTACCGCATGCCCAGAAGGAGAAAAAAACAGAGGAAACAGCAGTGGACAGAGCCAGAATGGAGTCCAACAGAGGGCACACGGGCAGAGGTCAGCAGGCCTTTTAATGTTAACTCCATTGACCAGACAAGATACAGTGAAGTTCTGGAGAAATACCCAAGTGAAATGAAAAAAGATTGAGAAAGAACAAGAGAGGTGGGGGTAAAGATAAGGTTAAAAGAATGAAAGAAAGATGGAAGAAGAGAGAGAAACAGGTAGAAAGGAAAAGAAAAGGGTAAAGAAGGAAGAGCAAGAAAAGGGCCAAAAAGATGATGACGCCGAGAGGAGGTGAAGTTGAGAAAAATAGACTGAAAAACAAAGAAAGATGGTCAGTCTAGAAAGGTCTGAGGAGAGAAGAAGGGAACATGAAAAGAGAAAAGATGGTGAAAGTGGAGACCAATTTGTTTTAAGGCCAAACCCCAACCAGCTCTGCCAGCCACTGGTCTATTTGATCTATCCCTGGCTGGTTCTTCCTCCATAAAGTCATCAGTCAAAGAACCATTTGTGCTTAAAAGAGTCCCTTGAACCTTGGTTCTACTGGCCACAGAGATGAGACTGCCTTCATCAGGGGTTCAAAGGTCACCTCAACACCCGACTCAGCCACCAGCCATTGAGATGAAACCCCTGCCTGGTCCTTCATCCATAAAGTCATCAGTGAAAGAACCAGTGAAGGTTAAAAGGGTCAATCAACACCTGGCTCCTCTAGCCATCAAGACCAGAACTCCTTCATCAAGGGCATAACTTTGCTGGTTCGAAGGGCCTCTCGACACCCGGTTCCACCAGCCATCATGACCAGACCACTTCAATCAGAAGTTACACTGTTGATGGTTTAAAGAGCTTTTAGACATTTTGCTCCAAAATCAACTGAAATTAAACCTTTGAATGGTTCTTTTATGGTGGAACCCGAGATGGTTCAAAAGGCATCTCAACACCAGGCTCATAGAAACAATGGCAGTTCCAAACAAGCCAACTCCAAAACTAGTAATATCATTGTCCACTTCTACATCCTCTGAATCACAAGAGGAGGAACCATTGATGATTCAAAGGGCTGCTCAACACTTGGCTCCACCAGCCACAAAACCATCAGATGAAGAACTTGTCCTAATGGACATTGAATGTGAAGAGGATATGAAGCACACAGAGAAGACAATAACTCTTAGAGAAACTGAGAAGGCAAAACACAAGCAAATGCTGGAGACTGGGGTGAAGCAGGAAGGACTGATTGATAGGTTGGCAAATGACAAAAAAATCCATCCTATGGTTCTAAAACATTCAAATGACTCTGGGAAATGGAAATGTGGAGACCCGGAAGCTGACACTTTCCAAAAACCTAAGGAACTGGATGAACGAATGAGGCTGCTCTCGTAGACTACAACCATAGTCCCCATAGTCCCAAGAGCCAACAAAATTTGGGACACGAAAAGTCTAAAAAGAAGATTTGGTCCTTTTTTGCTGGGAAAAACACAAGAGCTGTTTGAAGAAACCCCAAAGGATCTAAAATCACAGTTTAATGCACAGCTTATTCTAACTCCCCATGTAATGACAAATAAAGTCTGGTCTCCTTCATTCTCTGTGTGACTGTCCCTTTCCCCTCGGTTCGACCTGAAATCAAAGTCTGCATCTCCAAAGCAGCTACTCTTCACCTCTGAACTAAGATCGAGATGCTTTTCCTCTCAGACAAAACCTTGCACTGCATGGTAGGGGTTGGAGAAAAAAGGATTCTCTGCTTAATCGAAATTCTCTCTCCGAATCGATTCTGAGAATTTCAGAAGGATGTGTATTATCGTGTGATAAAACCCTCAACTGTAAAGGAGTTTTCTAATGCCGGTAACACTTTATTTTGATGGTCCCTTTTGAACATTCTGTTGACTATAAGTAACGTTGCATCTAAATGTCAACTAACTCTCATTAGAGTATTAGTAGACTATCTGCTTAATATCTGCTAACACTTTATTCCAATGGTCTTTCAACAGACATTCTACTGACTATTAGTAACTTTGCAACTACATGTCAACTTATTCTAACCCTAACCCTACCAGTCTACTGAAACTCTACTAACACTCTAATGATATTTAGTGGACATGTAGGTGCAACGCTACTTATAGTCAACAGAATACGTTAAAGGGACCATCAAAATAAAGTGAAACCCTAATGCCTATACAGAGTCTTTATCAAGGTCTGTTTTGGAAGCTCCATCTCATTGCACAATACTGAGGAAATTACTTTGTTGTTTAATAAATGTGCAAATATTCTAGAAACACTTGCACCACTGAAATCAAAAGTTGCTAAACTTTGCTCACATCCATGGTTTAACCCTCGTACCCGTGCTCTCAGGCAGGAGTATCATAAAGCAGAACGTAAATGGAGAAAAAGATAGGCTACATGTCTCTCTGGATATTTTTAAGAACTGTCTGTCAGCCTATCAGCGCGCAGTCAAAGCAGCTAAAACTGATTACTTCTTTTATAACTTTAATTTTAAAACTAAAGCCAATACCTCACCAGTGGATATGAAGCAGACACTTCTTTTTAGAGAGGTGTTAAGTGTGATTGGCCCATCTGTTTTGACTATCATGAATAGTTCATTGAGCACTGGCATTAGTCCATCCTGCTTTAAGCATAGTGATTAGGCCATTTCTGAGGATGCCAAGTCTTGTCCGTCTGATTTTAATAATTTTCCGCCTATCTCCACAATACCTTTTTTTGTTGAAAGTGTTGGAGAAGATTGTCTTTCTCAAACTCTCTGCATTCTTAACAGACCATAATCTTCAAGATAAATTCCAGTTGGGTTTAGGGCCCGCCATAGTATCAAAACCACCCTCCTTAAAGTGACAAATGACCTCTTGCTCACTTTGGTTTCAGGTAACTCTGGTATTTTAATTCTGCTCGATCTAACCACTGCCTTTGATACAATCCATCACAGCATTCTTTTAGATGTCTATAGCAGGAGGTTGGGTTTAGCGGCATGGTCTTGCACTAGTTCTATTCGTATCTCTCCAATAGGTCTGTTTCAGTTAAAATTGGTATTATTCATCACCCCCAGTTCCTCTATGTGGGCTCCCACAAGGGTCCATTTCAAGTCCTATCTTATCTTATTTTCTCTGTGTATGTTACCTTTAGGGTCTGTTTTCAGGAAATATGAGATCACATACCACAGCCTAAAATGACAGACAACTATACTGAACAAGACATACGAAACTTAGTGTATTTACTAGTTGCCATATCAACATTATCAAAATTGCCCCAAAATTAAAAAATTTTTGGAAGAAATTACTAAACATTTATATAACAATAGCAAAAGTACATTTCTTAAAAAAGTTAATTTTTCATCTCTGTTTTTATGCGGTTATTTAAAATAAGATCTGATATTATTTTAATCTTTTATCTGTTATTTAACAGTTGAGATCGTTCTTTAATGCTGATCTAACAGCAGAAGACACAAGCCGTCGTGCAGATGGGGTTCATTGTAGCACAGCGTAGTTCTAATAGGGTCTCATTGTAATGCAATTATATTCTATACTTTTATGAATTATTTTGATAAACCATGAGAAAAAGGTGAATAATGAAGTCAATGTTCAGAAATGATCAGTTATTATGTTTTGAACAATATTTTTTTAATTATTAAAAAATGCCATTATTTATTTGAAAAAGTTAATAACTGTATTGTATTCACAAAATATATCAGATAACATTTTCAGCTGTCATTTGGTTACAATGTACCCCTCACATGTTACAGTGTACCCCACATATGGTTTCATTCATATTTCATTCTTTCGGGGTAAATTAAGAAAAAAGTACACACTGTATTAATGAAACAAAACCACATAATTGTACTATACATGTGTAAAATTAATGTGTGGAAAAATAAATACGCTTAACCCCAAGTAGATTTACACAAACTAAGAAAGTCAAAAAGCGTTTTTCCCCACTCTCCTGTAATCTTTGAGTTTGTCATGCTGCTGCTTTGCTGTTCTGGTGGCATTCAATCTCTGTCAGCAGGCACTGATGGAAGGATGGCATCACTGCGCCTGCTTCCAGGGATGATATGGTGGTCTTTATCCCCTGTGTCTACTAGAGCTGGGGGAGGCAGGTGTCTGTGGCACAAGTAGTTGTGCAGGGACAGAGCAGCCAGGGTTATCAAGGACATTGCTTCTGGGTCTAGGGGAATTGTGATTAGAAAGACTCGCCAACTGTAGGCAAGTTTGCCAAATGCATTTTCGACAACATGTCTAGCTCTTGATAGCCTATAATTGTAGACACGCTGGTCATGGTCACGATGTCTGAAGGGGTATGGTTTCATTCATTATCCGCCTCCTTTGCAACAAATATGGAGGAGATAACCATGGTTGCGTTCAAAATCACATACTCTCTAGAGTAGGTACAGTATTGTTCAAAATAATAGCAGTACAATGTGACTAACCAGAATAATCAAGGTTTTTAGTATATTTTTTATTGCTACGTGGCAAACAAGTTACCAGTAGGTTCAGTAGATTCTCAGAAAACAAACAAGACCCAGCATTCATGATATGCACGCTCTTAAGGCTGTGCAATTGGGGTATTAGTTGAAAGGGGTGTGTTCAAAAAAATAGCAGTGTCTACCTTTGACTGTACAAACTCAAAACTATTTTGTACAAACATTTTTTTTTCTTCTGGGATTTAGCAATCCTGTGAATCACTAAACTAATATTTAGTTGTATGACCACAGTTTTTTAAAACTGCTTGACATCTGTGTGGCATGGAGTCAACCTTGTGGCACCTCTCAGCTGTTATTCCACTCCATGATTCTTTAACAACATTCCACAATTCATTCACATTTCTTGGTTTTGCTTCAGAAACAGCATTTTTGATATCACCCCACAAGTTCTCAATTGGATTAAGGTCTGGAGATTGGGCTGGCCACTCCATAACATTAATTTTGTTGGTTTGGAACCAAGACTTTGCCCATTTACTAGTGTGTTTTGGGTCATTGTCTTGTTGAAACAACCATTTCAAGGGCATGTCCTCTTCAGCATAGGGCAACATGACCTCTTCAAGTATTTTAACATATGCAAACTGATCCATGATCCCTGGTATGTGATAAATAGGCCCAACACCATAGTAGGAGAAACATGCCCATATCATGATGCTTGCACCTCCATGCTTCACTGTCTTCATTGTGTACTGTGGCTTGAATTCAGAGTTTGGGGGTCGTCTCACAAACTGCCTGTGGCCCTTGGACCCAAAAAGAACAATTTTACTCTCATCAGTCCACAAAATGTTCCTCCATTTCTCTTTAGGCCAGTTGATGTGTTCTTTGGCAAATTGTAACCTCTTCTGCACATGCCTTTTTTTTAACAGAGGGACTTTGCGGGAGATTCTTGAAAATAGATTAGCTTCACACAGACGTCTTCTAACTGTCACAGTACTTACAGGTAACTCCAGACTGTCTTTGATCATCCTGGAGGTGATCATTGGCTGAGCCTTTTCCATTCTGGTTATTCTTCTATCCATTTTGATGGTTGTCTTCCGTTTTCTTCCACGTCTCTCTGGTTTTGCTCTCCATTTTAAGGCATTGGAGATCATTTTAGCTGAACAGCCTATCATTTTTTGCACCTCTTTATAGGTTTTCCCCTCTCCAATCAACTTTTTAATCAAAATGCTGTTCTTCTGAACAATGTCTTGAACGACCCATTTTCCTCAGCTTTCTGTCACATGCCTGTCCTGTCTTGTGTGCACATGTGGGTTTTGTTAGTGTGGCCATGTGCCTCTGTCATTGTCAGATCCCACCCCCTTGTTATCTCGTTATTGGTTTAATTTGCCCCACCTGTGTTTGCCTCATTCCCTGCTTGATTTCTCCCCTTTATAAGTTCCTGTGTGTTTGCAGTCCTTGTCGGATCGTTGTCTTGTCTACGTCTCCCGTTTCCCCGTGATTTCCTTCCTGGTATGTGTTTGAGTATTTTGTGTTTTTGATTATGTGTTTTACCCCCTTGTGGGTTTTTGTTTGTGTTTATGTTTTATTTTGTTATAATTAAATAAATCCTTTTTCCCTGCACTTGAGTCCTCGCACCTGTTTGTCCTTTGTATGTTAACGTGACAGAACGATCCGACCATGTCGAGGACTCAGCGGAAGAGGAATTTACCCCATCGACCCACTCCCACTAACTCATGCCCCCAATACGAACGCATCATGAGGTTTCAGACCTTAGCATCCCTCCGCCAACAAGGAACCGATCTGAGAAAGTTCGCGGTCGAGTTCCTTGCTGCGGCGGAGGGATTGAAACTAAGTGAAGGCCCTCTTAAGGACTTGTTTTTTTATGCGCTCGAAGAGCCCAAGGACTGGATATTAAGGAGTGCTTATGAGAACGCTTCTTTGGGACAATGGTGGAGGGTCTTGCTCGCCGGCAGGAAAGAGAGGCAAGAGAGAGGAAACCAGTTCCGGTGGGCCCAGTCCCGGTGGATCGAGTTCCGGTGGTCCCGGTTCCGGCGGATCGTGTTCCGGTGGTCCCAGTTCCGTGGTCCCAGTGCCGGTGGTCCCTGTGCCAGTGGTCCCGGTGCCGATGGTCCGTGTTCCGGTGGTCCCAGTTCCGTGGATTGCATTCCGGTGGATCCGGTGCCGGTGGAGCCTGTCCCGTGGTCCGTAAGCGGAGGAGGAGAGGGAAGGAGCGCTCCGTGGCGGTTCCGGTGATCGCTGTTCCGGTGGTCCCAGTACCGGTGGTCCCAGTGCCGGTGGATCGTGTTCCGGTGGTCCCAGTGCCGGTGGTCCCAGTGCCGGTGGATCGTATTCCGGTGATCCCTGTTCCGGTGATCCCTGTTCCGTGGATTGTGTGCCGGTGGTCCCTGGGCCGGCGGTCCCTGGGCCGTGGTCCCGGTTCCGGTGGTGCCGGTGGTCCCAGGGCCGGGCGGACCCTGTGCTGGATGAGCCGCTCCGGCGCCTGCTCTGCCCGCGCGCCCGGCGCCCTGCTCTGCCTGCGCCGCCCGGCGCCCTGCTCTGCCAGCGCCGTCCCGGCGCCTGCTCTTCCCGCACCGCCCGGCTCCCTGCTCTTCCCGCGCCGCGGCGCCCTGCTCTGCCTGCGCCGCCTGAACTCTGCTGGCCATCCCGGCGCGGATCTCTGCTGGCCATCCCGGCCGCCTGATCTCTGCTGGCCGCCTGAACTCGGCTGGCCATCCCGGCCGCCTGATCTCTGCTGTCCGCCCGGCCGCCTGAACTCTGCTGGCCATCCCGGCCACCTGAACTCTGCTGGCCGCCCGGCCGCCTGAACTCTGCTGGCCACTCCGGCTCCCCGGCCGCCTGAACTCTGCTGGCCACTCCAGCCCCTGGCTGCCTGAACTCTGCTGGCCACTCCGGCCCCCGGCCGCCTGAACTTTGCTGGCCACTCCGGCCCCCGGCCGCCTGAACTCTGCTGGCCATCCCGGCCGTCTGAACTCTGCTGGCCATCCCGGCCGCCTGAACTCTGCTGGCCGCCCTAGCCGCCTGAACTCTGCTGGCCACTCCGGCTCCCGGCCGCCTGAACTCTGCTGGCCACTCCGGCCCCTGGCTGCCTGAACTCTGCTGGCCACTCCGGCCCCCGGCCGGCTGAACTTTGCTGGCCACTCCGGCCCCTCCGGCCGCCTGAACTCTGCTGGCCACTCCGGCCCCGGCCGCCTGAACTCTGCTGGCCACTCCGGCCCCCGGCCGCCTGAACTTTGCTGGCCACTCCGGCCCCTCCGGCCGCCTGAACTCTGCTGGCCACTCCGGCCCCGGCCGCCTGAACTCTGCTGGCCACTCCGGCCCCCCCGGCCGCCTGAACTTTGCTGGCCACTCCGGCCCCTCCGGCCGCCTGAACTCTGCTGGCCACTCCGGCCCCCGGCCGCCTGAACTCTGCTGGCCACTTCGCACCCGGCCGCCTGAACTCTGCTGGCCACTCCGGCCCCCCCGGCCGCCTGAACTCTTTGTGTTCCCTGTCCCTCCCTTGTTTTCCCCTTCCTTATCTGTTTCTCCCAGGTCTGTCCCTCCCGTCTCGCCCTGGTGTCCCTCCCGTCCCGCCCCTGGTCTGTCCCTCCCGTCCCGCCCTGGTCTGTCCCTCCCGTCCCGCCCTGGTCTGTCCCTCCCGTCCCGCCCTGGTCTGTCTCTCCTGTCCCGCCCTGGTCTGTCCCTCCCGTCCCGCCCCTGGTCTATCCCTCCCGTGCCGCCCTGGTCTGCCCCTCCGTGCCGCCCTGGTCTGTCCCTCCCGTGCCCCTGGTCTGTCCCTCCCCGTCCCTAGTGGAGCGTCTGGTAGCCGCTCCTTAAGGAGGGGGTAATGTCACATGCCTGTCCTGTCTTGTGTGCACATGTGGGTTTTGTTAGTGTGGCCATGTGCCTCTGTCATTGTCAGATCCCACCCCTTGTTATCTCGTTATTGGTTTAATTTGCCCCACCTGTGTTTGCCTCATTCCCTGCTTGATTTCTCCCCTTTATAAGTTCCTGTGTGTTTGCAGTCCTTGTCGGATCGTTGTCTTGTCTCGTCTCCCGTTTCCCGTGATTTCCTTCCTGGTATGTGTTTGAGTATTTTGTGTTTTTGATTATGTGTTTTACCCCCTTGTGGGTTTTTGTTTGTGTTTATGTTTTATTTTGTTATAATTAAATAAATCCTTTTCCCTGCACTTTCCTCGCACCTGTTTGTCCTTTGTATGTATAACGTGACACTTTCAAATGCATGTTCAACAAGTGTTGGCTTCATCCTTAAATAGGGGCCACCTGATTCACACCTGTTTCTTCACAAAATTGATGACCTCAGTGATTGAATGCCACACTGCTATTTTTTGAACACACCCCTTTCAACTAATTAAACTAATTGCCCAATTGCACAGCCTTAAGAGCGTGCATATCATGAATGCTGGGTCTCATTTGTTTTCTGAGAATCTACTGAACCTACTGGTAACTTGTTTGCCATGAAGCCGCCAATGTCCCAATATGGCGCTCACATCTTGCACTGATTTGGGAGCTATGTCTGCATAGTAGTAAATGCGGTAGTAGAGTCTGCACAATAGAAAGCATGAAGTGGAGCCGCGTATCAATGCCCCGCCCACACTCCCACAGAAACTGTTAGCACAGCACAGTTTACTGCAGAACAACTCATTATGTTGGTGTGAAATATAATATATCAGATAACATTTTAAGCTGTCATTTGGTTACAATGTACCCCTCACATGTTACAGTGTACCCCACATATGGGGCATGTTGTCACATTTCACTTCCATTCTTTTGGGGTAAATCAAGAAAAAAGTATGCGTACCCTCCTGATGACGATAATTATGTCATGCGGAGGGTGCGTGGCCGAAGTATACTTGGGCTTAATGCGGCACGCTTAAGGTGCATTCAAGGTACAGCATGTCATAATTACCGTACCTATTCTGGCATTCACGTGATCGTAAAACTCATTTACAAGTAATTACAACTTATGACTCGAGAGCTATGACTTTATAACACGTGACCTGTACCACACACTTAATTTATTGCTTTATTTATCATATTAATAATTTAATTTGATGTAATTTCCCCTGAAACAGCCCCAGCTGTAAGCAGCTCCTCCTCCTTTTTAAAACAGCCAATAGCGTTTCGTTAATATCACAGTTTGACTAGAGCCTTTCTGTTTGGTAAACCAACAGTTTCCTCCTTATCTCCTAGTTTCCTTATTCCTCATCATAATCTCCTCCATCTCGCTTTGAAATACAGCATTCTGTGCAGAATTTAAATGGGTCCGATTATAAGTTTTGTTGCCTGCGCCAACTCGCGCATATGATCCGTGCTGCGATTTCGTATCTCTAGTCAATGGCTCTGGTCTAGACTATGTGTGTGTGCTGCGGCAGTGCACATGAAACTAACGTGAAACCAGACTTCATTCGCCTCATATGAAATCTGAATCGTTTGCTATAATATATATAGTGTGCTGTGTGCCATTCAAGATGTAGAAAATAGTAAATGTGTAAGCAGCTGATCCTGCAGCTTCAGCGTCTATTTATAATGTTGGGGCGGGACGCTTCAGATTCTAGACAGCATTTGATTGGACAGAAGATGTGATGAGAAGCCAAGCGGCAACCTCCCGCGGTCTCTCTCGAAGCCAATACGGAAGTGACTTAAACTGCAGTTAACTGACTGGCCACTAGGGACAGGCTCCAGAAGGGAGCATAATCTCATTGAGCCCCATGTTAAAATGCCCAACTTTACAGTAGAAAAAAACATGTTTACAGCCTGGTACAAAGTACAGCCTAGTTTTGGTCTAAACGGCAAAGTATGCCCTTCATGACAATTTTGAGGGGGGTGAACTCATTCATTGACATTATATAAAGCCTTAAAGTTCTGCATAATTAAAGGTGTGGCCACTTTGAGTGGCAGGTGGGTAGCCATTTATCTGCTGTCTGTTAGTCATCGCGTCATCTCAGCTCCGCCCATGTCCCTTCTCTTTGCCCATTTTCTGTTACCCGGGAGTGACTCATGCTGCTAAGATGGCAACGGCCAGCACGTCCCTGCTTTATGCTTCAAAACTGCTCTTCAGAATGCAATGAGTGACGTCACGGACACTACGTCCATATTTTTTTACAGTCTATGTGAGAAGCTGAAGTCTGCGATGATGTCATCAAAATTTGTGATCCATTTTAACGGAAGTGAGAGACTGTAAGTTTTGAATGCTTATAGATCTCCTAAATGTGAATTTTGTCATTGTTTTGGAACACAGCTTATTCATAACCTTAAAGGACCTGTATGTAGGATTGTGGCCAAAACTGGCACTGCAATCACTTTCAAATTACTGTAGAGAGGTGTATCCCCTCTCCTCCTCCCCCCTGACTCGAGGTTGCCAGATAGGCTGCAGGATCCAGCAGGAACATAGGCTGCCAGAAGGAGCTTCAAATGGCAAGTGACGAGTCCTACAGTACACAGTCAGTTGTTTTTTTCTTTCTGTTAATTATGTTTATGCTTCATGAGAGGTCTTTTAGGTTTCGAAAAATTTAGACATTTTTTATCCAAAAAGTGTGTAGCTGCAGCTGTGATAACTAGAGCAGAGCTGGCAACCCGGATGCCGAAACACTACTGACTTCGTGATTGATAGATGGGTGAAGGGTGCCACTTCAGGCCAAAACACAATATGTCAACATCAACATAAGTTGAGGGCTGCAACTTCACTTTTGAAATGACGTTATCCTGGCTGGACTACTGTTGTCAGTGGTATAAGTATTTGAAATGAACATGATTTCTTAAGGTCTAGTGACATATCAGGGCCATTTTATGATTAATTGAAATACATTTCTTACATACAGTTCCTTTTATGTCAAACACAATCATACTAAAAGCTATACAACTTTTTATTGATAACCATTTTGATTTCAGGGAACCTTTTTCACTTTAATTGGAAAAGGTGTGACTGCAGTCAAAGTGGAAGAGAGGGGGCATGCAGAGGGATGTTAAATGCCTCAGGAAGTACGCCGCTCTAAAAAGTTTGGGAACACCCACCTCAAACTGATAAGTAAGGTGAGTAAACATGCAGTGTCGCAAACGTTGACCTGCACAACCTGACTGCTGGAGGTTCATTTCACTGTTGGTAGTGTTGCCATTGAAACGCATAAATTCGAGTCATAAACCACAGTTTTCCATCTCAAACATCTCTCGTTGTTTTGGTTCAGGAGGATGTGTAAAATATGGCTGCTGTTTCAGTCAACAGTATGCAGTGCCAGTGACTGACGTCTGTCTAACTGCATAGCATGAAACTGATGATGTGTGCTGACGGCACGAGCAGATGCGTGGGGTATTTAAATACATCTGTTGACGGGCAGATAGGACATTGTATCATTGCATTTGGACTGAATGCAAAGATTGGACGAACATTTTATGGTTCTACACGTTCCACAGACGATATATGAAGATTTCAGATGCAAAAGACACGAAACGCCACCTCCATCAAAAATGAGATAATGATATGGAGCGAATGCTGTCCGCACATACGCTGATCAAATACTTATATTTCAAATCCACTAAATCCCAGTGTCAGCCCATTCAGAAATACCAGTTTGTTTGCAGAAACCTCTAAACGCCACTTCCCGTTGTCAGCAAAATGTGTGACACTATGTGAAAGAGCCGTCTTTCATTTGCCAAGCTTCCATCCTAAAAGTTGCAATGACAGGATTTTGTGAGTAGCAAGTAAACACAACAGTGTTCCTTGTGCTTCTGTAAAACTCTGACAGAAACGGATGCGGCAGTCACTTTACATCACAACTCTCCCTATGTGTGGATCAGTTTCTTCATTGATACATTTTGAATTCTGCTTTCATCATTTGCAATGTTTCCAGTAGCATCTTTAGTGATTTTGCAACTGTTTACTATGTCTTTTTGTCCAAACAGTTGGACTTAGAGGTTTTTGCAAAAAAAGCACACATGGACTTAACTGGTTTTGCAGCAAAAGTAAAATTTGTTAAATACTTGACTATAGTGAATATAAGGCATTTCAGTAACTGACTAATAACCTTTTCATAGTCATTAAAGTGAAATTACTGAACCTAAACATAAGAGCCTGCTAAAAAAAATGCTAATTAAAACAAAAACAAAAAAACGTGTCAGATGGAGTTAGAGGTTTTTGCATCTGAACATATAAATACATTTAGACCACTTACCGTAAACTGCACAGAGACTGCTGTAAGTTTTACAGTAACTTACTGGCAGCTGTCTGCTATCAGGATGTGAAGAGACTTTCAACCAGCATAACAAAAATGTTGCTGGAACGAATCGCCTGCCTTTAAGTGTGCTTGTGGCTGTTTATTGCTTTTTGTACTCATGTTTAGAGGGATGACAAAGCAGTCTTACATCTACCACATTTTCCTTTAGGCTACTGCTACTATAGCCCAAGGACATACCTGTGATTCATACAGGTCAAAACCTTTTTGAAATATTTATTATGAGATTCAGTATAACCCTGCTCTAGAAATCACATCCGGAGTTAACACTATTGTTAGTTTGTTGCATTTATATTTTCCTATGTTTGAACTCTCAATATCTGTGGTGGTTATGGCCCTGATAAAACTCAATTGTGTTGAAAAAGAGAGGGGAGAGAAATATTTTCTAAATGAGGAAGCATGAGATTATGGCATTTTCTTTTGTTGTAAGTTATAACATAAATGATTGCTTAACTTAGCATAACATAACTTTGATTATAACATTAAAAGTAGGTAATGAGGTTTTATAACAGGTTGATTAGTTCTGTTGTAAATACTGATTCTTTTATGTATGTTATCATTTAAAAAGATATTCTGCATCTAAAAGTTGGCATATTTCATCTTAAAATCCTTCTGGGATAAAATAAATATATAAATGTATATAAAAATGATCAAATAATACAATAAAAATGTCTTACAAATAAAAAATAAATGACTAAATGCATGTGCAGGTCCTTCCCAAAAGGCAAATTTTTTGAGAAAGGAATTTTGGGTTTTCATGAGCTGTATGCCAAAATCATCAGTATTAAAACAATAAAAGACCTGAAATATTTCAGTTGGTGTGCAATGAATCTAAAATATATGAAAGTTTAATTTTTATCATTACATTATGGAAAATAATGAACTTTTATCACAATATGCTATTTTTTTGAGAAGGAGCTGTATATGCATTTTTAGCAAATATAGTTACAGATCGGTCAAAAAGTATCATAAGGTCATATGCATCATAAATTTAATGCATCATACATTTTATTCCAGTTATTTAAAAGTGTGATTGTCGTGACATTTTCGAGTAAAAAGGGTTTTTAACGTTTATAAAATAAAATAGACAAATAAGATTTAAGATCTTCCAAAAGAGACAGTGTGTGTGTTCATCCATTTTTACTGGGAACACAAACGTCTTGTGTAGTCTGTTAATATTTGTCAGGAAGCAACATCCACCACTAGATGGAAGCATTTATCTCACAATACACCCATCTGCTCATGCCAGAGCTCCAGGGTCTCTGAATGAACCCACAGGTTGAGTGATTCCTGTCTTGTCAAATTCCATTTCACATTGCATCTCTCTCACTCTCTCTCTCTCTCTCTCTCTCTCTCTCTCTCTCTCTCTCTCTCTCTCTCTCTCTCTCTCTCTCTCTCTCTCTCTCTCTCTCTCTCCCTCTCCCTCTCCCCCCTCCACACACACAATTTCCATTGTTTGATTATAAGTTCCTTACTTATTATAACTGCTGAAAAGTTTTATTTTACTTGTTTTAGAGACAATATTTTTTTACATCTGTTGTGAATATGATGAAATATGTTTTAGTTGACTCAGTTCAGAGCAGGTCAGATTCATTTATTAATTTGGTAGGTACTAAATGTCGGCCAGATAGACTGACATCATCTAATAGTATAGTACATTATGAATATCGATGATTTAATATATATATATATATATATATATATATATATATATATATATATATATATATATATATTATTACTATTTTAATTAGAATAACAATTTTATGTTCCCCAAAGAATCTTTAAGTAAACATGTGTTCCACTTTAATTTAAAGAACCGTTTTCCCGTATAAAGAACCTTGGTCATTGAAAAGGTTCCATGGATGGTAAGGTTCTTCACTGAACAATAGATGCCAATAAGATACCATTTATCAACACTTACACATATTTGTGTCAGACAGAACGTTTAAAATCTAAAATAAATGGACTTAGAACAGGTTTTCATAATGGAAAATGCCCCCATTTGTTGGAATTATTGCCGCGGTGCAGTGTGCATCGGAAGAGGGTACCATATAGTTTTTCCATGAAGATGTTTGCAGACAGTCTCTCGGTTTGTCGCGCGCGTCATGCTTTCCTCGTGTCTGCATCTGTCGGTACTACACTGCTCTTCTTCTTGACCGTCCTTTCCCTCAGACAGCTTTCTCTGCTAAATAACAGTAAGGACAGGCTCAATGACGGTGGGAGGTTCAAGCTCACAGAGATGGTGAGCGGATTCGCCAACTCTCCTCAGAAGCTCTTGCTCCACGCCTGCTGATTCTGAAGGAGAAGACTTGCGGGGATTGTTTATAGAGGCAGGCGTGCGACAGAAGGTGTGCGTGTTTTCGCGGGCTTGTCCCGGTAAAGATGCGCTGGAGTGAAGTGACATTCAACTGGCAACAGCGTTAACTTCAACGCCACGTGCTTGCATTTGTAAAGGTATCGATAAAGGTGAATTATCAGAGAAATGTCATGCGAGAGAAATTGGGGTTCGTCTTGGAGTCTATGCACGTGGTCCCACTGGATTGACTGGATCAAACTGTGACTGACAGCTAACTTCAAATTAAACCAAACCGCTTGAAGGACTGCGATTGAAACCTGTGGTTCAGGCTAGATTAGCCTATCCGATGCTGTCAAAGTCTCAATGATGCTGTGAAACCACGAGCGGCGTGATGAGAAGTTTCGCGTTGGGTTTGGAGAGTTGTAAAAGCAACTTGAGCGTTCAGGATGTCTCAGGAACTCTGCATTGGATTTTGCTCTAAAACCTGCACATTTATCCAGAGAGATAGGGGTGGATAATCCTCACGTTCGTATAAGGATCTCTTTCTTGATTCTGGAGATACTCAAATCTACAGGCTGATTTCATGATGTATCGAGATCTGTGGATTGAATGTGTTATAAAGGAGACTCAGTGGATTTTTTGAAGTTACACAGTGATCGCCACGACAAATGTGAAGATATTTATATCAAGAATGTAAAGATATAAACAACTAACAACACGTTGCTTTATCAGGGTAATGGATACGGACAGCGTATGTTTTTATGTCAATTTCACGTGTAATCGCATTATTATAAAGATTGACGTACAGAATTACGACAGTCTTTGCTTCATGAATACAGAAATGGCTGGCAAATACTCCTGCACAACTCATAATAATGCGCTGACTTGAAAGTGCTTTAATTTATTAGATAAAGTTGAGAATTGAAGGTCTTCTACTCATCAGTAGGCTAGATGATTGACGCTTCAACAGGTGACATCAGGTAAAACATCTCTGTCTCTCTCTATATGAACGCACTTTCAGTTTGCTCAGCATATGATATATAAATCAATTTATATTCAGATAATTTTAATTTAATGTAGCTGTATGTTTTTAAATATTGCCTTAGTTTCTGGAGTTTTCAAGTGTGGTGAACAGTCAGTAAAAATTGTTTTGGTACTAGAATAGCTTCACTGAATAAAAATAGATTTTTTTCTTTATATCATCTTTATAAAGTGGGTGTGTAGCCTATTTTTTATTATTATTATTGTTGTATGTTGTCAGTTTATTTAATTTTACCATGTTTTTGCAGGGCTGGACTGGGGATAAAATTCGGCCCTGGGCAAATTCATTCCATCCGGCCCATTTTTCCGTGAATGCTTTTGCTGGGGATAGGGCCTTAAATAGGAGTAAATAAATTAATACATAAAAAAAGGACTGGGACACATCATGATAGGCCTATAAGATATTATTGAATTTACTGCAAATACAGTTAACAAACTTAATATTGCATTTCTGTCACATCGAAATTCACTTGACAGTAAAACACTGATTTTGAGCTGGGATTGCTGTAAGGTAAATTCAGTTATGAAATTCTGTCATTATTTAATCTCCCTAAGGATTCCAATCCTGTAGCATATACATTTCTCTCTTCTGTGAAATACAAAATAAGATATTTTGAAGAATTTTGGTAATGTTGATAACCAAACCATATGTTCCTGAGAAAGAAAGTCATTTATGTTTGATATATAGGGTGGGTAAATTAGGACATGTTGGGTTAAACAATCCCTTTAAAAACAACATTTGTAAAGAGTTAACTCCTAAATTTAAGTTATATCTTTCATCAGGCTCTCATTGAATTAACAATTTACTTCAATTAAACATTCATTAGAACTATTAAAAAGTTCATAACACATTTAAAGAGAAAAACAGTTACTGATAAAACCATGCTCCTCATTACTATGGGTATATGTTTCTAAAATAAATAAACAAATAAATAATAAACTAGCGTTTTTTTAATAAAAAAATATTTTAATAAATACATTTCTGCCCAAAAAACCCACACAATTCTTCATTGTTAGTAGTTACAAGGTAAATTACTATAAGGGTGGTGCTCAGGGCTAGATTTACCTCATATTGTGACAGGCAAGATACATTGTAAAGGACAAATACAAGAAAAACCAGTGGGCTGCTGTCACTGCATGATGGGGCAGTCTTTGGCTAAAACAAAACAAAACATTGTATCATCCCCAAAGTGCATCGGCCCACCGGGAAAATGCCCAGTATGCCAGATTACCAATCACGCCCTGAAGCTACAACTGTAAATCTTTGAAGCCATGGCCCTTTAGTAACTAACTAACTAACTATGTGTAAATGTGGGTTACACTTTATTTTAAGGTGTCATTGTTATAGTGTAATTATATATTGAAGTACTGAGTAATATTATTGTAATATAAGTACATGTACTTACTTGATGGTTAGGGTAGGATTAGGATTTGGTTAAGGGTTAGTTGCATGTAATTATGCATAATCTACTGTTATTACTATGCAACGTGTAAAAAGGACACTGTAAAATAAAGTGTTACCTAAATGTGTATTATGTACATTACATTCACATTTTCAAAAGTTTCAGTTATGACAAAGATTACCGTCTTCCCAAGACTTTCTGAGGTGGTTATAGAGCACATCATTACTTATTACTTTATTATAGATATACACATTACATATACATGGCACAATGCAAACCTCTCAAGATTTACTTTGAAAATATAGACCTCCCTGTAAGTCGCTGAAGAATTTGCATACTTGTTTGCATAATTACTTCTCAAAAGATAATACTTATTAAACATGTTCAGTAGGGTCTAAAAGTCTGTTATTAGTTTACAATTTAAAAAATGTATATTTTGGAAATCAAGAAGGCTAAACATTGTGCAAAAGAGTTTATTTGATTTAGACATATTTCATCATTTAACTTCATAACATTTCTTTGATTTCAGGATTTTTAATAAAAAAAATAAATACAAAAAAATCTCAATTTGGACTATTTTTCTAATACAGATTGTATTCAGATGTAATAATAGATTCTGGATTTTCATTCTGGTGTGTAAACCTAACATGATCGTCTCTGTATCTCTGTGCTTACAGTGGTCCGTGCAGTATCAGAATGCTCATACTGGTATGAGAGCTGGTCCCGTGGGTTTACTGTCGACCCTCTTTGCTTCCTTCTTTTCCTGCCCTGCTTCTCGCTGTCCACATGCAGGCGAAGAAGCGATACCTGCTGGTATCTGTGGGGGCCTGTAGCCTGCTACTAGCCTACCTGTGTGGCCTACAGATCGGTGAGTTCCAGAACCAGAACCATGCAGAGCTTTATGAAGTCTCACAGATCCCCGGTGTCCCACCACGTCCGCCTCGCTGGCCAGAATGGGTGGATCCTCCACTGCAGACATACCTGGGTGAGGCAGAGCAGGAAGAGGACGGGCCGCTGCTTCTTCATCAACACACGTCTCCTCGCGAGAGACGAGAAATCCAGAAGAACATCTACAAGAGCCGACGATGTCGTATGGAGACCTGTTTCGATTTCCAACGCTGCGAACGGGGCTTTAAAATCTATGTGTACCCCCCTCAGAAAGGTGAAGCACCCTCGGAAAGCTACCAGAAGATTTTGGCAGCCATCGAGGAATCGCGGTTCTACACAACGGACCCTAATGAGGCCTGTCTTTTTGTACTGAGTATAGACACTTTAGACAGAGACCAGCTGTCCGCTCAGTATGTACATAATGTCCGAGCCCGAATTCAAAGCCTCCCTCTGTGGTACGAAGGGAGGAACCATCTGATTTTTAACTTGTACTCTGGAACATGGCCTGATTATACGGAGGAACTAGGCTTCGATATCGGCCAAGCCATGTTGGCCAAGGCCAGCACCGACATGGACAACTTTAGACCACACTTTGATGTGTCCATCCCTTTGTTTTCAAAAGACCATCCTCAGAAAGGAGGGGAAAAAGGTTATCTGATTCTTAACAATGTCCCTCCTTTACGGAAATACTTGCTGGTCTTCAAAGGGAAGAGGTATCTAACTGGCATTGGTTCTGAAACCAGAAATGCTTTGTATCATATACATAATGGGGATGATATCATTTTATTAACTACATGCAAACATGGGAAAGACTGGGAGAAACATAAGGATGCAAGGTGCGACAGAGACAATGAAGAATACACAAAGTAAGTCCAACATTTTCCTGTTTTTATCACGCTGGTGCAAGGATTGTAGCTTGTCTTTAAAGGAATAGTTCAGCCAAACATGAAAATTCTATCATGATGTTGTTCCAAACCTGTATGACCTGTTTGTCCATACAATTAACGTCAACAGATGAAACTTTCTTTAAAATATCTTCTTTTGTGTTCCACATATTCTGGGTTTGGAAGGACTCATAATTTACCGGACGAGTAAACAATGAGTAAGCGATGGCAGAATTTTCTTTTTTGTGAACTATCCCTTTAATTTGCTTGTAGAATTTACAATGTCAGTCGCGCTAATGAGGTGCAGGTTGTTGCTTGCTCGATTCATATGAATTTTCTCAGTTTTGGCCTTACTTTTTTGTTTGGTCGTTTAAAGGTTTACCTGAGTAAACAGCATTGAGGATAGAAAGCAAAATGGCAGTATTTAATGTCAGAGTGATTTAGACTGTTGCTTGTTTTGTACTCTAGACTGTAGTGTTCATGTAGTTATCATGGGAATACCGCTATAAATGGAAGTGGTGTTGCATTTGTCTAGCTCAGGAAAAAAGTACTGTGGAAAAAGGACTCTAGAGGACTCTTAGCCTGAAACAAAGCCAGTCTTCATCTTTTTGTGACAAATAAATGAGAGTTGTTTGTGTAAATGCACCGTTTAGGTGAGATTTATGTTATAGTGTTTAATTCTCTTCAGTACAATGATATAAAAAAGTGATTGCCTTATATTATAAGGATGTGTATGAAATGCAAACAGTTTATTTATTTTGCTAAGATTTGAAGTGTGAACATTGGCATGCAGCAATCAGTGGCAGTAATATAAAGCAATTTCTGTGTGTTCAGTTTTATTTGTCAGATACATTTTGTGTTTATGTGTTGTTCTGAATAATTTAAAGGGGATCTATTATGCCCCTTTTTACAAGATGTAATATAAGTCTCAGGTGTCCCTAGAATGTGTCAATGAAGTTTCAGCTCAAATACCCCACATATCATTTATTATACTATGTCGTAAATGCCCATTTTTGGAAGGAAAGACATGCTGTTTGCGTGCATGTATCTTTAAATGCAGTAAAGGGCGGAGCCTGTACAGCTGGCAAAAACGAACTAATGGTCTGTTTTAATTATCATCTCTATCGCGTTCCCACTCACGTGACATTGCAGTTATATATTTTAATGGAAGTTTATCTGTATACGTAGCCATATCAGTCTAAATTTCTGGTAAATGGTTTTCTGAGTGCACTCACCTGACATATGCACACAGAAAGCTGTGTGTCAGATGGCGCGTCCCGTGAGTATTAAACTAAGTTCTCTTTCACATCTTATTGCACTTAATCTGTCAAATACACAGAAGGTTATGTCAAAAACACATAAAAACAGTTGCCAATGTCTGTGAACATAAACAGCAAGTAAAGAAATTGCATGCGAATATTAGAGCTGTGTATTATAAGTGAAAGCAGGGTAATATACTGTACCTTCTGCTAATTATGCTATTAATATGAATCAAACAACAAAAGAAAAACACTCACTGCTCTTGATTGAATAACTTTAGCTTTATTAAGAATATATTTCTTACTTGAATGCTGCTGTTAAATGCTCTGGCGAGGAGATAAACATGGCGGACTGTGTTCAGCTCATAGGCTGGGGTCTATGGTAATAAGGACAGAGACCATCAGCAGGCATGGGCGAGGCCTAAGCATATCTGATGTGATTTTTACCATTATAGGGTGGTTGTGTGCACACACTACTAACACACATTTATGTTTTGTAAGTTCAATTTTGCATGATAGGTCCATTTAAACAGATTATTTATTTTACTGAGCTAACCAAGACACACACACACACACACACACCCTTGGTCTCTCACTGATGTTTATAATCAGCCTTTCAAAGAGCTAGCTGGAACTATATTTTATGTTTATATTAAGACATTTTTTTCCCAAAAAGGCATCAGTATTATATTCAGCTTTGTTTTAGATGTCCCTGATTCTATTGCAATGTTGTATTTGTGTTATTACACATTTATTACCATGCAATTACAGTGTAATAACATTGACTTGTTGTTTTTAATTTTCTGAATGTTACAAAAAAAGCAGACTTACAAAGATAAAAATACTGTTCGTGTAATAGGGATGATGGTTTTTAATTGTGGCAGAAGCCTGAGTGTCATTTTAAACTGTTAAAATTGCAAATGGTGCAAATAAAAACAGTGTCTAAGATAATTAAATGTTAACAACAGTCTATACACTATACAAATTTGGAAATTCAATTATCCCTCATTTTCACATTATGCATTTATGTTT
Organism: Gobiocypris rarus; assembly: GCA_023029165.1. Lineage (NCBI taxonomy): Eukaryota > Metazoa > Chordata > Actinopteri > Cypriniformes > Gobionidae > Gobiocypris > Gobiocypris rarus. Next base: position 23,260,060 of record CM040917.1, on the reverse strand, counting down.
CAGATAAATTATACAAAACAAGAGTTATAATTTACCCAGTGAGTACAACAAATAGGACAGATGAAATCAAAGCATTTTTGGATATTACATTCGATTTACGCACTGGTTTTGCAAATGTTGTTTGGGTGTCTGCAAAGTTTTGACAATTTAGTGTATTAAAGAGTACTGCATTAATGTATAAAAGTAGAGTATTAAAGAGTTGTCAAGATTTGACTTTTAAGTAGTTGATGGATCATCAGACTGAAGAAAGCAGGGTTAGAAGGTCTTGCAGACTCTGATACTGCAAATGAATTTAGAGGATTTCAGAGAGGCAGAACAGTCAATAATTGGCCCTCAATTGAATTAAGCAGGAGCTTAGAGTTACAGAAAATATCAAACAGACACACACACACACATTCTTGAATACGGGTTCACCATAGGTGTAATGGTTTTTATACCAAAAAAAAAAAAAAACGGCAAACAAACGTAGTATAGTATGTTTTTTTAAGCCATTTGGTTTACAATGACACATTACGTTGTAATACCCGTGACATCATATAGCCTAAATTTATGTCCTCATAAACCACTTATACGTGTATATGTTGTGTTTCCATGTTTTATGGGGACATTCCATAGGCGTAATGCATTTTATACTGTACAAACCGTATTTTCTATTCCCCTACACTGCCCCTGCCCCTAAACCTACCCATCACAGGAGACATGCTGCATTTTTACATTTTCAAAAAACATCACTTAGTGTGATTTATAAGATGTTTTCCTAATGGGGACCAAAAAATGTCCCCACAAGGACAAGGATTTTGGATATTGCCATCTTTGTGGGGACATTTTTTTGGGGACACTATTTTTGTCCCCATACCGTAGGATTACCAGTCCACACACACACACACACACACACACACACACACACACACACACACACACACACACACACACACACACACACACACACACACACACACACACACACACACACACACACACACACACACACACAGATATATAGATACTACAGACAGAGCCTGAGAATGTCACTTACTGCCCCTAGTCTGAACCACCAATATAGACACTCTCTTGCACAATTACCTCTGGTATAAAAATATTTATATTTTATTGCATCATGTTCTGTTATTATATACAATATAGTTTCAGATCTGTATTATTTAAAAGATTTGGAATACGATATGGTTATTATAGTGAATCGAAATGGGTTGTGTTGCACTTCCGAGTAACAGTTTGTAGTCTGCATGTTCAAACAGGCGTGCGTTATGCTATCAGTGCTGTTTCTATTGTAGCCATGTGGTGTAGTTAACTGGTCTATAATGCATGGTTTTGTCATACTTTTATGGTAAGCAAACACAAGTGAGCTATGAGAAGGATCATTAGTGGTGTATTCTGCGTCTTGCCTATATAGCTCTGTAATTTAACAAGCTAAGGAAGCAATATAAATCATACATCACACAATACACAAATGCATTAAATACATAAACAACAATACTGGTATTGCATATAAGGTCAGAGATGCTCTTCAAGGCCAGTTTCACACATGTGCACAGGTGAGAGCTTTCACACTGATTGTGTTTACTGATGGTGCATCACAGAGATGTTTCTCAATGGTTGATTTTTATTAAAACTAACATATTTAAAAGTTTTCTTTTTGTTATATTAAGGCTAAAGTTTCCTTTTTAAATGCCTTATATAGCCTATTTTATTGGCTAAGAATATGACAATGGATTTGTTTAAACAAGGACACAGAAGTATCAACAAAGAACTTGAGATGGAATATGAGTCGTGATGTGAGAATAATAATTAAAAAAAACATTTTTTTATTTTTTTTTAAATCCTGGGCAAAAAATTATATGTTAAAAATGTAATCAGCATTTCCATCATACTGCAATGTTGTTATATGATGGAACATGTTATGTGAAATTGTTATATGATCACACTTTTATTTAGGGAAGTCCAAAAAAAAAAAAAAAGTATTACCCCTCTTATTTAGTGGAAATTGATAACATTTGGCATAAGGGATGCCAATCCGATACCAGTGCAGTTTTGTTTAAAAATTCAATGTAGAATTTCTATACCTCAGTGTTGAACGGATAATCACTCTTTTGTGAGTTACACACTATCTACTAACTACAGACATATTCATTATAAAGAAAAACAACAAATAAAAAATAATTACAATCTATGACAGATACTAAACTAGATGGTGGATAAACTAGATTAGTGGATCATTTAGCAGCGAAAGTAATCACGTGTGCACAATTGTTACATAAAATCTAAACATTTAGTGGGAGAAAAAATAAATAAAAGTGAATGTGAAAGTGAAAGTGAAAGTGCTGTTGTCTGTTACAGAGGCGTCGAGAGAGACAGATCTGGTTTGTTATTGTTGTGTTCCAGTAGTGTAACACACACACACACACACGTGCGCACGAACACTGTCTCATAGTGAATAGTGCACGATAATGAACTCTTCCTCGTCTTTATGCTCAGCACACGAATGGACAAATACACACAAAAATATGTCAAAATAAACAAAGTCGGTTATGTCTTAAGACAGTTGAAAAGAAAAGATGAAAACATGCGTAACAGTGTGAGGTTCGTGCAGCTCTTAACTGTTTCCCCGCCAGCGTTTAAAAAAAAAAAAGTTGCCAGCCACCACCAGGGTTTCTTCACAAAAATGTAATAGCCCATAGAATATTTTGTTTTATGAACATCTGAGCATGCAATATATCAAAAGAAAGAGCTGACCCTCTTATTTTAAACAACAATAAAACACATTTTTATTCTAGCTTTATGCATTCCTTTTTTAAGGGTAAGTTTCATAAAAAAAGCAACATTTTGAGCAAAAAGCTGAGAAAATCTCGTTTTTGTGAAAGACATCCAGATCAGATTGAGAGCGATGATGATCACGTTATTTTACATATGCATCTGCTTACATGCGATTGCTTGTTTTACTGCGTCTTCCTCACGTGTGTTTTGATCAGAAGATTCAGTACTCATTGAGAAGATGCATAATAGCGCCCCCTAGCGTCTAACAGTGAAAACACGGAAAATTCCGTGTTTGGCAGGAAGCGTTTTCTCACAAATAACGGAAAATTCTGTGTTTGGTGAAGAAAGTGTTAAAGTGACAGAATAACTTTTGTAACTATATGTGTAATGTATAGCCTATATTTAATTAATAAAGTGCAGTGTTATTTTACATTTGATCACAGTGAATCCCTGAAAATGTTTATTTCAATCATTCAATTGTATTTACTTGTGCAATTGCTACATTTGTTTATTTGTTCTTTTTTTAATTACTGATTGTTCACTTGTCTTTAATAATGCTTGAAATGTATATTAGTTAGGCTAGTTGTTTTTGCTATGGTGTTTTTAAACCATAGGCAAAAGTCCCAAGCCTGTTGATTTTTGCTCATGGTATTCAGCTACAATGAAATGTTTTGCAATAAGACTTAGAATAAATGTAAATGATTATTAACTTATTGGAATTGATAAGAAGCAGAATCGATAAGCAGAATCTGAATATTTATAATTCAAATGATAACCAACCCTAGTATTGTTAATTTTTTCTTACCACTATTTTTTATTAGTTGTTTAATCATTTTAATGGAACTGGAATTGGAACTGGAATCGAAAATAGAACCGGAATCGGAACCGGAATTGGAACTGGAATCATTTCTTATGAAAAATGTCTTAGGATTCTCAACCCTAGTCGACACTGAAACGCAACCCCGGAGTTTTCAAACTAAAAACAGGAACTGCAGCATTTCCAAAAGTCTCAGTCAAAAACTCCTGAGTAGTGTGGATGCCCAACGCTATCTCACGACCAATTCGTACTAATTCATACGAGTGAATAAAAGGTGTCTAATTCGTACAAATTTGTATGACCTCACTCGTACGAATTTGTACGACCTTACTAAATCTGGTTAAATGCGATTTGTCTAAACCCACGTGATGGGTAGGTTTAGGGGCGGGGTCAGGGGTAGGTCACTCGTATGAATTCATACGAATTTGGTAACTCGTAAAATCTGTACAAATTAGCAAAAAACGTATGAATTCATACGAGTGAGGTCATATCAATTTGTACGAATTAGCCACCTCGTAAAATTAGTACGAATTGCCGTGAGATCGGGCTGGGATGCCAGGTGTAATCGTAGCAAAATGTATGCATTTTAACATGAAAACGCACTAGTGTAACGGTCTAAGAGCCTAAACTTAACTCTCAGTTCTACTTCTGACTGCTTATGCGGGCAGTGTGAACAACAAAACATAAAATTAAAATTAGCCCATGATTTGCTCACCCTCAAGTCATTCTAGTTGTATATGACTGTGGCGAGGTGGACGAACGAGCGACATGGGAGGAGCGAGTGGAGACCGGTGCGTGATTGTTGATGAACCTCACCTGTAGCGAGGCACACCGGTCTCAAAGTCCTCTCATGAGGGAGCTCGGAGACATAAAAGGACGGGCGAGTTCAGGAAAGGACGAGAGAGGACCAGGCCTGGATTTTATGTTGAGTTTTGTTTATGTTTTGGTATGTGTGTGCGGGCAGTTGTCCGTGAGGGGCTGCCCGCGATTTACTTTTGTTTTGTTTATTCATTTTATTAAAGTCTGTTTGAATGTTCGCTGGTTCCCGCCTCCTTCCTTCCACAAGCTTTACTACACTGGTGCCGAAAACAGGGAGGAAGGAGGGACATGCTGTCGAAGAGCCCTCGCTACTGAGGGGGATCGCGGTGCTGAGGAGTTCGGGCAGCGCGGATGAGGAAAGACCGCGAGTGGCTGCCTGAGGCGATGGTGCTGGAGCGGGTGAAGATCGGTGGGACGGAGACCTCGCTGCCGTACCCCTGGGTCGAGGTGGGGTGGCGGCCGTCCTGGAGGGAGCGGAGGAGTCACCGGCGTTCGCCGTGGGCCGGAGCCTGCTGCCATCCGCCATGATGGGGAGGAGCAGGAGCGCGGGACTCGCTGCTGGCTGCCCTCAGCGGAGGAGCCACCGCCCGGCCGCCAGTGGGCGGAGGAGGATCGAGCCGTCCATCGGCGTCCAGTTCCATTGCATGAAAAAAAAAAAAATTCTGGTCCGGTTCCTGACACACTGCCGCTCGGTCCTCAGCCAGCGTGTCAGGGAACCGGACCAGAATTTATTATTATTTTTTTTCCTCTTTCCACTCTCTCGTCCTGTCGCTTCCTGTGTCTCCGGCTCCTGTTTTTCTCGTCTCGTCTGCCCATAACCCTGACGCGGAAGGCGTGGAGATTGGGCCCCTCGAGGGTGGGGAGTAGGCACCGTCTGGGGTACCCCGGCCTGCAGCGATGGGGGTATGTGGCGAGGTGGAAGTCCTCGGTCTCGAAGTCCTCTCATGAGGGAGCTCGGAGACATAAAAGGACGGGCGAGTTCAGGAAAGGACGAGAGAGGACCAGGCCTGGATTTTATGTTGAGTTTTGTTTATGTTTTGGTATGTGTGTGCGGGCAGTCGTCCGTGAGGGGCTGCCCGCGATTTACTTTTGTTTTGTTTATTCATTTTATTAAAGTCTGTTTGAATGTTCGCCGGTTCCCGCCTCCTTCCTTCCACGAGCTTTACTACAATGACATTCTTCTTTCGGAGAATACAATAGGAGTTATATTAAAAAATGTCCTGGCTAATCCAAGTATTATAATGGCAGCCCAAAATTTGAAGACCAAAAAAGTGTATCCATCCATTATAAAGGAAATCCACACGGCTCCGGGGTGGTTAATAAAGGGCTTCTGATGTGAATTGATGGGTTTGTGTAAGAAAAATATCCATATTTAACATGTTATAAAGTAAAATAAGCTTTCGGCAGACCGCCTTCCGTATTCAACTAACGAAGAAAGTGTAACGTCTCTCGCAGTTCAAGATGCAGTATGTGTCAACACCACATAACTCAATGAGGCAACAAGCACCACACTACAAATAACCTTGCAATTCACATGATTTATTAATGCCGCACTGCATGCAGGGAACCAGAGTTCTGCTATGTAAAATGTGCAAATCCTAGAGTATAAGGAGTGATGAAAATTGAGAGAAGGCACTGAGAGCTCCACCAACTTCTTCTCACTGGTCTCACCACTGGACTCTTGATGGAAAGTTCACACTGACATGTTTTCATTATCAAGTGAGCCAGTCGAAGAGAGCCATGTTTCAGAAGATGTCGAGTCTGCATTTGTGCCTACAGTGGAAGATGGAACGCAAGAAGGAGGAATAAGGTGGAGAAACAAGGGAGAACGAGCCCCCACTGATAAGATGTATTGATAGACTCTAAATTAGAGCAGCTCACAACTGGGTGCTTCCTAGAAATCCATCACACTCGAGAAAGAGAGACAGCATAAAAAGAGGAAGAAAGACAGACGTAGCATAAGAGAGAGAGAGAGAGAGAGAGAGAGAGAGAGAGAGAGAGAGATAGACAGAGCGAGAAGCCTACTGTTTTTTAATTAGGGTGTGTGATTAACGTGATGTGTTGTTTTTTAGCCTCAGAATCACACAAAAGGGAAGTGATTACAAATCCCAGTTATACCTCCAAAATTAATCACCCTCTTCAGTAAACACAGCTGCTCAAACTTTGAGAGCTCACTGCTGTGCGGTGTTGAATCCTAAACTTTTATGACAACCAAACTTGAGAAATTCGTCATTGCATGAACATTACCCAATTCGTTGCAGTGTTGTCATTCCCCACTTGAGCAGGGCAACTTTGGCAACTATTTATGTGAGTAATCTTCAAATCGTAATGTTTGTCTTCATGACATTTTCATTCATTTTATTTATTTTTATTTACGGCAAAATGGCATCTTATTGTAGTCAACAAAAACATTTTAATTGACGTGTTACAACTTCTGTATAACTTCTTCAGTTATAACTTATGTTGCGGTCTATGTAATATCTCAGTTATCTTCAGATTGGGTTTTCATGAGCTGTATGCCAAAATCATCAGTATTAAAACAATAAAAGACCTGAAATATTTCAGTTGGTGTGCAATGAATCTAAAATATATGAAAGTTTAATTGTATCATCACCTTATGGAAAATAATGAACTTTTATCACAATATGCTATTTTTTTTTAGAAGGACCTGTATTGCAAAAGTTAAAGTGAATTTTCTGTAAAGGGATAGTTCACCCAAAAATGAAAATTTGCCAATGATTTACTCACCCTCAAGCCATCGTAGGTGTATATACATTCTTCTCCCAGACGAATACAACCGGAGTAGAGTAAAATATGTCCTGGCTCTTTCTAGCATTATAATGGCAGTGAATGGCACAACGATGACGTAAATTGAATTTATAGTTTTAATTATAGTATAAGTTTTAATTTAAATGTTTAAAAGTTCTTACACAACTTACAAAAACATTGATTTGCTTCGGCCCCTATTAAACCCCCAGAGCCATGTGGAGCAGTTTTTTAATGGAGGGATGCAATTTTTGGGCTTCAAATTTTGGGCTGCCATTCACTACCATTATAATGCTTGGAAAAGCCAGGACATTTCTTATACACCTAGGGTGGCTTGAGGGTGAGTAAATTATGGGATAATTTTCATTTTTGGGTGAACTATCCCCTTAATTTGTGCACAGATCAATAAACTATAGCTCAAGCAAGGCATGTGCCGGTGTCAAATTTTCATGTTGCGGTTAATTGCTGAAGCTTTAATCACGGTATATGGTATTATCACGATATTAAAATTTGTTGCAAAAAAAAAAGTGTTGTCAAACTATAAAAGGTTTAATATTTTTTTATAACAAAAAGAACCAAACATTTAAATACAATAAGCCATACACAAACATGTATAAAGTAAACAAATATTTAAAACAGTGCTAAAGAATTATAAAGAACAATCGGTAAACACCTACAATAAGGTCTCACTAGTTAATGCATTAACATTAACAAAGAGCGAATAGCTACATTTTTACAGTTATTATTCTTTGATAATGTTAGTAAAAAAACAAAACAACTGTTAGTTAATGTTAGCTCAGGTCCATTAAATAATACAGTTACAACTTTTGATTTCAATAATGTGTTATTATTTTGCTGAAATTTACATTTAAGTAAGATTAATACATGCTTTAGAAGTATTTCTCTCATTGTGAGTTTGTTAATGAATGAACTAATGTTAAATAATAGAGCCTTATTGTAAAGTGTGTGACTGAACAACAATCAGAACATATTCAAACAATATGTAGGGCATGTAATTTAGTCTAGATTAAAATATAAAATGTTTTAGTTTGAAAATGAATATTTTGTTATGTGGTATTTGGTTATGTGATGAGCACTGTATCGTTTTGTTTACGAGGGTTACCTGGGAAACGGCTGCGTTTCTGCTGTTCCATCAGAGAGTGAATGTGCACTTCAGCGCGTGTCCTTCACTCGTTCCGTCATGTGCTCGTTCATTTTAAACGGTTGATGGGTAAAGTATTCTCAAAATGCATTCTAAAAATCAGAATAATTCATAATAAATAATTATTCACGGTATTTTGAAGTGCCCACGGTAACAATATTGTGCATGTTCATTATTGCGGTATATCGTATTAAATTATGTCTAGCTCAAGCATATCAACATGTAACAAAAGAAAACATGAAAACTATCCTTGTTGTTAAAATGTAATCACATAAAATAACATTTTACCAAAATAACATAATACCATTTGGTTGCAAATTTGAACAATCCTGTTGGTTGTATTGAAGTATTCGGACGCTGTGCTCACACCAAGTTAGGTTTTGCGTTTGGTTTATCATTTTGTGCATGAGCAAGCTTCTGCGCTGATGTTGTGTATAATGAATTAATCTCACATGTATGCGTTTGGATGAGTTCATTAACTCACTGTTATTCACTGTTTAGCTTCAGTTTCAAGTAACTGAAGCGGGTCAGTTTCCGATATTATTGAATATGATAGGATTATTATTAGAATTTTCTCCTTCAAAACATTGTTAGTGCTTTTTCTAATGTCTTTTTACCCAGCTGCTCCTGTATATAAAAATGATTACGCGATATTCAGTTACAGCTACCTCTGGTTGACTCAGTGACAACTGGAAATATATTTGATGAAAGCCGATGATGATGACGGTTTTAGTCGGCTAATCAAACACAGAACACAACACTTCAACAGAGCCGGATTTCTTCAGAAAATTAACCACTGTGAACTAATTCATGTTGCTGAGCTCAAATTAAAATTATACCCCATCATCACTTCTACTTTTTCGTATACAGGAACAGCTGACTAAATGTGCTAAATTAAATACATAATCAATATATAATACAGCTTTCTTCAGACGTAAACATATAGAATTACAAGCGTGGATGCATTTTAGCCAGCAAAGTGATCAGGATGTTGTGAGATGAAGTTTCATGATGCCTTTTGTGTCAGTGAATATGGCAAATGTTTCTCAGTGAAAACAATGGGGTTACTGGGAAAAACATTGCACTATAAAATGGTAAGGGGTGCTTTTGGTGTCTACATAGTGATTTCATAGTGATTCTTTTTGAAGTGAAAATCTGGTAACAAATGAACACAGTTACCAACTTGGCCTGCTGGTGCCTGAGAGATGGATCATGTTTCTAGCAGGAGATTTTTGGATACATAGAGACTTCAGAGATTTCAATAGGCGTTCTCGGCTGTTTGGGAGAACACCGCACTGTGGGAGACAGCGGGAAAGAATGAGAGATATCAAGAGACATTCGACAGAAGAAAGAAAAATAGTGTAAAGTGTTCTGAAATGTAAGTAACAAACCCACCTACTGGGAGTTACTGTTTGTCTAGTAACAGAAGATCTATCCTCTTTTCTCCCTAATAAAACTTCTCAGCTCCTGAGGACCAAAACTGCATGGAGAACAGTCATATTTTATAGTTGTAGTTTTATTATAAATTCTCATTCTGACCTTCAATAACGCTTCAAAAATCAGGAAAGAACTGGTGGTTTCCATGTTTCCATGTTACTCACTCATGGCAGCTCATACTGTAACTATTTTATGTTTTGGCAAATTACTGGTTAATTCATACAAAACATACATTTTCCCTTGCCACTGTTATCACGATTAGTTTTAACAGTATGGAACCATTGTATATCGACATGCAATTTTCATTCGCAAAATCACCTACGTGCATTATAGCTGCATATTTTTACCTGAGAATGCTTTGACATGCTTCTTTGGCGTATGATGCCTAAGGGAACGTCTGCCAATTCCACCAAGTGGTTAAAACATATAATTTGTATTCATTATAATGACTTTTGACATTTAAAAACAGACATGTTCAAATTCTAAGTTTGTAGTAGGTTCCTATAGGGATGTTACAGTAACACAATTACAGGAGCCGGTACCAATACCATAAAAAAATTACGGTACTCTGTACCAATTTCAGTACCACAGCTAATTTTTATTAATTTTTTATGTAACTTTTTTTTGTAAAAATATATATTTTTATTTATGATGATAATCATAATTCAATAATACATAAACATTTAAAGGCTGTATGCTGTTTAAAAGTAAAGTTTGTTTATAAAAAAAGATCAAATAATCAACCATCTAGGCATAATTTTTATTAGTAGTAGATGCGTATTATTATCACATAGAGACATAGCTAAATCTACTGTACAACAGTAGCCTAATATATTCTGTCAATTTCTATTTTTTAAACAGAACTTTTATTTTGACGGCTTGCCGTGAAGACCTTTGAGTGTCTGTGTTCATGTCATGACAGTTTTTTCAAATGAAATGATAAAGTCTCATGAAAAGACAGTTTTCATGAGACACGGCAGAGAGGCCAACATCAAAGACAGCGAGCGAGCGAGTGTCGGTACTACCGGTATGACAGAAATGCTGGTATCGTCAAATTTTTGAAATTTCAGTACCGACTTGTTACCAAAGTAACGGTACTTCTTACATCCTTAGTTCCTATAGATAAGACTGACTTACTACAGGTGACATTTTGCCAATACCTCCCTTCATATATTTACAGTAAACAATTATTTTCAGGAAAAAATACTATAATTCACCAAAAAAGGTTTTTTTCATGTTCCAAATGTTGTGGTAGATTCCTATTGGTAAGACTAACTTACTGCAGGTGAAATTGGGCCAGTACCTCCCTTATTGTATGTATAGTAAACAGTTATTTATATAAAAAAATACTGTAATTCACCCAAAGTTTTATTTGTAGGTATTTGTAAAATTTCACCTGTATATGTCAGTTTGGTCACTGGGAATGTACTACAAAAAAAAAAAAAAAAAACATTTTGGTGAATTACAGTAATTGTTTTCTCAAAATATTTGTTTACTGTACATACATTAGGGGCATATTGGCAACATTTCACCTGTAGTGAACCAATCTGGTCACCAGGAACGTATATAACCTTTGGAACATAAAACTTTTGGTAAGTTACAGTAATGTTTAAAAATAAAAAGAGTACTGTACAAGCAAGATATTGGCAGATTATCATATATAGTAAGTTGCCCACTAGGCATTTACTATAACTTTGTAAATATTGTTCATTTGAATGAATGAATAGACGTTTATATTTTTGGAATTTGCAGACGGCCCCTCTAGCAGCCCTGGCAAATATGCAGCTAATATCAAACCTAAAAACAACTTTATTGTGCTATGAGTCAGAAGCATTTACTTTGTGTTATGTTTGTTTTTAAATTCCGTTGTGTTTTGGCTTGATTTCGTTGTGATGTGGCTTGATTTAGTTGTGTTGTGTCTTGATTCTGTTGTGTTGTGAACTTATGTTTGCTTTTTAAATTTCGTTGTCTTGTGCACTACTGGGCCACTGTAAATTGCCACCTCATAAAAACATTTATTTTATCACGAAATGGGGTTAAATTGACTTTTTGGATGCCCAACAAAATATCCAGGTTGCTTTTTTTGCAAACAGGTGCATGAGACTTTACTAAACCTCTTGTTTTTTTGTTTTTTTTTCATGTGGGTTGTGAACAATATGAGGATGAGTAAATGATGACAGAATGTTCATTTTGGGGTGAACTATCCTGTAAGCTTTTCTGGAGAGCTACATTTTGCTGCACCTGCACGGTCTGTGACTAAATTTTGCTTTGCTTGGATTTCAGAGTGATCTGTTTCTCCAGACTGTGGTGCCAGCACTCTTAAACATAATTTACTCTGTCACAGACAGCCTGTGTTCACACCTTCATTTCATTGAGTAGCCACCTGAGCCCATTCATTGTAGCACAGCCTGCATAACGGCATGACTCCTTGAGAGGATTTTACCACACCTGTGCAGTTTTTCAAACACATGCAATGTATATTCATGCATGCACAGAACACAAATTAAGTATGTTTCAACTGCAAGATAGAAAATATATTCTTGTTCCCTTTCTGTGCCTTCAGCAAGTGCTCTATGTGAATTGTCTGTCCTATTTATTGAGTGTTTATATATATATATATATATATATATATATATATATATATATATATATATATATATATATATATATATATATATATGCAAAAGCCTTTAAGTAGCAAAGTAGCAAAAATAGCATTTTTGTCAGGCTCCTATGAATAGGTTTCTACCCAATACCGGTACTTCTGAATGGGCTGGGTCTGGGGTTTGAAGTGAAAGTATTTTATGAACGTATACTATGTGCAGAGAGTATTCACTCAGTATTGTTATCTCATTTTTGACCAAGGTGGCTTTTAGAGGCTTTTGCATCGGAAGTTTTCACATATATATATACTGGACAGACTGCACCAAAAACACCAGGGACCAGTCTCGAGAAGCTGGTTCCCTTAGTAGACTATCAAACTATAGAGAGAAGTTACAAAATTAAGATCTGTTCTCATCCACCAGCGCTTCTGCAGGATCGGGATTCTTGTGCAGGCTCAGGTGATGGAACAAGAAGTCAAGTCTCTTCTGGTAAAGGAGGCCATAGAACGTGTTCCTCCTCCTTATAGAGATTTCCGGTTTTACAGCCTGTATTTTATTGTTCCAAAGAAGGATGGGGGGTTGTGTCCAATATAGGTCTACACCAGTTTAGCTTAGATTTACACCAGCAAGCCATGCAAGGGATCTGGTCGTTGTTCTGGAAGGCCTGTCTATGGGGCCTTTTGAGCTTATTGAATCTGTCACCGAAATGTTTTTGACTCTGAAGAGTGCTTTCCTGCTGGCTATCACATATCTTAAAAGAGTAGGAGATCTGTAGTCTTTGTCAGTTTCCCCTTAATGCCTAGAGTTTGCTTCCGGCATGGTGACCCTAAATCAGATTACGTAGCAAAGGTACCTACTAATGTGGCACGGTCTATAGTCTTGCAGGCCTTTTGCAAGACTTTTCAGACTTTTCCCCAGAAAATAATAATAAGGTTATCTTGCTATGAGGCGTATTGACAACCTTCGCCTATGGCTGTCAGAGCACATGCAACGAGAAGTATGGTGGCTTCGAAAGCCTTATTGTCAGGGCGCCCCTTCAAGAAGTGTGCGATGCAAAACGCTAGTCCCCTCCACATACATTTGTGAGGTTTTATAACCTGGACTTGGACTCGGGTGCTTATGTCCTAGATTTGTGCTTGCCATGATTCACACTATGACAGGCACTGGTCAGTATGGCGCAGTGAATTCCCATAGCATCAACTTCTGACGCAGCGTGGAGTTCCCTAGAAAGGGAATGTCTTGGTTATGACTGTAACCCTTGTTCCCTGAAAAGGTAACAAGACACTGAGTTGCCCTCTCATACTTCCTGCATGCCTGTGATCGAATTGCTTCGGCCAATCAGAAGCTGACATTGTTTTGTTTATTGCTTCCCAGTCATGATGTCACACACTACTGGATGATGTCCCGCCATGCCTTTGGATTGATTTCACACATCTGACAAGATGCAATCACGCAGAACCACTCCCATGGCGTCAACTTCTTATGCAGTATCTGGTTACCTTCTAAGGGACTGTAACCAGGGTTACAGTCATAACCGAGATGTTTTCCATTGTTTCCTGAGTATTTCTAGCTTTCTCTTTTTGTATTTATGTCATCTCTTTTGAAAATCTACTGGGTTTTAGGTTTGTTCACTGACAAGACTTGGATCACGAGAAGCAAGATTCTAAAGCAAAAGTCTTTATTCTTTTTTTTTATGTAATCATTCTCAACCTTTTTGACTGCATTGTACACAAAAAAAATCTCCACGGCTTTTCCAGTCCATGATTTACTGGATAAGCATTGAGGATAGGGATTTTTTTAAATTCTACACTGTAAAAAAAAAAAAAAATTGGGGTCAGGGGATTGTGAAAATTTATCATTATATATTGGCCTAATAAGTTATTTCCAAATAATTATCCCCATGCAAAAATATGCATTGTACTAATCATAGCTTAAGGTCTTTACTCAAAATTAAAATAGTATATTCACCGAACATATTTAATTGTGCTCAGTGAATACATTTTGGTCCAAAAATAACAAAAACTACAACTTTATCCAGCATTGTCTTCTCTTCCGCGTTTGTTTGAATCCCGCTGCTGACGTAAGATGCTGCTGCTGTGTTATCTGGTGCGTCAGAGCGTCCATGTTGTCTGAGGCAGGTCTGAGGGAGACGCACACTTTGCGTCTTACGTCAGCAGCGTCACTGTGGACTCGTGAATGCGGATTCAAACAAACGCGGAAGAGAAGACAATGCTGGATAAAGTCGTAGTTTTTGTTATTTTTGGACCAAAATGTATAGTTGAAGCTTCAAAAGAGTCTAACTAACCCACTGATGTCACATAGACTACTTTGATGATGTTTTTCATACCTTACTTCCTACCTTTCTGGACACGGACTGTAGGGTGTGCATACACTTTCAATGGAGGGACAGAAAGCTCTCGGACTAAATCTAAAATATCTTAAACTGTGTTCCGGAGATGAACGGAGGTCTTACGGATTTTTGGGTGAACTAACCCTTTAAGGTGTAAACTGCTTTCAAAATGCTGTATATCTGGTTAATTCAACAGTAAATGAAAGTAAAGACTTCAATTTTTTGCAAGTCATTTGCAAATTCACTAACTAAGTAAATCCTTCCTGCAGGTGTTTATGAATTACCATTGTTTCTGTTTTTCTTATAATACAATGTTAGGCTTAAATTGATAAGATTGAGCAATTGTGCAGGAACATGAAATAAAAAAATCAATGATATTCTCTACCGGTCAAAAGTTTGGAATAATTACTTACTACAAATTTTTTTAATGATTTAAAAAAAAAAAAAATTATGAGCTTATCAAGGCTGCATTTGTTTGATTAAAATACAGTAAACATTGTAATCTTGTGAAATGTTAAAACAGTTTAAAGAAATGTTTTCTATATTAATATTTGCAAAAATGTACTCCTATGATGCAAAGCTGAATTTTCAGCATTATTAATCCAGTCTTTAGTGTCACTCTAATCATTCTAATATGCTGATTTGGTGCTTAGTTATTTTTAATAAGTGAAACAGTTTTGCTGCTATATATTTTGTGGAAACTGTGATACATATTTTTTTTCTGTTTAATAGTAATAATAGAACATTTAAATTGTGATCATATTTCACACTCTCACTGTTTTTACTTTTATTTTTCATTAAATGAAAGAGACTTCTTGCATAAACTTTATAATTTTTCCAAACTTTTGACCGGTAGTGTACCTCAGTACCTTACATCACATCAGGATCAAAGCAGCATGGCCATAGACATTGGGGGAGAACCATAAGGAAGACAGACACACACACACACACACACACACACACACACACACACACACACACACACACACACACACACACACACACACACACACACACACACACACACACACACACACACATTGTGTTTCCATGTTTTATGGGGACATTCCATAGGCGTAATGCATTTTATACTGTACAAACCATATTTTCTATCCCCCTACACTGCCCCTGCCCCTAAACCTACCCATCACAGGAGACATGCTGCATTTTTACATTTTCAAAAACATCACTTAGTGTGATTTATGACCTGTTTTCCTCATGGGGACCAACAAATGTCCCCACAAGGACAAGGATTTTGGATATTGCCATCTTTGTGGGGACATTTTGTCCCCATACCGTGAGATTACCAGTCCACACACACACACACACACACACACACACACACACACACACACACACACACACACGCACACACGCACGCACGCACGCACACACGCACACACGCACACACACACACATTCACAAATGTGTTCAGAACATCCTGCATCTCCACCTCTGCTATAGAATTAAACGCTTTGTTGTTCACTGAGAGTGTATGCTGCTAACACTAGCACTCTTTTAAATGAACTGGCATTCTTGTCTGCACTGAGAGGTCAATCATTTTTCCTGTATAGTTTATGAAAAGTGACATCACCATTAATACAATTTTACTCTGCTCAGCGGTGTCAATTCAAATTCATTCACCTGTCCAAAAAAAATGACCAAACCTGCAGTTTCAGCCATTCTTCACACGGCCAGACAGCCGATGAGTCAGGCACTTATTTACCTACATTAACATTTTTTATTTCTAACAGGTTTCAATCCTCAAGGAAGTCATGTGGAGATATACTAGCAGTGTTCTGATTATGGTGATGCTTGTAAAAATGAAAGATCAATATGTTTGGATGACTGGCCTCTGGCTTTTTTGTCAGAATATTAAAACATCAATAGAGCAATTGCAGACTTGATGAGTAGTTTCTTTAGAGAAGAAAAGATAAAATCTCCATGCTTGTCCATTAACTTTTATCAGTATTTTAGATTTGTATTTGTCCATTTCTGAAGCTGTTACAAGTCACCATTCTTTTATTTTTTACATTTGTTTCTATTCACTTTTTACTTTTATAGTTCAATATATAAAATAAAAGCTTAAATGAGTAAAAGTACAAATAAACGATGCAATTCTACAATTAATATGAAATTAAAACTGAATGTGAAGAATAAAACACGAATTAGAAAAATAATGATTGTTATAAGTATAACATGATTAAATATTAGTTTTATTTAATGCAAGGAAACTAATTTAAACAACAAAAGTGAGCAGAACCATAAGAAAAAGTGAATACTAAAAGTATGTACTAGTAAAAACATTGAAAATCCATGTGATATTTAAATAATGTAAATACACTTTAAGTAGTGTATTATAAAACATTGCTTATAAATGTGGCTGATATATAGAATCACAACACCTAATAAATAACAGCTCTTTGGAGAAAGGTTAGTTATTTTGCAATTAATTGCTCATATTTTCAGTCCTGTCTTCGGCTGTGTCTAAATCATTTCCTCACATTATTCTTGAGAAAATGTGACAAGTTTTAACAAGCATTGTTTCTGTCATCTAAACAGCACACACACGCACGCACGCACGCACGCACGCACGCACGCACGCACGCACGCACGCACGCACGCACACACACACCACACACACACACACACACACACACACACACACACACACACACACACACACACACACACACACACCAAAAGCTCACACAGCCACAAAATGTTTTTTTATGTTTCAGTGGAAGTGACTATATTAAGGTGTGAAATATATAGATACTACTTTGACATAAACAGAATACTTGAGTTCACAATGCACCACAGTGTCAGTATTTATCTGCTCATATATGGATTTGCTTTCTGAATCCAACATTAATGTTTTATACACACTAACAAGTAAATTTAACTCATGCTATATCTTTTATTATATTCATGCTGACAAACTCTTTCTTCATCACCCTGCAGGAGTCCTACTGTTGGAGATTTAAAAACAAAATCTGATTTACTTTCTATTTGGGTCCTGATTAACACAATTTTCCCAAGAGATTAGAAATGGATTTTTGCGACTTAATAATTGGACTCAATAATTGGTAAGAATAATTATATACAATATATTTTTGGAGCAATGTACATTCATGAGCAGCTATTTTGCAAACAGACTGGCAATGACCCCGGGATTTTTTCCAAATGTGCAGTGTGTAAACTGAAACCCCACAGAGCAATTTGATGTTTGGCCCCCTTTAGGATTACACAAATTCATAACCGTGTCTAAATAGATTTATTTCTCATAAGCCACTACTATGAAAAATTAATATATAACATACCCACATTCAGCTCAGTAAGCATTTAGCGCAAATGTTAATTTTCATAAATATCCCACACTCTTTCCCATGCCGTTTTTGAGTGCTGGCATTTATTTAACCACAACTTGATTTACAGGAATGTCCATGTGCCTTCACCCAGAATTCCCTCAGATGAAAATGTGAACCAATCACCATCAGTGCTGCATTCATTACATCATCTCAGCTGTTATTTACCATGACATGGTTATTGATCTGTTCTTATTCTGAGTATATTCCTCTCCAAAAATCATTTCATCATAAATCGTATAACTGCATCACTGCCCTAAACTCATCATTAAAGGCTGCAGTTAGTGAAAAAGGTTGATAAATCAATGCTGCTGCCCGCTACAGTATGTAAAAGCTGTCCTTATAAACATTGCCAGTTCCATGTGTATGGATCCCTTTTTCCTACATCTTATTCATTCACAAAAGTAAACAGTAGTCTAGTTACAATCAGCCTGATTTCATGAGAAAATAACTTTCACAAATGGACAATTTTGTATGAATTCCGTACGACATCACTTGTATGGAAACATATGGTTTTTAAAAAAGTAAGCATGACCCTAAATGTGACTGTCTGTGGGCCGAAAGCAGATCATACGAAAACATATGAATGAGATCTTACTAATTCATATAAATTAACCACCGATTTGCCAAAATGTTAAATACTTGCAAATTGCCATGAGAGTGTGATGAGTATGGTTTACACTATAAGTTTACAGTACGGATGACAACAGATCTTGACATTAAAAATAAATATTGGTCCTTCTTTTGCACACGTCAATTTGTCATCTTAGAATGGTTATCATGATGCTAGTCAATGCATTTTCATTGAAACTGCCACAGTATTGTGCAGCCTATGGTTGTAATAACTTTGTAATAAGCTATACAGTACATTACAGAAGAAATGATAACCTTTCACAGGTGAGAATGTTTTGGAATGAGGCAGGTTTTCCAAACAGATAGGTTGGCCAAACATACAGTATTAGAGGGATAAAACACCCCAAAATTAAAATTCTGTCATCATTAACTTTGTTCTGTTAGAACACAAAAGAAGATATTTAGAAGAATTTTGGTTTCTGGTCCCTATTTACTTTCTATAGTATTTTTCTTTCATACTAATGACAAACTGTCCTCCAAAAAAACCCCCAAAAACTACTCTATAGGTCATTTTTCAAGCACCTTATTACAACCTATATTTATGTTTTAAAGTCATGCGCCCTCTAGCTGGCGTAAAAATAATGACAGTGTCGTGTTACGTCTGACGTCATGAAATGACATATGACTGTCATTACCAATTAAAATGTGTGTTCATTTTAATGCAATGTGTGGACTTTTTACCACCATTTGTCATATTTCCATTTAGGAAAAATATATATTTTATTATTTACAACTAGCGACACCCACCCCATCCCTAAACCTACCCACTGATTTATAGTGCATACACACTTTATAAGCACATGTGTTCCCTGGGCTCAAACTCACGGTTGCATGATCACATGTTGTGGCATATTGCAATGCTTTACCAATTGAGCAATGCAAAACCTGAAATATTATGCAGATAAGGGAAAAATGCTTTAAAATGAAAGTGTCCTGTTGTCAATAGGAGCACAACTTTAGAAATTGCTCCTACGGGTCGTATTTCATGAATTAAAATATTGTCGATAGGGGCGCAACTTTAGTGAACGCTCCTATGGGTCGTATTTCAAGGAAGTAACAAACGACCTATATAGGCGTATTGGTTGGAGGACATGTTGCTATAAGTAAATGGGGAACATCAACTGTTTGGTGAAACTCATACAGGTTTGAACCAACCTGAGGGAGAATAAATGAGGACAGAATTTTCCTATTAGTTTGAACTATCCCTTTAAGCAGTCAAAATGTATACTAATTTGATTAGGTGTAAAGGTTTTTACAGGTACACAATATATATTAAATAACACAGTTTAAATAATGAGACAATACATCATCAATCCTTTTTCCAAAATGTGTTTTTGTCATACATTGAATTCACTATGGTAAGCCTATTATAATTGTTTATATTTTAGACCTGTCGGGATGCTTTTGGCGGGAAATTGCGTATATACTAGTGGTCTGATACCCGACCCATTGGTAATGACTAGTATTCGGCTGATTATTGGGCTTTTTGACGGGGTTCGTTTTTTTCGTATCGTAGAGTTTTTTTCCAGCGAACCGAACCCTAGGCTCACGCTACGCTGGTCGACATAATGACGCCGCCATTGACTACAGGACCGTTGGAATGCAGTAGGCTGTGAGAAAGTGAAAATGGAATTCGTGAGCATGCAGTAAAAGTGTTGTTTGGCAGTACTTTCAGTCAAAAGAAGGCGATTCAAGTCAAGCTACATGTTCAATTTGCAATGCCGATTTGTCCCGTGGTGGCAAGGACCCTAAACAATACACAACAATGCCGCTGTTAAAACATTTGCATATGAAACATCCGAAAGAATACGAGTTGTGCATTTAGGAATCTACAGACAGTAGCCAAAATGCAGCAACTTCAGGTAGGCCTACAACAATGGTAATTGTCCAAATAGTTTTTCCCACTCGTCATCCTGGCATACTATTGTTTTATCTTTCTTTTTTTTACAGTTAAAATAAAATAAAATGTAAAATACACTGCTGTGGACGTTGTTTGCTTCAATAATGTGTTTACTGTGTTAACGGACTGGATGGGAGTAGGATTCGGTATTCGGTTTCGGTTTCGGATTCGGCAGACTCTTAACCAGTGGATTCGGTATTCGGCTGATTCCCAAAAATCTGGATTCGGTGCATCCCTAGTAATTACGCGCTTGTTCTCTTTTGCTCCGGTGTGCTGACTGCTGAGGGGGGCGCTTTGTCTTGATGAAACTGTGTTTTTTCTTTTTTTACATGTATTTGTTTAGTGCAATGCATGCAATCCTAAAAGGTTGCTAAAAGGTATTGGGGTTCGGGTTGGGGCTTAAAGTGTGCCTGTACTGGTCAGGTCGGTTTGAACGATCCTGGGTACTTTCCAGTGTAAATTAAAGCCTATGCAGACCTCTTCATGCGTCACTCTCCCATGCATGTTTCATCATGTCCGTAAATAGAGAAAAGTTGCTCCGGTTACGTTGAGGCGTGTCTGGTGTGAAAGTGACATAGTTTAGTTGTCACAACAAGTGACAAAACTTGACATGGAGCAGCTAAACAAGGCCATCGCTAGATGATGATGATTTCATCTGAGGGGAACCCACCATTCATACCCGGTAACAGCCCTGACGCTAAATCTTGAACCTGCTGGCAAAACGAGAACACAACAGAGCTCGTAATAAAACAAGAATCATTGGCTTGGCTTTTCAGAGATGGAGAGAACTGAAACATTTGAAATGTTGTAAAAGCGACACAGAGATGGCATTTTTATTACTCAACAGGTGAGAAAGGTATTTTATCGAACAGATAAATTGTCATATGTAGCTCTCTAACAGAGTTCACTGTAAAGCATTATCTATTGTGAAAGATCATTTCATTGTGCTTGTTGTTGTGATGTGCTGGAAAGGAAGTACCATAGCTATAGCATTGTCTTCAGCTAGTCAGCTTGAGATCCTTTCCATCTGAGCTGGTTAAATCTCTTAAGCCTAGTGGGTGAATGTTTTATGAGCAGTAGGATTTAACTACATTCATCCGCACCAAAACAATGTTCTTCCACAAAATGCATGCAGTTTTGCTTTTTAACAGCTAGAGGGACACACGTTACTTGGCATATGTTTAACTATAGGACATACTGTAAATATAAAGTGGAACAATCAGTGTGTATTTTGAATGTTTGTTGCATATATTTATGTAATAATAGATTTTCACAATACTAAAGTTATTAAAAAAAAACCGCCAAACACGTTAAAAATGGTCATTTGTTTTTATGGCTGTAATGAGTTTGTATTGAAATGAGGCTTAATGGATTTTAATTACTTTTTAATTATTTACATTTTTGGCACACTGCAATGCTGGAAGAAAGGGGAAGCTTTGGATGCTAATGTTCTTTCTGTCAGCATTATGTTTCAGTTTAGTCACAAACACACACACACACACACACACACACACACACACACACACACACACACACACACACACACACACACACACACACACACACACACGAGTGTTGTGTTTCCATGTTTTATGGGGACATTCCATAGGCGTAATGCAGCATTTTATACTGTACAAACCGTATTTTCTATCCCCTACACTGCCCCTGCCCCTAAACCTACCCATCACAGGAGACATGCTGCATTTTACATTTTCAAAAACATCACTTAGTGTGATTTATAAGATGTTTTCCTCATGGGGACCAAAAATGTCCCCACAAGGACAAGGATTTTGAATATTGCCATCTTTGTGGGGACATTTTGTCCCCATACCGTAAGGATTACCAGTCCACACACACACACACACACACACACACACACACACACACACACACACACACACACACACACACACACACACACACACACACACACACACACACACACACACACACACACACACACACACACACACATGTTGGTCCCCACAATGTAATATAAACAAGGACACACACACACACACACACTGAACAGAAAGAGCATGATAGTACATTTTCCCCTGAAAGAGGGGTGTCTCAAAGTCCATTGCTGTCTTCTACAAAGTAAGTGATTCTTTTCTGGTGACCCAAACTCTCCTCTATCAGTTCATTGTAACTGAGATGTTGTAAGTGATAGTTTGTCCCTGTCAGTGTTTTCTTGTTACCTGCAACTTTGTGACTTGAACTACTAAACTACTTAAGTCCTTTCTAGTAGGTTCACTCAGCGGCCATCTTGGGCCATATTATTCTAGAGGTGGTATATCAGAAAAGTGATTGGGTCTTTTAACTGAAAGGCAGGACTTCTATTAATTTTTCAATCAGTGGTGGACTTCTCATACTGCCTGTCATGACACAGATAAAGTGTCCTACTAATAACCATAAGTGCTTTTTCCAATTTCATCGTCAACCACAATTGTGTCGGACTGTCATGTTGTTTTCTCTCTTGATAATTTGAAGGTTCCAGGTGTTCCTTACGAAAGCAGCATTGTCATCGTCCAGGGCCATGGCAAAAAACTGATTTAGAGGAAGTATTTCGGAACACTTGCTGTATAATCTGAGATCTCTTGGTCCCTCACTCCCTCTTCTCTGCAATTTGAAACTTGCTGTCATGGGCATTAGAGCAGACTTCAATCCATCCTGGACTGGCGCTCAAAGAGCCGGGCAGACTGGAGGAAATTGATCAGCACTGTAGTTAAGATTGGGAAGTAAATATAGCAGTGTGTTGGAATGCTACACCGTGAGATAAGCGTCTGAGTGCTGTGTGATGCTACCTAATGTTACAAGCTTTATTTTGGAGTCACGAGGACACACACACACATGTTCTGACAACGAATACATTGATCATGTAGTTACTTAGCACAGTATACATGTATCTTTGCATGGATTTAGCTGTCACTAAGGGGCATTGATAGACACAAATAGCATCCGGGGCTTAGGCCATTTGAGTCATATCAAAATGCAAAGATACCTAAATGTATAAATAATTAATACATTTAAAAAAAATGGTTAGCAATATACTGTTTATACTCTATCATTCAATGGTTTGTGGTCTCGTATGCACAAAAAGGCAGCATTTATTTGATAAAAGCACAGTAAAAAAAAACAAAACTGTTTTCTATTTTAATATATTTTTAAATTTCATTTATTCCTGTGATCAAAGCTAAATTTCCAGCATCATTACTCCAGTCTTCAGTGTCACATGATCCTTTAGAAATCATTCTAATATGCTGATTTGATGCTCGATAAACATTTTTTCTTAAATTATTATTATAAATGTTGAAAACAGTTGTGCGGTTTAATTTTTTTTTTTTTTTTTTTTTTTGGAAACCAAGATCAATTTTGTTTTCAGGATTCCTTGTTTTAGCATGATTTATATAATATTATAGCTTGTTTTGATATTTTCAATAAGCTTTTATTTTATACTTTTATTTTAATTTTAGGTACATGTTCAATAATTTTGTTATATTAGTTTTGTTGTTCTAAAATTGTACTATTTAAAATAATAATAATAAAAAATAAGTTATTATTTGTTTAATAATAATTTGAAAAAAGGAGTGTCTATTTACACCAATAGCACGCCTTGTTAGCGAGTACTATTTACACTACCTCCACCTTACAATGTCTGGTTGGGACAAACAAGATAAAAAAGACGCACATATTTCAACGTCTTCATTGGTGTAGTCAGTAAAACGTAAGGCTCAAGGATGTAGGTTTTAACGCGATCGACGCAGGTTCAAATCCGCCTTTTGCCAAGCTCTCTCTTCTCCCTTTTTCCTATCACATATCTCATAGGAAAGGTATTTGCCTTAAAAAAATTAAGAAAATGTTCTAAAAGCGGAAATAAAGTGCCTAACGAAATATTTAATAATAATAAAAAAAATGTATTGGGTAGGGTTAGGTGTAAGGAAGGTTTTTATTGTCCCATTAAGGCGGCATCCATTTGATGATTTTAATAAATATAATAATTTACACTGTTATTATTGCATCCTGTGTTCAACAATACTGAGGTGCAAAGTCAATGTATCTGTCAAAATAAAGTATAAATTGCATCTAATTACTATTTACACATATTGCAAAGAACTGCTACTTTTAAATGTGTAAATAGCATTTATTACAATTTTCACTTAGTATGCTATTTCACTTAGTAAATAGCATCTACAGCTATTTGCACTTAGTGTAAATATCATATATCGCTAAGAAAATATGGTCCCACTTTATATGAGGTGGCCTTAACTACTATGTACTTACATCAAAATATAAGTACACTTTTGCTGATATTGAGGTGGGATATGGGTAAAGTTAGGGACAGGTGTGGTGGTATGGGTAAGTTTAAAGGTAGGGTTAGGTGTAAGGGAAGAGTCAACAGTGTAATTATAAATGTACCTAGAAATTAATTACAGAGGTAATTGCATTCAGGCAATTTATAAAATGTAAGTACAATGTCAACACATTTATTTACACAATAAGGGTATTGTATCAAATGATTAATTAAAATGTAAGTACAAAGTAGTTAAGCCACCTAATATAAAGTGGGTCCAAAATATGTTGTTTTCACTTAGTGCAAATAGCCAATGCCAAAAAATCTAACTGTATCTAACTGGAATTATTTTTTTTCCATCTAATTATAATTTATTTTAGCTTAATTTCAGTTGACAAAATTGTTTTAATAGTTTTAGTTTTAGTTAATGGTAATAACCCTGCATATGCAGAATTATTACATAGTTATTCCAAATATGGTGAAAGGTGAAAGTTAATTGGTTAATTGTGAGTTAAAGTGTTATAAGAATATGAAGTATTCAAAATGTTTTAAATACTCTTCTATTGTCATCCATTATATATATATATGACAATGTGAATGAACAAAGAATGTTCATTTCGCTGATGATGAAATACATCAAATACAGTTTTAACAACATTACATTACATTTACATTTAGTCATTTAGCAGACGCTTTTATCCAAAGCGACTTACAAATGAGAGTAATAGAAGCAACCAACACCAGTCAAGGGCAACAATATGCAAGCGCTGTAACAAGTCTCACGAAACACAAAACACAGGACAGTTTTTTTTTTTTTTTTTTTTTTTAAATAAACAGAAACGAATAGAGTGATAAGTGCTATTCTTTATTGGTCAAGTGCTGCTGGAAAAGAAGTGTCTTGAGATGTTTTTTGAAATTGGCTACAGACTCGGCTGCTCGAACTGAGACAGGCAGGTCATTCCACCAGATGGGAACGGTCCAAGAAAAGGTCCTAGTGAGGGATTTCATGCCTCTTTGAGATGGCACCACTAGGCGTCGTTCACTTGCAGAACGCAAGCTTCTGGAGGGTGTGTAAGTCTGAGCAAGTGAGTTTAGGTATACTGGTGCAGAGCCTGCGATTGCTTTGTAGGCGACTTGCACTTGCAGCACTTGGTCACTAGGTCAGTCAAGTCGGCCTCGCTCTTCATGGTTTGACTTTTCTGAAGGAGTAAATCAAGTTTCAGATATGAGATTCCACAGGCCTGAGGACAGGGCTACTGATGGGAACTGGACTTTAACTGTATCTGCAGTGAAACTATTATACAGTAGGTCATTATGCCCTGAAAGAATATGATGACACAATGTACTGCTTGCTCATCTAGTATAAATGTGTGTGTGTGTGTGTAGTGGGTCTGTGTGTGAAATAACAGATGGTGAGCAATGTGTTTAGAGGCACTCTAAATTTCAGCAGTGAAAATAAGCCCAGCTGCGGAACGCAAAGCAACTCTGCAATCACAGAGCATTGTCTCACACTGTCTCATACACGAAAGCTTCCTCAGCTCTTAATTCCTTTCACATGCAATTAAAATCTTTCCTTTTCTCTCTCTCACACAGCTTGTGCTTTGAAATGCGATCACAGGGTGGCTTGTTCAACAGAGGTCTGCTCAGAACAGTGTGATCCACAAATGGTTCTCTATTTTTTTATTTTTGTCACACCACAGCACCTTTGAAACTAGAAAATATATTTTTTTACTCCCCATGATCACAATCTGTCTGTCAGTATTGTTGACAACCTAATAATAATGAGTAATACAAATAAAATGCAATTTATATGCATTCATATATAACAGATGCTTTTCCCTAAAGCAACAAATAATAAAGAAAAAACAAGCAATTTAATATGAAGAAGACAAGAATATTAAAGAGATGTTAACATTTTTATTGACAAATTGTATTGCCTTTTTTCAGCTTCATGACACTTTTTCTGTTGAAAAATTAAGGAAAAACACACAATGACAATGACAGGAATAGTTCACACAAAAATGACAATTCTGACATCATTTACTCACCCTCATGTCGTTACATACATAAAATATTACTTTTATTTTTTTTTTTTGTCCATAGCATACATTAAAAAACAATGGGCTCCAGTGTTGGTTGGTTCCATTCTTCAGAATATCTTTATTTGTGTTCCAGAAAAGAAGGAAAGTCACCCATACCCATAATGTCCTGGCTCTTTCAAGCTTTATAATGGCAGTGAATAGAGGATTTGATTTAGAAGCCCAAAAAAGTGCATCCATCCATCCATCCATCCATCCATCCATCCATCCATCCATCCAATCCATCATAAAAGTAATCTACACAGACTTTAGACTACTAATTCCTGACCTGTGTTTTGTTCTATCCTATGTACTTCCATGTTCATCAGTACATCATGCGTCAGGTCAGGGGTTACTCTTTCGCCATGAATCAATGAGTACGACCGTCTATCAGAAGCTTTTTTTTAAATAAAGTTTATAAAGTTTTAAATATGGATATTTTTCTCATACAAACGCATCACTCTGCTTCAGAAGGCCTTCATTAAAGGGTTACTTCAGCGATTAGCATTAAGCTTTGTATCAGTAGAAACCCGGGAGCATATTCAAATTACCGTACTTTCCCCCCTCATATGACCCTGAGAAGAGAGATTTATGTATTTTATTTCTGGAAAAATTCCTCC
Source organism: Gobiocypris rarus (assembly GCA_023029165.1). Classification (NCBI taxonomy): domain Eukaryota; kingdom Metazoa; phylum Chordata; class Actinopteri; order Cypriniformes; family Gobionidae; genus Gobiocypris; species Gobiocypris rarus. The sequence continues at coordinate 23,232,441 of CM040917.1, read as the reverse complement.
GATGACACAAATATCGTAATTTTGCGTCATTGGAGGAGTTTTTGTCCAGAGGCTAAAGACCACAGCCAGCAGAGGGTGCTATTTCCATTTTTTCAACATTGCACTCACCGCACAGCGGAGATTCATGTAAATGGAGCGGTGGAGAGCAAAGTGAGTGTTTCAACTTTTCAAATTAATTCCTATGAAAGTTAAGCTTCCAAAGACATGAACTGAAAACGCGCCTGACTGATCACGCGCTGTGAATGCAGCCGCAAATCCTGCGATTACCTCAGCCAATGTGATGAATGTAATCCGATCCTGCTGCGTTTGTGCCGTGACGCTCAATCGCCTCACTCGCATTATATAGAACAGACATGTTCAGTTTTTAATTGTAGTGTCTCTAACTGAACTGATTTTCTAAAAATGAACGCGGTGGGCAAGTGATCCAGTAATCCTGTAGCCGACTAGCCGTGCCTAGACTAGGGCAGTGAAGCAGTGCGTTCTGGGAATTGTTGTCTTTCATCCCCATGAGACAAAAATACATTTTCTGTGTTTTCTCAGTCTACAAGGCACCAAATTCAAAAATAATTTCACATTTCTACTACATTAATGACCCAGTTTAAATACAGATTCATCTTCCCAGCGCTGAAGTACCCCTTTAACCCCCAGGAGCCGTGTGGATTACTTTTATGATGGATGCATGCACTTTTTTGGGCTTCAAAATCAAATCCTCCATTCACTGGCGTTATAAATCTTGGAAGAGCCAGGACATTATTTAATATATCTCCCATTGTATTCATATGAAAGAAGAAAGTCATATACACCTGGGATGGCTTGAGGGTGAGTAAATTATTTTTGGGTGAACTAACCTTTTAAGCTTGGTTGTTCTGTTCCTGAGCGTTTGAGTTTGTTCCTGAGGATCTTGTTTCTTTTAAGTTCTTGAAAATAAAATTAAGCTGCTGCAATTAGATCATATCTCCTTTTCTTTGCAATCCAGCCGTGACAAGCACAAATTATTCATATAATGGTTTTCCTGAAATGTTTTAGTTGGACGTCCATCTGTTACTACTTGTTTCAGAATGTTCAGAGAATATTTAAAAGTAACGTTCCCATAATGTTTGCAGAATGATAAAATGGAATGTTCTCTCATATAGACCTTATGCTCCAGGGAGTGAAGTGCACATGTTTTGCCTTTAACTACTTTAACTATTATGTACTTATATTTAAAAAAAAAATATATGACTGGGGTGCGTTTCCCAAAAGCATTGTTAGCCAACTATGGTCGCAAGTTCCGTCGTTATCAACATATATTTCAGCCAGTCTGTGTTTCTCGAAACCATAGTTCCAATTAACAATCGCAAACAGCATCACAAACTTGTGTGGTTGCAACGACAGCTCTCGACCTGTGGTTAAAAGCGTAGTTCCTTGTTTGCATGACATGTGGACTTAATAAATCCTTATCTTGAGCAAAATAAGCAAGCTGACATTTAGTACGATCTAGATCATATATTTCAAATACATACAAATGTAATTTATGTCTTTTAGTTTGTCAAGATATTTAAAGCACCTTTTTTAAAGAGTGCGCATGTGCGGACGTGCTCTAGTACGTAAGAATGAGCCTATTTGAATCTGGAAACTGAGAAAAATAAGAATTAGTCCTCAGGTGCCATGTCCATAATTTATAGCAAAAAAATCTAGCATGAATTCGATCTCAAAATAATTAATTAAAAGCAGTTATTACTCCACCACCTGTGTGTCATCATTAACCAGCGTGGCTGAACGACAAAATTTGCGACAATACGGTTCCGGGAAATAGTCCTGACAGTTGATTTCTCCAACGATGCAACGTACTGAGCAGTGAATTACGTTGTTGTATGGGAAACGCACCCCTGATCGCTCAATAAAACCCCCCACAGTCATCATGTTTTCAGCCCCTTTCAAGATTGATTTTGACTTGACATAAAATGGTGAAATGGCTGAGTTGTTTACTTACTTTTGAATAAGTCTTCCCATTTACCCCATCATTATCTTCATTCATTCTTCATTCGCCCAAAAACAAGCGGCGGGTTTTATCTCACAAACCAATAATTTGCAATCATAACGATTGTGAAAGCCCGTCCGGAACAGAAAATCTGTAGCGCGTTCTGACGGACTGATATCAGAGTTGCCACTTCCTGTAAACTGATGTGACGACAGCTCCACCTGTTTGCTCCTGACATTGTTCTTTGTTGTGCGTTCATGCAACCAATGTGAGTAATCATGTGAAAGAATGTTTAGTATACACTTTGTAGCTGTTATTATGAATGTCAGATGTTTAGCGAATTATTGTGATTATGCAAATGACTATCGCGGGCGTGATCGCCGATTACGCTAATCCGATTAGCCGCGTTAGGATGATCATGCAGTTTGTTATATGCTGCATCATGCCGTATATTGATGTTTATATTGCTATATAATGTTTAACAATAGCTAACATTCGAGTATTCATTGTGATGACTGTTTACCCATTTATTATTACTTTGTGAGGTATTTTGTAGTGAATATGTACAGACATATTGTATTCATATTGGTTTCCTTTATTATTTGTTTACAGACCACAACATAACATTCCATATGTTTCTACCATCCTCACATTGTAAATGGATGTCACTGACTGCCTGACAAATGTTATTAAAGAGAAGTTCGAAGAGGATATCATTCTCCTGTACCTGATTCTCTTACCGGAATCACTGTCCATAATTGTCCGTCAGCAGAACTGAAATTTAAAAAGGTTGCTAACGGTGCTAACCACCGCAACAACGATCATATACAATTATAGCATGATAGAGACATTGCCTCCTCTCACGTGACTTTCTCTCATTCATTCTCAACCCCACCCCACCCCACTAAATGTATACTTCTTTTGACTAAATGCGTCTATATGTTTTAAATGCGTGTACACAGGCGTTTGAAGTGTGTACAGCTTTGAGCAATCTGGCCACGAGTTACAACCCATGTAAGTGAAGTTATTAAATGTAATTTCAGAAGGAGTACGCCCAACTAATCTTCCAATTAATAAGGTATAAAACCACCAGCTTACCTCTTCCCATTTTTAGTTCCTGCAGCATCCCTCCTCCTCCCCTGCTCCTCCTTTTTGTACAATTTTGCGAGCCCCTCTATAGCAGGCAGCAAGCCAAATCTATTTACCACTTTCACTAAGATTATATGGGCACACAAACTCATGAAATATCTTTGTATTCTTTCATGCTAGAGTTGTACAAATTAGCGTACTTTCTAATCTCTTCGCACAATCTCTCGTCTATGTAGACCAGCGTCATTAACGCTGTAGCTTGCATGCATTCCGGTCTGTTCTGTTTATGCAGTTTTTCTTTGACTACCTTGTGATTCGACGCCCACGGGTGCCACTGCCACCTTGTGGATAAACGAATTACTGCAAAGCAAATTATATGCGCATGCGCGACCTGTGCATACAAAGTACACGTGGTTACAAAAATCCGGTGGTGCACGTACAGTACACTAGTACTCTTCTGATGACGAAATTCGTGTCACGCGCACTGTAACTTTGGCCTTTAGGGCGTCTGTTTTAAAGGTATGATTCACCCAAAAATTACCCCATGATTTACTCACCCTCAGGCCATCCTAGGTGTACATGACATTCTTCTTTCAGACGAAGACAATCAGAGTTATATTTAAAATATCTAGCTACCGGCGAACCGCCTTCCATATTCAACTTAAAAAAAAAAAAAGGTATCTGGCGCAACGATTACATCGGAGGTTGCGCAAGCGTTTTGAACTGCAAAGTTGAATACGAAAGGCAGTCAGACGGAAGCTAGATATTTTACTTTATGGATATTTTTCTTACACAGATGAATCCATTGACTTTAGAAGCCCTTTATTAACCCCCCGGTGCCGTGTGGAGCACTTTTATAATGGATGGATGCACTTTTTTGGGCTTCAAATTTTGGGCTGCCATTCACTGCCATTATAATTCACTGCCATTATAATCCCTTTAAGTTAATAAGGACAGAGCACGCCTCCTGCTGTAACTTCACCTGTGGGTGTTGCTGTTGGACAATGTTACTTTATAAAAACGATTGACTTTTACACTTTTATAATGTCAAATTTTGCTTACAGAGTTGCTTACACATTTTGTATTTGCACTGTTTTATTTTTTGTAATATCAATTATTTTCTCATTCAGTTTTTTTGCAGAGACACTGCCTCTTTTGCCTCCTCAGAGGAAACACCCCTGCACCAAACCTGACCCGTATCCCACCTCAATATCAGCAAAAGTGTTTTGCAACACAATATAAACACAATAAATACATTGTACTTGTTTTTTGATTAAAGTATATAGTAGTTAGGGCCACCAAATATAAAGTGTGACCTTTTAAAAAAAACTTTTATTTACATATTTATATGAGCATTGTGTGATTCATTTATTTATTTTTGTTTAAAAAGTTTGCATATATCCACTATGATCGGAACAGAAAATAGAGTGTTAACAGGCATGTATTCATCTCAGCTTACGTTTTTTTCAGCATAAAGCAAAGAGGTGTGATACAGGAGCTGATTATATAACCGTCACACTGTGATTGGCTGAAGATGCTCTGACTGAATTATTGACATGTATTTGATATGCATTTAGTTGAAATTACATTTCAGTCTTCTAAGGAGGGAAGTCTTAAATTGGAAGTGGCACACAACTGGCTCATGTTTCTTGGTCTATCTGTCATTCTGTCAGTTATCTGCCTCTCTCTTTCTCTCTTTCACTCCATTGTCTATATATATTACTGGAGCGTTAGAGGCCAACTTTTGGTGAGACTTCATTAGCGAACAAAGAGAGCTGTATAAGGTAAGAAAGGAAAATAGCAAAATCCGTGAAATGGAAAGGATTAGACCAAGTTTAATTGTCAGGTATATGTTCTGATTTATGGACTTTTAGGGGAAATTACCACATTTCCAACTAAAAACGGAAACCTTTTTGTGTTCTGGCTGTTCATTTACACAACAACGGGCGTTTTGAGGGCCTGAAAACGCAAACTTTTGAAAACTTTTGAAAGTGCAAGCTCCGTATAAACTACAAAAGCGCAAACTTGTGTAAATGGTGACGTCATGCGTATCACGCGTTCGATAATTCTTTTAATAATACTTTAATATAAATATAAATGCCTTTTTTGGGTTTGTGTATTTTGGTTTGTGAGACAGTACCATTTGTTAGTATGATGCTGTAAATATGTTCATGCTGTATGTTTTATCGTATATCTAAATGTGCAAAAATGTAAATGTTATAATAAATACGTCTGAGATCAGGCGGACAATATTTAGGCAAGATCTGCAAACTTAGACAGGAAGAGACAATTTGACAGACATGTAAAGCAAACAAGTATCTTAATGAAGACCTTAAAATGTTTGTCGGGGAGAGGTTCAGGTGTACAGCTCATTAGAAGCCAGAAGTCAATGGAAGGTCCTCATCATAAAAAACAAAAACAAATGTGTGTGTGTTAGTATGTTTTTGTGGTAAAGTAAATATGCTTATATGGCAGCAATCTCCGTGTTTAATGGACTCTGCTGTAATAGTGTTTATACAGCATTGCTTAATGCCTCCAGCTGCTTTGTGTTCTGCATCTAGCAGATGTGTCGGTGTGTGTTTATGTGTGTGCTAGAATTGTACTATACAGTATGTTTATACATATGTGAAAAGGTAATGTACATGTGCATTTTATTAACATAGCATTGTATGTTTTTTTTTTGTGATTCACTTGAAGGGTTTGTGGTTCATTTTACAGTCTTTACTGATAGATGTTTTATTTCCAAAATCCGGGATGCTTTTGGGAAACGCACCCCTAAACAAGAATTTGCTGACCGACTGTGATTAAACGAAAGTCTTTTCAGGAATAAACCTGGACAAATGTTTTTGGTGAACTGAATAAAAAGATTATAAAGATGCACTGGGATCAGAATCATTACTGGTTATAAATGTATGAAACAGATTTTAGTACTTTGGTATCGGTTACAGTTACGTTGATATCAGTTAGATATCGATGAGACAGTGTTTTTGTCCTGAGACAAAGCTTTTTGAAGACGTTTTCTCAAGTGGATACATACAAATATTATACCGTTATGTGTGCCTGTTCGTTAAAGATAAATGTACAATCTTTCATTTTCAGTACATTACATTTCTGCGAAGATAAAGCCGAGCGTACATGGTGCGATTTTTGCTGTTGTATGAGATTGCAGACAAGTTTTTTTCACTCGCGGGGACATCAAAGATGCTCTTATGAGCACCTACCGACCTCCCGATAGTTTTTAAACATGTTCAAAACGGCCTGATTTTCACCAGCATATAGGCTGTCCCCTATTGCCAAATGATGCACAACCACGTCACATAGGCTAGATCGATGAGTATTATTTGGCTATAGCAACCATACATTGTGCATACACTCTCTCTCTCACACACACAAACACACACACACACACACACACACACACACACACACACACACACACACAAACACACACACACACACACACACACATTCTTTCTTTTTTCTAGCCGAACCTATAACAGCAACATTGAAAGCTCAAGTCTCTGTGTTTAGCGCGAAAGCTTGTGTGATTGCTGCCGTCTCGCCGTGCAATACATTTGTGCCGTGTACCAGCTGCTTTTACGTGCCTGAACATACGTCATTTTCCGACCAGCACACCCATGGGCGAGATGGGCGCTAGTGCATTTGCTATTTAAACGTGGCGCTGGATGTGAAAATTATAATTGCGTCGGGCTGAAACTAGCAAAAAAAACTTGCGATTTGCCAATCGTTGCATTGCGCTAGGTGTATGATAGGGCCTAATGTATAATTTATTTGGAAAGGCAATTAAGTGAGACGTGTAATGGACGTAGGCCAGTAAGAGCTGTGCATATAAACCTCACTCCCCTGATCTCAAGCTCTAGCAACTGATGCTAGCGGCTCCTGTCTTTAGCGTCCTTGTTAGTGTGCCCGCCTCCCACGCCAGAGACACTAGTTCAAATCCCATGGAGCGGGTCGAGTAGGACCGGTTACATTTGGTGCTGTGACCCAGATGGGAGTGAGGTTTAGGGGGGTGAGTGTAACGCACATAGGCCAGTAAGAGCTGTACGTATAAACCTCACTCTCCTGATCTCAAGAGTTGCCGTAGCAACTAACACTGGAGGCTGCAGTCTTTAGCGTCCTTGTTAGCGTGCCCAGCTTCCATGCTGGAGACCCCACTCGGAGCAGGTCGAGAAGGACCGGATACACATGAACGCACCAGTAAATAGCGAGATATTTTGTTATTAAAAATTGTTTTGCCAAAAGAATAGCATGATACATTTATAACATATATTCTCTTATTATATCATCTCAAGGAGCTTTTGTTACATTTTCAGATGTTTCAGTGTGGACAAGCGACTTTTAAAAATTGCTTGAAAATGCTAATATGTGGGGTCAAATGCATCTGGATTTATCCAGACATATTCTGAACATATATATGAATAAAACAAGCAAATGAATGTTATTTAATAGTATAAATAGTCTATATACTATAATAAAGTATTATTAAAAAAAAGTAATTTAATGTGAAATTGACATAAAACAAGTGCCAGTTGAAGAAATTACATTAATAATTAAGATTATTGCAGTTTAAGAATGATCATAATGTAAGACAAGTGATGATTAAAAGCCTGTGTAGAAGTCCGGGGGTTACAAAGAAAGGTTGCTTTTGTTGTGTGACAAATGTGATACATTTAGTAGAGAGAACACTGAACTCCAAAGGAGTGAGGTGAGGAGAGACAAGTCGATAACCGTAGTTGAAGGCAGTGGAAAGAGATGGATAGATGGTAGCACCTCAGCCAGCTGGAAAGGACAGAAGAGTCACGGTGTGTAGCATGTACCAGAATATGTGCTGAGGAACAAGTGACAAAGAAAGTGAGATCTGGAACCGTCGCACCTATTGCCCACAGATACGACCTCACGGTTGGGTTAGAAGCTGGCAGAAGGTCGGATGGTTTGCGAAGAGGCAAAAGATTAGAGAACAAAGGGTGGAAAGTGGGTAGAGAGTGACAGGTAGGACGTCCCGCAGATGCAGTGGAGGGCATCAAAGCTGCAGCGAAGAAAGACATGGAAAAGAAACAGAGCGGAAATAAGCCAAAGCAATTGCAGCCAAGCCATGGTGGTCAATTTCCCGCCTAGTGAGAAAGACAGGGTGTTAAAAGCGGCATGGCTATTGAGTCCCCAGTGGTTGTCGAGTTGGAAAAGGAAATGCGACTGGTGCCATGGTCACCGGTGGAGCAGAAACAGATGGAGACGGAAGGATAAAGAAGTTGGCACCAGTGGTGGTAATTTTGATCTCATTGAATCTTTATAATTTTTTTGATCCTGTCACCAAAAGCATTTGTTCCGGTTCATTACTGAAACAGCTTTTGTTCAGTTTCTGTCAGTCACCAACTATGCTTAGGCATCAGCAAGATAAAGGAGTCTGACATTTTTATTCCTAAAATCTTTCAAATTTAATTACCACCACAGAATTTTATCAAATAACCTTTAGGTTGCAAAATGTCATTTTAAAAATTGCCCTAAATGTCCAGGACGATGGTCCTCAAACAACCTCTCTAATATTGGACAGACTGAGAAACCCTCATTTCATCTGCAGTGCTGCTCAATATACCTGTCAAACACTCAACCTTAATTATAGTTCACAAAACCAATTTCCCATCATCCACATACATCAGTGGATGTCCAGGGAGATTTTCAGACAATATGAATGTGTAAAAAGTCGAAATGATTAATATATCTATGGGCGGGAAATTAAAAGTGACCCTAAATGCTTACAGTTTACATCATATCAGCAAATGTGTTAGGAATCGATAATTCCCATTTCCAAAAATAGTGTTTCTTTGTGTCTGCGTTTCCATTAAATTGGTCGATAATGTTTCATCAGAGACGCAGGCATTAGTGTTGCAAGCTACTCTCTATGATGAATATCACTGAAAAAAATGAGAGATATATCTCTTGTGCGTGCTGCCATATTGTTCCGTTGTGTTCAAACACAAAACTTTTAACAATAATAAATAGAGTTTTCAGTGCACTTGTTTTGGGGTTCTTTGAAAACCATGCAAGGCTCATTGGAAATCCATGCCTCTACTTAAAGTTTAGCAAAAACACACCACACTAAAGGCAGAAAAATATCAACAACTTTATTCCTTTTCCTAGGGCTGTCAACGATTATAATCTTTCATTTGATTAATTACCTGATGTGCAAATGAATTATTCAAATTTGGCCAATAAAACACCCCCAAAAGATAATTTAAAGTCATTATTGTACTAAATGAGAGAAATTACAAAAAGTAGCCTTAGAATCGTTTTTTTTTTTTAATTTTTCAATTTATTACACATTACATTTTAGGCTACAACAGCCATGAATAGTTTTTTCAGAAGTTATTACTGAATTATACTTTAAGTATGTTTACAAACAAAAACTGTTTGGTTTCTAACATTACTCACAATATCTTCTTTTATATTCCGCAAAAGAAAGAAAGACAGGTTTGAAACATGACAGTTTTTTATTTTATTTTATGAAATTATACTCTAAATAAGAAACTAAAACTGCCAGTAGGTGGCATTAAATGTCTAAGTTGAGTCATTCATTCATTTGATTTGTTCAAACGGTTGATTCATTCAGGAATGAAGGAAATGCCTCTCTTTATTAATGGGCCACTGAATAGTTGGTTTACCCAAATGATTCACTTAAAACGCAGATTTATTGAGAAACCAAGCCCAGCTGTATGTTGCTAGGAGATACACAGTTCTGCTTTGGCTTTACAGGTAATATTGTTGTTGGTAAAATTGGGCAAAAACAGATACTATAGCCCCGTTTCCACCTAAATGAACAATTTGTCCCAGGAACTTTTTTTCCCAGGAACTCGTTTTCCATCAGACCTTCTGCTGTTTGCATTTGCATCGCAGTCTAAAGTACAGTGAAGATTAGTCCGGGGACGTAGAACTGCACACGACTTTCCAGAGATGGAAATAAAATGCTGCGTGAGCTCAACCAATCAGCATGTTCGGTGCCGAAGTCCCACCCCCGAAAGTTCCTGAACCTTGAAAAAGTACTACCTCGCAAGCAGGGCCGTTTTGAGGAGGAAATATTTATCCGGAACTTCATTTAGACCCTGGTTCCTGTGGTCGAAACACACTGAGTACCATCCCAGAGTCCCTAGTTCCTGGGGAAAACTTGTGTGATATTGCACTCGTCGTGTGGTATTGCTTTAACTATATCATATGGACAATAACAAAGACAAAACCCATACATTGACTGCTTTTTATAGGCTCCTCCATCACACAGTAAGTTTTTACCCTGCATTATATTTGTCACCAATGAACTGTATGAAATGTAATATGACCTACATAGGTCTAGGGCAGTGCGGCTGCATTAAATGCATTATTTTTCCATTTTCCCATTGTTAAATGTGTTAAAAGCCCTATTTTTCACACAAATTATGATTGTGAGGGCAGACTGTTAATACAGACATAATTTTGATGTTTGCCTCATGTAACCAGCTCTATATGTATGACTTTTCTGACGTAGTAAAGTTGCTCAGCAGCTGACCTGGTACAGCTTGGGTACAAGTTTTGTGAAACACGATAAAAGAGCTCAAAGATTTGTAGAAGCAGGCTTCAGCAAATGCGTTTTTTCCCTCACATTTGCTCTTGTTAACACTATTGGTTAGGTTTAGGGTAGGGTTTAGTGCAGGTGCTATATTTTAAATACCATAGAGCATTAACCTTTTAGTGCTGCTTACCAGATGTTTCATTTTTGAACAGGCTACACATGTACAACAACCAACATTGCCAGATTCACATTCATCTGTTTTAGGTAAAACTTCTGCTTTAGAGACAATGTGCTACATAGGCTAATCAACAGTACAGTTTTAAGTGTTTTAATGACAAAATGTTTGATGACAGTTTTGACACATGCTGTCCTAACTCTCAGGTTTGAGAATATTGTAAACGGAAAAAAAAATACAACAAATAACAACAAATAAACTTCTTGAGAGCAGCATTTTTCAGAGGCTTTTAAACTGTTGAGGTGATACGGTTGCCAACATAAAAAAAACCCTGCTTTAATGTGTTTCTCATTAGCAGAATACCGGCCTGTTAATTAATCGAATTGATTTATTCCTCTTGAAATGTTTCACCCTGGTGGCTCCAGCAGTGTGTGTGTGTATGTGTGTGTGTGGACTGGACAGGGCACATGGCCAGTTTCTGTGCTAAAAGAGGGATATGTAATTAAGAGTGCTATTCTACTCGCCCACCATCTAGACTGCAGTTAACTACTTTTTTGCTCTTTCTTGATATATTCATCATCACCAGCTACTGCTTCAACACATATAGGTTCTAACCCCTTTTTTGCTCAATTGGTGATCTAATGTATTGGTATGGGATTTTTTTTATTTTCTTTCTCATTTACATTTAAGTTTATGCATTTGGCACATGGTTTTAACCAAATCGCCTTACAAAAAGACCTAAAACTAGTCTAAACAAATGACGCATGGCCCAGGAGCACATACAATATGGCGTGTCCGAATCCACTTTTGCTAGTTTAACGGCTTAAAAAAACGGTCGGCACGCCAGGTGCATGTTCCAAAAGGGTTGTACCTAGTCTCTTAATGAGTCATGGGTGTGTTTTGGGCGCAATGTGCAATAAACCAATCAGAGTCTCATCTCTCATTCCCTTTAAAAGCCAGTTGCGCTTGCACCATGGCGGATTCGCTATTTACCTGGCGGAATTTGCGAGCGGAAAGACTGAACGCTTCTCCAGAGAGGAATCCTTTTATTTTTAATATTTGAAAATGTTTGTGTGCCGCTGCGCATCCCCGTGTGTGTAATAAGCAGTGTTGGGAGTAACGCGTTACAAAAGTAATGCATTACAGTAACGTATTACTTTTGCTGTAACGCAGTATTGTACAAAGTGCCCTACTGACTAACAGAGGTCTTATGAAGCGAAGCAAAGAAACTGAACATTATTTACAAAATTATAACTGTAAACTCACATGTGTGCTGATGCTGTGTTTGTTTAAAACGGATGTGGATGCGTGTGTTGTATTGTTTATCAAAATGGTACTTGTGCTTATTCTAGATGCCGCAACTTGTGTAAAAAAATAAGGTTATGTTTGCTTGCGCAATTTCAATCAGGAAGAGTGACTTTTCATAAATTCCCAGTGATTGAGCTCCTGCGCTAATGTTATAATGCGTCAAGAAGCTCACGCTAAAGGCTATCTTGAATGTGCTTAGGACCGTTTACCAAAGCTGTGGATTACAGGTAATAATGTTGTACATAATGTTTAGTTTCTTGAACAGAAAAAAATCATAGGCTCAAAAAATAATCTGGCAAAGTATAATGGCTTTACTATGTGTATTCTCCAGTCTTCTACTCTATGCAAGTCAAGAGCTTGGGTGTTATCTTTGACAGTACTCCTAACACCTAACAATAACCATCTCCATCTCCATTCAGCCCTCTCATGAAGATTTTGCTCCTAACTTATAATGCACTTTACAACTTGGCTCCTACTTATTTGTCTTCTTTCCATATACACTGCCTCTCGTCCTTTTAGATCATCTTGTGCATTCACTTCTTCCACACAGGTGTATGACTTCCATGAGATCTTGAGCTGTCTGCTTCACTGCCCTCATCTATAGAACTTGCTCTCAGGATATCCAAAATTGTGATACTCTTTCTGTTTTTATGTCTCGTCTCGAAAGGTATTTTAATATTAGGAACAAACCAAAAAGAACACATTAATGTACTTTGAAACAGGATGCTGTGCTAAGCCCACATGTACAACTGTACAAGGCCAGAGTCATGTTAATGCATGGGTGATCTCAGTTTGTGTGTGTGTGGATAACATGTGGTCCAGGACAGAAGCTGCAACAGCACACACATGCACAAACAAAGGTGCTTCCTCTTATGATAAATGAGTCTGACCCTGTATCTCTCCGCTTGCACAACGGAAACACAGCATGCTGTCAGACTGGCGTGGCCAGGCTGTAGATTCAGCAGACTCGCACACAAAGCCACAAATGCAGCCTCGCACACCAACACAAGTGCACTATTCATCCACAAACAGCCAACTATTAATGAACAGCATCAACAAACCATCATCAGTTTGTGTGCTTATTGTTTATGGCATGTAATAAGGTCTTCCATTGTAGTGTTAAGAGAATCTTAAGTTCTGCTCAATTTTCACAGCTTTGCCTGGAGACACCCACAGATAATTTTTTCTCATTCACAGATTTGTTTACTGTCTCTGTCATAGGTTTCTCCCTCAAGGATTGCGATCTAGAAGTAACTTATAATATTACTCTCTGGTCTACTTTGTTTAAAATGATTAATTTTCAAATATTAACATTATTGCAGCACCTCTCTTCCCAGTCCGTCTCAAAAGCTCTGTTTATTTCGATTACGAATACCTATTGATCTAATATGGCTTCTGACCAGTAATGTTTCAAAAATCATAATCATACACTGTTTGTTCGTCGGCCAGAGGAGAACTGGCACCCCGACTGATCCTGGTTTCTCCCAAGGTTTGTTTCTCCATTCTGGCCCTGAAGGAGTTTTGGTTCCTTGCCACTGTCACCTTTGGTTTTTGGCTTGCTCAGTTGGGGACACTTAAATTTCAACTATATTACCGATCTGCCCGCATTGACACTATGTGATAATTGAAATGAGCTGGATGACATCACCGTTTTCGCCAGATCAGCTGTTCAGTCAAATCAAATTCTGTTGCATTATTTTCCTGTTAACACTATAAAGCTGCATTGTAAAAAGCGCTATATAAAGGTGACTTGACTTGACTTGACTTGACTTAAACAGCAACATTACAGACTAACTAAAGATTAAAAAGTTGAAAAAGCATAATAAGATAAACTAAAATAAAAAGAATAACAAAACCTTTAGAAATGTTATCATGACATTCAGTTTGTGGACCTGTGTGGACAGAACTTGTAATGTGCCAAAGTAAGATTGCTGAAAGAAATTAATAATTTTATTCAACAAGGATGCATTGAATTGATAAAGAAAATTACTGTAACATTTCGGTTATGACTGTTACCATGGTTACCTGAGTAGGATATGACACTATAAAAAGCCTCTGCGTGATTGTGTCTGAAGCACATTAGTAATCACTCATTGGTAGAACATCATTCCGTAATGTGTGATGTTGTAACAAGGAAGCTATAAAGGATACTCGGACCAAACATGGTCAGCTTCAAACATGGCTGAAATAAGTCGCTCACAGGCATGCAGGAAGTATGGCATAGTGACGTGGTGTATTTTTCCTATTTATGGAACTATGGTTACAGTTGTAACAGAGACGTTCCCTTTCAAGGTAACTTCTACGCTGCGTTGAGCAGGACGCTATGGGGACGTGAATACCCACTATGCCATACTGACAAATGCCTGGCCTAGTGTAAATTCATGTCAAGCACAGGCTAGGAAATTATCACTGGTGAACCTGGTGTGGAGTCCAAGTGTACTGGAAACTACTGTACCCCAAAACACCACAGGTGAAGGTGATGGCAGAACATCTCCCTGAGGGCACCATTTTTTGGGGGCCTGAAGGAGAAAGCAGGGCATCCACCAGAAAAGACTTGTCCTTTTATCTAATGTTATATTTAGCCATAAATATCTCTCAGTAGCCACCAAGGCTGCCATAGATTGACCGATGGCTCTGGCCAACTCTTTGGTGGCATGGAAGTACCTGACACACCTCTTTAATAACATTGCACCCCACTCCCTTTGCCTTTGTCGAGGTCCCTAAGCAGGTCAGCTTGGTATGCCTACAGGTTTGACATAGTGTACAGACCTGACCCAACCACTGTGTATGCCATACCACACCAAGGCTGAAGTTGTTCTACATGGCCTGGTGGGTAATGTTGTGGCCTTCAGAGATAATGCCAGCTCAGGGGAGAGATAGCTCGCAAGTGTCTCTTCCACCTTAAGGTCCAAGTATACTTCACTTTGTACATGTGGGTCAGCGTACCGTACGTGTGATGCAAAAATCGCCATCTGAAGAGTATGCGCGTACTGAGGTTGTACTTTCGAAGACAGGTAACATTTGTCAAGTTTACTTTTCTGACAAACTTCATTTTTCTTGGCTGGCAAATTGATGTTTAGCTTAGCAACGGTACAAGATAAAACCTCCACCAACTCCTCATAAGAAGCAATGATACTGAGCACATCCTCCTCCTCAGAACCAGATAGTTCACTCCTCAGATAGTGTCAGTATTGAGCCCTAATTTGGGACAGAAGAAACCACAGAGCATGCTTCCTGTTCCCTAGCGAAGGTGCTGGATATAGCGAGTGAGAGCTGAGAAAGGGCAGAGTCCGTCTCATGCTCCTCGACTAGATCCATTCGCGAACCCCATGATCAAGCGGTACCTGAACCACAGGGAATGTGAGCCTGGCCAGTCTCCTCGAAGACAGCCAGGCTGGAGCGGAGTGTCTGTAGGGTAAGACATTCGCAATGAGCACAGCTCCCTCGAGAGCTGACTGTGCATGTTCCAATCCCAAACAAACCACGCAAAGATCATGTGTATCACCCCCGTAATGAAGCACGGTCAAGGAGACACAAAATCTAAATTGCTGTTTGCTCACAATAATATAGTTCCCTATCTGGGAACTCGAGCTGCGTCGGCGCTGTGAGAACGCCCTGCGTGATCGCGTCATGAAGCGTGTAGAACCAATCCAATCAGGAGATAGAACGTCATCGGCTGGGTGGCGTCATCGACGGAAACTATAAAACACCCGTGAAAACAAACAGGAACTACCTTCTGTGCCTTCAGTAAGCGATCTGTGTGAACCTGTCTGTCTATTTGGTGTTTTTGTCTGTCTTAGAGAGAGAATTTTCCACCCTTTTGTTAAATATTACAAAAAAAGAGAAAAGAAAGGAGAAAATATGGCGAGTGAACAGTTCACCAAATGTGTGCATCCCTGCCCTCGTTTTATCACGGCTGGGGATACACACTCTCTTTGTGTGATCTGTTTGGGAGCGCAACATGCCCAGGCAGCCCTTGAGGGGGCTGCTTACGAGCATTGTGAGCGGCTTCCGCTGAGAACGCTGCGCTCCGCCAGGCACTCTTTGAGGAGGGTGCCTCGGCGCGTGTTCCCCGCGGCTCGGGTCCCGCTTCTGCCGAGGCAGAGCGGCGGCTTCAGTCGTGGGGTTCACAAATGGACCTTGCAGAGGGGTGTGAGACGGGCCCAGCCCTATCTCAGCCCTCACCTGCATCGTCCAGCGCTTCATCTCGGGGTTTGGAAGCCCGCCCTGCGGTTTCTTCCCCGGGTGAGCGCCGATGCTCCAACTATCCAGCTCTGAGGAGTTGGGCGTTGAGAGCATCGCAACTGAAGACTCGCCACTTCAGTCACCAGCAGGCGAGGAGCTAATGGAGGTGCTCACGAGAGCGGTGGCCAGGTTGAATATAGACTGGCCAGCCGAGAGATCAGAATCCCATCAAGTGAGAAGGAGTAAGCTTGATGAGCGGTTCCTGCCCTCTCGTGCAGCAGAACCTCAACGTCGGGGCCTGCCGTTCTTCCCTGACCTGCACACCGAGGTGTCTAGGTCCTGGAAGAAGCCGGCGTCATTTAGAGTTTTCAGCCCTCAGACATCAACTTATAGTAACATCATAGGGCTGAAACAGCATGGTTATGGGGCGATGCCCAAGGTTGAAGAAGGCGGCTTGCGAGCCATCTCGCCTTCTTGGCATCGTCCTAAAGGCCCGACTTTACCCACCAAGCCGTTAAAAACAACATCGGGCGCTGGTGGGTAAAGCGTCTCGGCGGCAGGTCAGGCGCGGCATGCCTGCATACTATGGCTATCATGCAGGCATACCAGGCCGACCTGCTTAGGGACTTGGATGGCAGAGATGAGGTGGGCTCAGATTTAATCACTGAGCTCAGGCAGTCTGCCGATCTCGCTCTCCGGGCCACCAAGGAGACGGCTAGATGTGTGGGCCGCTCTGGCAGCCTTGGTGGCCACGGAGAGGCATTTGTGGCTAAACCCCACTGAGATCAAGGAGAGGGAGAAGAGCTTTTTGCTCGATGCGCTGTCTCCTGAGGGCCTCTTCGGTGACGCTGTACAATCAGTCACCGAGAGGTTCCAGGAGTCAAGAAAACAGGCAGCGGCGCTTAAGCAGTTTCTCCCTCTCCGAATCCAAGTCCCGGGCAGCAGCCCAAGGAAAGGCAGTCTGAGCTCCTCGCACAGGCGCAACAGAAGCAGAGCGTCGCCACCCGTGCTCCTCCGCCAAAGGGAATGGGAGGCGGGCGGCGCTCTCAGCAGGCCTTCAAGGGGTAGGGCTGATCTGAGGACAGTCCTTATCGCCAAGAAGGCCTCGTCAGCGGTCCTGGCGCCAGGAGCGTCAGGGCGCTGAGGTTGTCCCCTCCGCGGGAAGGCGGTGCTTACCTCAGCACCACGGTACCCGTCTTCCTGCGGCGCCCTTTGAGGGCCACGCTGCCAACCCGCCCCGCAACGCCGGGCGCAGATGGTCTCGCGGGCCACCGAGGGTGGTCCGCTTCCTCGGGAGGTTCCCGAGCAGTCAAGTCAGGCGTTCCCTGCCGGTTCGCGTTTCAGGGCACTGCACTTGTTGCTCAAAGTACACCAGAGGCCAGCCTCGAGAGGCTGGTTCCCTTAGTAAATTTCTAGACGAGTGGAAAGCGTCTATCGAACATATCTCGTTGGGTCCTGCAGATAATAGAGAGAGTGCGATTCAGTTCAAAGAGCGGCCACCTCCGTTCAGCGTGTCCTACCCACAGAGGTAGGCCCGGGCAGGCTCTGGTAATGGCACAGGAAGTAGAGACACTCCTGCGAAGGGGGCTATAGAAAGGGTTCCTCCTCCCAGCAGGGAGTCGGGCTTTACAGCCGTTACTTCATCGTGCCAAAGAAGGAAGGGGCAAAGCTCAGATTCAAGATGCTTACACTCAGACAGATTGTGTCTCAGATCAAATCCGAGGATTGGTTTGTGACCATAGACCTCAAAGACGCATATTTTCACGTCTCCATCCTTCCACATCACAGGAAGTTTCTGAGGTTTGCCTTCGGGGGAGAGGCATACCAATATCGAGTACTTCCCTTCGGTCTAGCACTGTCACCCGCACCTTTACCAAGTGTGTGGATGCAGCTCTGGCGCCCGTTGCGTCTGCAGGGCATCCATACTCAATTATATCGACGATTGGTTGATCCTAGCTCACTCCGAGCAGATGGCGGTTCAGCATCGAGATGCTGTTCTCGCACACATGTCAAGGTTGGGGTTGAGACTGAGCAAAGAAAAGTGTGCTTTCTCCGGCTCAGAGGACCACCTTTCTAGGCGTGAAGTGGGACTCGGTAATTATGCGGGCGCAATTATCGCCGACACGCATAACATCGATCCGCACAGCAGTAAAGAACTGAAGCTAGACCGTGCTATCACTGTGAAGCAGTTTCAGAAACTGTTAGGCCTCATGGCAGCTGCGTCCAACGTGATACCTTTTGGCCTGCTGAACATGAGGCCGTTACAGTGGTGGCTCAGAAGCGAGAGGGTTTTCCCGAGGAAATCCGCTCCGCCGCGATCAAAGTCGCGGCGATGCCTTCGTGCTCTGGTCATGTGGAAGGATCCGGGTTTCTGGCCCAGGGACCGGTGTTGGGGGCTCAGGTTAGTCGCGTAACGCTAACGACAGATGCTTCCCTCACGGGGTGGGCGGTCATGAGTGGTCGCTCATCCCAGGGTCTATGGCAGGAACATCAGCGGCTATGGCACATAAATCGGCTAGAGATGCTGGCTGTGTTTCTTGCATTGAAACAGTTCCTGCCCGACCTCAGGGGCCACCATGTGTTAGTCAGGACAGACAACACATCGGTGGTCGCCTATATAAATCACCAGGGGGGTCTGAGGTCTCGCCCCTTATACAAGCTGGCACGTCAGATCCTCCTGTGGGCCCAAGGGAAACTGCGTTCCATCAGGGCAGTTTACATCCCAGGGGTCTTGAATCAGGAAGCGGACATCCTGTCGAGGCAGGGGCCGAGGCCCGGGGAATGGAGACTCCACCCGAGGTGGTGGAGCTCCTATGGCAAAAATTCGAGAGAGCAGAGGTAGATCTGTTTGCTTCGGCAGAGAATTCCCACTGTCCTCAGTGGTTTTCTCTGTCACATCCAGCCCCTCTGGGGCTGGGCCATGGTACAGGAGTGGCCGAGGCTGCCCCTGTACGCATTTCCCCCGATCGCTCTGCTTCCGGGAGTTCTGGAGAGGGTGCGCCGGGGCGGAGTCCGGGTGCTACTAGTGGCTCCGTGCTGGCCGACCAGGATCTGGTTTTGGACCTGATATCTCTCCTGGAAGGCTCTCCCATGGAGATTCCAACCAGGAGGGACCTCCTTTCCCAAGCGGGCGGGAGATTCCTTCATCCCGCCGGAGTTGTGAAACTGTGGGCCTGGCCTCTGAGGGGCTAGGCTCCTAGAAGAGGGTCTCTCGACTGAGGTCGTAGAGACCATTCTTCACTCCAGAGCTCCGTCCACGAGGAAGCTGTACGCACTAAAATGGAGATTGTTCTCAGTGTGGTGTAGAGAACGCCAGTTGGACCCAGTTAACTGCCCGGTTGGTACAGTGCTGGAGTTCCTGCAGGCGAGATTCTCAGCAGGGTTGACCCCCTCCACAATAAAGGTGTACGTGGCGGCCTTAGCTGCCTTCCACACTCCTTTGGGTGGAGTGTCTTTGGGAAGACACCCTTTAGTTACACGTTTCCTCCGTGGCACTTTGAGGTTGAGGCCGGTGGTGCATTCGAGGGTCCCGACATGGGATTTGGCTATTGTTCTGCGGGGCCTGTCTGAGGCTCCTTTTGAACCATTGGAAGAAGTGCCAGATAAATTTCTGACACTTAAGACCATCTTTTATTGGCCATTTCGTCCCTCAAAGAGTAGGGGACATGCAGTCCCTGTCGGTAGGGCCCTCATGTCTAGAGTTTGCCTGGCATGGTGAAGGCTTTTCTTCACTCCAGACCAGGATATATCCCCAAGGTTCATTCGAGCCCGAGGGTCCTATTACTCTGCAAGCCTTCTGTCCTCCTCCTTTCGTGACGTCAGACCAGGAAAAATTAAATCTGCTTTGCCCGGTTAGGGCGCTTGATGCCTATGTCCACAGAGCTGCCCTGTGGAGAAAGACGGATCAATTATTTGTCTGTTTGGAGCCCCAAAAAGGGGCGCCAGTGTCTAAGCAGAGAATGAGCAAGTGGTTGGTCGAGGCCATCTCTCTTGCTTATGAAGCGGTCGGACAAGCCGTCTCCCTGGCTGTCGGCGCATTCTACTAGGGTATGGCTGCTTCTAAAGCACTTCTGTCGGGGCTTCCTCCAAGATATTTGTAACGCGGCGGTTGGTCCTCGCCGCTGACCTTTGTTAGATTCTACGAACTTGACGTAGCATCTACAGTTGGGGCACAGGTGTTATCGTAGTCGCAGTGCGCTACGGTTTCACACATCTGAAGCACTTGGTCCTATGGCGATGTGGGTATAAGCGTTCTCACAGCGTTTCGACACAGCTCGAGTTCCCAGATAGGGAGCGTCTCGATTACGTATGTAACCCTGGTTCCCTGAGGAGCGAGGCGCTGCGTCGCTCTGCCATACTCGGCATGCCCGTGATCACTTACTTCAGGCTTTTTCAGAAGCTAGTTCCTGTTTGTTTTCACGGGTGTTTTATAGTTTCCGGTCGATGGCGTCACCCAGCCGATGGCGTTCTATCTCCTGATTGGATTGGTTCTACGCGCTTCATGACGCGATCACGCGAGGCGTTCTCACAGCGTTTCGACGCGGCGTCTCGTTCCCCTCAGGGAACCAGGGTTATCACGTAACGAGGCGTTTTCTACAGGACAAACAAAAACAAAATAACAAAGGCAAAGTGCTTACTGAATGCACAGAAGCTGAAGATGTTGGTCCCAGTATCCTTTATGATGAAACGCTATGGAATGACTTTCCACCAATGACTGATAACTTATGCTTCAGACGCAATTACGCAGAGGCGCTCCCATAGCGTCATATCCAACGCAGCATAGAAGTTCCCTCGAAAGGGAACAGCTTTTAACATTGTTACATTTGTTTTTGGTCGTACAAATGCAGCAGTGGTGAGAAGAAGAGACTTTCAAAAACATGACCTCAAACGTTTGAATGGTGTGCATGCATTATTCAAATCATAAAAATATAATAATGGCTTTTAATTTTGTGATAATCTAAAGCAGTGGTTCCCAACCACGTTCCTGGAGGCCCACCAACAGTGCATATTTTGAATGTCTCCTCAATCAAACACACCTGATTCAAGTCATCAGCTCATTAGTAGTGACTCGAAAATCTGATGTGGGGGTGTCAGACAAAAGAGACATGCAAAATGTGCACTGTTGGTGGGCCTCCAGGAACGTGGTTGGGAACCACTGATCTAAATAAAAAGCACAATAATCATAACCTATTTCAGTATTTATTGTGTGTAAATATTTTTTAAATTATGTTTGTCATTTACACAGATGTGTACTATTACAATTTCCACCATGTCCAGCAATTTTGCCCCATTTCTTCAAAATGTGTTGTACTGGGGGCATATTACAGAAACATCTTAACTCAAAAATCCTATCTTATCTGTTTGGTAAACATGGCAATTTCAGTTAGGACCGCATTTAGGACAAAAGCTATTTCAGAATGACATTTCTTAAGTGAATAATCTTATCTTTACTATAGACAGGAAACAGGTATTACAGAAGCACTCTAACTCAACAAAATATCCTAAAAGCTGAACTGCAACCAACATTACAGAGGCTAACGAGCCATCACGGAGCACCGGTCTTTCTTTAAGTGACTAATGCCTAGGGTTTTTATTCTATTTTATACAATTTATAAAACAGGCTTTAACTTTTCAACAGAGCTTATAAAAATTGCAATCTCTTCCTGAAATTAAAAGCACACAGTTGTTTCTCAATTTTGATTTTAAGTTTACCTCAGAAACAGTTTGCGTGTAGTTGGTTGCTTGGTAACAGATCTGAGAGTTGATTACCGGACTCTATGGAGCGGTTTAAGATTATAAATTGGGATTTTGTAAAATAGGATAAGAATCCTAAATCAAGATGCTTCTATAATACGAATTTGTGAAAAATCCTAAATTAACTTATCATATCTTGAGTTAAGACCCAAGAGAGAAAGTTTCTGTAATACCAAGGAGACAATATTGTCAATGAAGAGGTAAATATCACTTATCAAACTGTGATTTTGTCAAGTTTTTGTCAACAAGATTTTTGTTATTTAATGTAATTTAATTTATTCATTTTATTGTGTGTATTTAAAGGGGTACTTCAGCACTGGGAAGATGAATCTGTATTTAAACTGGGTCATTAATGTAGTATAAATGTGAAATTATTTTGGAATTTGGTGCCTTCTAGACTGAGAAAACACAGAAAACATTTTTTGTCTCATGGGGATGAAAGACAACAATACCCAGAATACACTTTGCTGCCCTACTCTAGGCATGGCTACTGGCTGGATCACTTGCCCACCGCGTTCTTTTTCATAAAATCAGTTCAGTTAGAGACACTACAATTAAAAACTGAACTTGTCTGTTCAACATAATGTGAGTGAGCCTGAGTGTCACGGCCGCCACGGCACAAACGCAGAAGGAGTCAGATTACATTCATCACATGAGTTTAGGTAGCAGCGCGATTTGCGGCCGCATACATTCACAGCGCGTGATCAGTCTGGCGCATTTGAAAGTTCATTTGAAAATTTGAAACACTTACTTTGCTCTCCACCGCTCCGTTTACATGAATCTCTGCAGCTCCCCGAGCCGAGTGCTGTGAGTGCGATGTTGAAAAAATGCGGAAATAGCGCCCACTGCTGGCTGTAGTCTTTAGCCTCTGGCCAAAAACTCCTCCGATGACGCAAAATGACGATATTTGCGTCATCGGAGGAATTTTTCCAGAAATAAAATACATAATTCTCTCGTCTCAGGGTCATATGAGGGGGGAAAGTACGGTAATTTGAATATACTCCTGTATTTTTACTGATACAAAGCTTAATGCTAATCACTGAAGTAACCCTTTAAGATACATTAAATGCTAGCTATGAAATTGCCCATAGCAAGGCAAAGGCCATTAATGAAACGCCTGATTATTTTTTGCTAACCTGTATTATTAGGCTGGTTTTGGGTTCACTTGACCCTGATCAGACACAATTCCTTTGGGGCTTTTCCATATGATTCTTGTATTCAAATAGCTTGATGGAGTGGAATGGAATGGAATACAAATCAGGTCGTCTCACAACACCAATAGAACTGCTGTTCAATAACAGGACTAAATATACACTTTTCCTTACATATACATTTTAACCTTAAATCCTGATGTTAATCATAAAGTCAATTGGCATGCTATTTTACCAACTACCCTGTTCTTCTTTAACAATCTTCCCAGCTACTTCAGAAACACACATACACTCACAGTATTTTTTCTTTTATTTAAACCACACACAGACAAGCTGCTTTTAACAGTTACACACATGCTCATACACACACAGACAAACTCACATTCCTTGCTGATCACAGCAGATACGTCCTACAGCAGAGGGGTGAATGTAACATTTCATCAAGGAGGGAATATTTAATGCTTCTACATTCTCTTGTTTCCCTCTTCATCCATAAATAAAGCAGGTGCTCGCTGTACGATTTTTACCACCATTTTGCTGTACGAGACAAATTTTGACTCCAGACACTTCTTTTTATTCTTTTCCAGGCCAAACATTGCTAACTTTAGTGCAAGTGTTTGCTTGGGTTTGTATGATGCCATTTTAATTTCGCAACATATGCTCATTGGGAAAACAAAGTGCCTCTATCTACATGGAACTCCAAAAACATACCTTTACACACAATTCACAGCAGTTTCCAGCTGAAATAAATAACAGTGGCAGTAAAACACCAACAACTTTAATTCCTATTAACACATATTTTACATATAGGCTACATGGACAGATTATCAATTCAGAAAGACTCGACCTCAACACTTTTACCATAGTGAATGGTTTGTAAACAAATACATTTTCATGTTTGCATCACATAACCAGCTCCATATGTGTGGCTTTTCAAATGCAGTGAGTTTGCGTCCTCTTTTTCTGAGAAGATCATAAAAAGTATATAAAAAGTAGACTGAAAGTATCCCCACACTCCCCACTTCTTTTTTCCTTCTTTTTGATCTCCTAGAAGTGGTAAATGCCTCACTTCTTTCTGGGACTTTTCCAAAGTCCCTTAAAACCGCAGTTGTTAAGCACCTCCTGAAAAGACCATAATATAGATCTCAAATCTTCCTGTCATAGGCAAGATAACCGAAAAAGTTGTTGTTTTCAATCAGCTGAACAAATTCTTAATCTCGGATGGATACTTGGACAATTTTCAATCTTCTCAACCACATCATAGTACACAGACAGCGTTTATGAAGAAAAATTATATTTGCCTCAGATACAGGCAAATTATCAGTGCTTGTCCTATATTTGATCTAAGTGCTGCATTTGACACTGTCGATCACAACATATGCCTACTATTTGACAGGTTGGAAAACAGGGTTTCTAAGAGGGGTTACCATGTGAACATTGTCTAAATGAACATCCATGCTAACGCGGAGTCCTACAAGGCTCAATTCTTGCACCACTAGTGTTCAACCTGTATATGCGCCCATAGATCGAAATAATAAGAAAGAACCTAATTGCTAAAACATGCAGATCTACTATCATCTAACAACTACAGCCCCATTGACTCCCTGTGCCAATTGCACTGATGGCAGTTGGATGTGCCAAAACTGTCTTCAGTTAAACAAAGACAAAACTGAAGTCATTGCATTTGGAAACAAAGATGAAGTTCTCATGGGGAACACATTCCTTGACACTAGGGGTCAAAAAACACAAAAAAAGTCAATCTTGATGTGATTTAGTCAGACCTTGGTTTCAGCAGTCATGTAAAAGCAATAACTAAATCAGCATAATGTCATCTCAAAAATATCGCAAGAATTAGATGCTTTGTTTCCAGTCAAGACTTAGAGAAATGTGTTCAGGCTTTTATCACCAGCAGGGTGGACTATTGTAATGGACACCTCACCGGCCTTCCCAACAAACAAAAAAAAACATAAGACAGCTGCAACGCTGCTGCCAAGATTCTGAGCAGAACCAGAAAATATCACACCAGTCCTTGCACTGGCTTCTAGTTACTAGATTTTTAAAGTACTGTTACTTGTTTTTAAATCACTCAAGACCTAGGACCTCAATACATTGCAGACATGCTTATTGAATATAAACCTAAAAGATCAGATCACTCAGATAATCAGGATCAATTCACTCAAGGGGGAAATACCAAGGGGTCACTCAGCGCAAGGAGAGTCTGCTTTTAGCCATTATGCTAGCTGCAGCTGGAACCAGCTTCCAGGAGAGATCAGATGTGCTCCAAATGTAGTCATATTCAATGTTTCGACTGAATGAGCACTGTGTCACTGTATGTCCGACTGACTGCACTTTATCTTATCTATGTATCATCTTTTTATTATTTTATAACTGTTTTATTTATACTCATTATTCTCTGCTTTTATTGTTATTTTTATTCCATATGCACGCTATCTTTATTTTCTTTATGATTATTTTTATATTTATTTTCTAAATTTTATCTAAAATATAAATAAATATATATAAATAAACTTGTCTTGCCATAGTAAACTTGCTTGGTAGCTCACAATATACATACAGACGGTTGGTCTGGGAACGCCCCCGGGAACGCCCCCTGTCACGTGATGTGAATTTAGCCCGTGGGGAAAAACATTGCTTTGGCGTTAATTGAAATACACAGGACAATCATGCTGAAGAGTTGCTGTGTCGTTTTCTGTACCGGCAATAAACAAACTAATTATGAATTGAAGTTCTACAATGTGGTTTGAGCCTCCAGGGACTTGTAATGTTTGAGATTACTCTGTGAGTAGGTCCCTGTGTGATATAGGGTGTTAAACTCGTATTAGGCACAGGGCCAGATCTGTCTACATCCCTTACGAAAAGGAACTATAGCAATCCTATAAGATTTCTATAGTAGTGTATAATACACTACAAGATACTACAAGATTCCTATAGTTGTTTTTCATAAGGGATGTCTCAATCACATAAGCGTTATCAGCTGAAGGCTCGCTTGATAGGCCAGTCGCTACGTTATTACGCAAACCGTGAACCTAATGGAGTAGTTTGAGGTCTACACTCAATACAAACTGCAGTCTGTAAGTTAGGGATAACTGTCAGCACTGTCCCTCGGCAACTTCGTACTACTGATCACCGTTTTACAAAAGGATTAATAGTTTGGACCCTACCTGGAGATTCAACCAGATAACAAAAAATGTCTGGAAACAACACCTCCGGCCATTTGGTTGGATCATTGCCCCAGTTTTTTCATTAAATAAGGGCAATCATAACCTATTGCAGCTCATTTTGCAGTGTACCGTTGCCAGTCGGCAGGTGTCAATGACTCGCAATACAACATTTTTGTCATTCAAATACACACGATGGTCGAGGTGGTTCCACAGGTCCCCCAAGGTCTGGAATCGGTCCTTCTCCACAATCTTCCTCAGAGTCTGGTCACCTCTTCTCGTTGTGCAGCGTTTTTTGCCACACTTTTTCCTTCCCACAGACTTCCCACTGAGGTGCCTTGATACAGCACTCTGGGAACAGCCTATTCGTTCAGAAATTTCTTTCTGTGTCTTACCCTCTCGCTTGAGGGTGTCAATGATGGCCTTCTGGACAGCAGTCAGGTCAGCAGTCTTACCCATGATTGCGGTTTTGAGTAATGAACCAGGCTGGGAGTTTTTAAAAGCCTCAGGAATCTTTTGCAGGTGTTTAGAGTTAATTAGTTGATTCAGATGATTAGGTTAATAGCTCGTTTAGAGAACCTTTTCATGCTAATTTTTTGAGATTTTGGGTTTTCATGAGCTGTATCCCAAAATCATCAGTATTAAAACAATAAAAGACCTGAAATATTTCAGTTGGTGTGCAATGAATCTAAAATATATAAAAGTTTAATTTTTATCATTACATTATGGAAAATAATGAACTTTTATCACAATATGCTAATTTTTTGAGAAGGACCTGTATTATGAGACTTATAACATCAACTATTTATTGCAGCTTTTAACTAAGACTTGGTCAAGATTGACAACATTGCCTGACCTTTTCAAATAACAAATTGTATCACATTCTGACATCTTCATTGATGCGTGAAATACTGCAAAAACTCAAGTGAGAATTTGTGCAAATGATGTCAATGTTTTTCCAAATAATAATAATTAAAAAAAAGTCTTAGTTGATTTCATACATTCTGACAAGCAAAAATCATAAAGGATAAAAAAACACATGTTTTAAAGAGCTAGAGGAGCAGGAATGGTGGCCAAATGGTCTAATTAAAACTCTAAACTGGCTGTTGCCTGTAATTTTGACAGAGTCGCATCTGATTTTGCTGAAAATGAGTAGGGCTGATTAGAAGAGATGAAACTGAATAAGCGCTAATGATTGACGTAAGAAAGGGAGTTCAGCGTTAGAGAGTGGAATGAGAGACAAACATATACGCACAGCACGTGAAAACGCAGATCATGTGCTTATGTACAAAAGAAAAGTACGTTAAACGAGGTCAGGTGTTTATTTATTTAAAAACATTCGCTCCAGGAGAGCTCTATTGGTGGTGTGGTTCATTCTCAGCTGCTGCTCATGGGGATTGTCAGCGCATGTGAGATGGCCCAAATAGCAGTGACACTTTCTTTAAAACATACATGCTGTGACACCATCTTAAAAACCTGCATGATGTGACACCGTTTTTTAAAACAGGCTTGCGGCACGAAGCCTCATTCTGAGCTGGAGATGGATTGATTGCTAGCAACAGTATTAAAATGATCTTTACTGTTTCAGAAAAAATAGCAGTAGATGTCTGAAGAACTTGGTTAATCAAGATTAAAATTAAAATAAAAAGATGCAATGTGAAATCTGTGAAATTTAAATGTTGCGGATTGCTTGCTAGCAACAGTATTAAAATGATCTTTACCGTTTCAGAAATAATAGCAGTAGATGTCTGAAGAACTTGGTTAATCAAGATTAAAATAAAAATAAAAAGATGCAATGTGAAGTCTGTGAAATTTAAACGTTTTGCAAAAGTAAAAACTGTTGTGCCAGATGTGAACAGGAGGAGATTTTACACCATTACCTTTGTAATCATTCATTGTCATCCTGCCAAACTAACCGCAGAAGACAAATGACCCTATGCAGTGCTAGCATTTGTTGACAGAAGGATTACTTGCTGTGTTTTACACAATTGAATTTGCAAATGTTAGATAAAGAGGTTTAATTATCATGGCATGAGGGACCCATTTAATCTGTTTTCTTTGCCTAAAAGTAAATTTTATCCATAACTTTGCACATCTCTCTGGGTGCCACCATGAACTGGACTAAACACAGGGCTTAAAAACACAGGGAATAACAGGTTAATGACAAGACACACCTGAACAGAATAGCCTGTATACCCAGCCTGTCCCCTGTGTGCAGGTGCATCCCCAGCAACCCTCAAACACATCTTGGTGGGTTGTAAGACAAGCCTAACTCAAGGAAGGTACACCTGGCGTCACAACCAAGTGCTGGGGTGTTTGGCTGCTGAACTTGAGAACAAGAGGATAACCACGAGCGCGCCTCTAAATGCCCAAACTACCATCCCACGGAGAACAACCTTCATGCGGGAAGGGGAAAAACAGTGGATTAAGCCATCACTCCCAGAATCTGGCACACTGAACGCAGCCCGGGATTGGGAAATGCGGGTAGACCTTTACCAGAGGCTCACCTTCCCACCCGAAATTGCAGCAACCAACCTGCGCCCAGACCTTGTCCTTTGGTCCAAGTCCTGCCGGCGTGTCTTCATCGTCGAAATGACTGTCCCATCTGAGGATGCCATCGACGAGGCATTTGAGCGGAAGAGGCTGCGATATGCCAACTTAGCAGCTGAAGCAGAGGGGCGGGGCTGGAACGTGAAGGTGTGGCCAGTGGAGGTGGGATGCAGAGGTTTTGTAGCCAGCTCTACCACAAGGCTCTTGAAGGAAGTAGGGATCAGAGGGCAGTCCCAACGGAGGGCAATCAAAGAACTTGCCAATGCAGCGGAACGGAGCAGTAACTGGCTGTGGCTGAAACATACGGACGCAACATGGGCTGCCAAATGATTGCATGGTGCCACCACCGTGCGACACACACCCGGGTCTGATCAACTCGTGGTGGGCCAACCCCGGCAGAGGGTGTCTTGTGATAAGTGGCCGAAACACCCAATGAGGTCGGGCACACAACTGAAGATGTGTCGCACTGGTGGCACCATGAGATCTGAGCCAAATTTCACCCCACACGAGACGACATCCCCATTCAATTGTTGTGCTGAAAGTTAGGGATCTTTAACAACCAGTCCTACTAAAAATCATGTTTATATATTATTGTAATTTTTTTAACCATGCTTTTGGCATAACATGAAAATTCACCCAATCTATTTTCATATTTTATATTATTGATCTTATTGTGAGCAGTTCATACATGAACGTTTCATATTTCGTTTTTTTTTTGACCTCATATTTTTTTTAAATAAAAAATCTTTCAGTGAAATGGCAGAATTCTATCTGATGATGTACACTAGGCTCCTCCAGTCATTTAGTCCACTTAAACCCCACTCCTTCCTTACTATTGATCTGCATCCATCCAATCAACCTTGTATACATTTTTCAATTATAAGCTTTTTTTTTTTTTTTACATTTTGGTGAAAGTAAAAAAAGAGGTGGACCTTCATAGTTATCTTTTCTCTAAAATCTGGTCATTTTCATACTATTCACAGTGTGGAAATTCATACGAAATCAGCACCTTGTGAAATAGTTAAGTTTTTAAGTGAGATCGTATGTAATTTCCATTCAAATTAATGGGAATGTTAAACGAATAGTTCACACAAAAATTTAAATTCTGTCATTTACTCACCCCCATGTCGTTCCAAACATTTTGACTTTTGTTCATCTTCAGAACACAAATGAAGATCTTTTTAATGAATTCTGAGAACTTTCTGTCCCCCTATAGACAGCTACACAATTAGCAATTTGATGCTTCAGAAAGTTCATTAAGAGATCGTAAAACTAATCCATATGATTTGAGTAGTTTAGACCAAAGACACAATCGCCTTATATGATAAACAGATTGAATTTAGGCTTTTATTCACATATAAATATTCATCAAAGCATACATCAGTTGTGGTAAACGGAAGCTCAAGCATGTTCGCTTGATGTGTGAGGACCAATGAGGTTAATTCCTGTGTTACGCAGCACGTTTGAGCTTCCATATTCTCGTCATTTTAAGATAAGACAATAACACATGGTCATAATGTAATAATTAAAATTGAACTAAAATAAATGTATATTATGTGAAAACAAATTCAATGAGTTGGTGTTTTTGCAATGAGTTGGTGTCAAAGGTGTTGACGTGTTGATGAAGAGTGAAAGGTACAAGAAAATGAGTGAAAAAAAGTAAACACTCACACACACAATCACAAGAGAGAGACACAAATGAGAAAATTAAGAGAATGCAAAATGGAAGTGAAGGTGCAGTTCAAGGGAGAAACTTTAGTTTTTTTTGCAGGGCCCCAGCTTAAGGATTCAAACCTTTTTTTTATGTGATAGTGATGGCCACACAAAACAATAGGGTTTTTCGTGTTTTCAAAATGTGTTGTTTTTCAAAATGGCTTGTATTAGGGTGAGATTTTCCGGCCTGGAATTTTTTTCCTGTTGTGTGTTATGCAGCACTTTTGTGCTTCTGCAAGAACCAATGAGGTTCATTCTTGCGTGTTACGAAGCACGTTTGAGCTTCTGCAAGAACCAATGAGGTTTGTTCTTGTTCATCAAGCAGGTTCGGTTGAGCTTCTGTTTAATGTTCGCTGATCAATGTTTATGTGTGAATAAAAGCCTAAATTAAATTGGTTCATCATATAAAGAGATCCAGTCTCTTCAGAAAATTTGAATTAAACCACTCAATTCATATGGGTTAGTTTTACGATTTCTTTATGAACTTTTTGAAGCGTCAAAGTGGTAATTGCGTAGCTGTCTATTGAGGGACAGAAAGCTCTCGGATTTTATCAAAACAATTTTTTTTTTTTTTTGAAAAAGGGTTATGTGTATGGGTTTGGAATGACATGAGGGTGATTAATTAATGAAAGAATTTTCTTATTTTCTATGAAGCAAACAAATGAATCGTTCCACCCCTGCACTCCATCATGCATGTAGGGTTCTGGATGTTGTTTTTACAGTAAGTCATGCTCTGGGTGAGGCAATACGCTAATTCATTAACACCGTTGTTTGCTCTGTGTGCCTGACTGACAGCAGTAGAGAGTTCCTGTTCTCTCTTTCATTCCCTCACATCTCATGCCCCGCTCGTTTAACCCTCCTCCAAGAACTTCTTTAGTCAGGCGAGACTCTCACCTCTCAACAGTGTGCGCGCGAGACAGCGAGGTCGAGCAAACAGCTTGGGTCAAAATAACAAGCATGTTTCCGTGTGATGCGTTGTTCACCCTCAATTTCACACCTTCTCTCTTTCTTTCCTTCTCTAGCAGCTGAGTTGAATAGTTGTCAAGGCTGTAAGGTGGAGGATTGTGGGTAATTATACTGAAGCAGCTGAACAAGAAAGTGAGTGAGGGATAGAAAGGGACAGGTGAAATCGCATAATTAGTATGTGAAAAGAGTAGTATATCTGAATTCAAACTATTCATAAAAAATGTACTGTAAGCAAAAATGACCTGGATGACTAACTACAGGTGAGATTCTGAAGTGTGCATCGAATGGACACTTTTATCCCATGAGTCCACGGGAGAGGAGTTGCGAAGGCCAGTGCTGTAATGCAAATGACACCGTTAATCACATGATAATGACGACACAGCAGATGTAGTACGTGCAGATTACAGTCATACTACACACATGCATTCTATATAAGGGCGGTACAGAGGTCACATGGTACAAGCAGGAGCGCTCAGAAAATTCCCAGTTTACACGTTGTAATTACGAGTTCTGGACGTCGGAATCTCGTAATTACGGTAATTCCAACATGAGGTGAACACACTTTACCAGAGCAATCTCAAACTATTTTACCAATTGGTGGTTTTATTCAAATATGTAGGCTATTGTAGAGTTTTTATTGAAACGTACAGTTTGTTGGAAAAAGGAAACATGAAGCTCCACCCCAAAACCTAACACTATGTATAGGATTGTACGAATGAAACTGTACAAATTAATTAGCCAAAATGTAATATAGTCATGGTGAGAGTGTGTTGGATTTACGAAAATGTACTGAAACCAAACATAAAAAAACACACAAAAAATATGGTAGTCAATGGCTGCCTGGTTACAAACATTCTTCCAAATATCTTCCTTTGTCTTGAGTTGTAAATAAATGATTATGATTGCTTCACAGAGACACGGGGGAATTATTCAGTGTTAAGTTAAAATGCATTCCAATTAATTGCTTGGCCTGTGCTTGCGGAATAGGGTGGGGTGAGGGAAAATGTGGTGTCCTAAATATACTTCTAAGATCCAACACATAGAAATCTTTTATTCTCATGTTTTTTCCATCTTTCTCTTATTCTGCTTCATGCCACTTGTATCCGCACCTCTTTCCTCCATTATTTCTTGCTTTCTCAGAAAGAACAGGCCTGAGGAAAACAACATCCAAGCAGTCTTCAAACCCTGTAATGAGAGAACAAGCAAAGCTCAGGGCTTAGAGAAACAGACACCTGCTCTCCATCATTCTGGTGCTTCTGTCTTTGATTCTGCCTGTGAAGCACTCTGATTTCTGTTGGGGATTTCACGCATGTTTTTTGAATGTCAAATCCCTACAGAACTACAAAGTGAAGTGACTATTCAGATCCCATTAAATAAAGATGCAGGACCACTTAAGGGCCTCTTCAAGGCTCAGGTAAGATCCTGACTGACTCGTTCAAATAGTCAAAGTGAATAAAAGGTAAAATACACTCTACAAAAGAAAAGTCTTTATTAGCTAAATTGCACAGCTTCTGAAAACTATAGACCACTTAAATTGTTCATATAATAAGGAATAGTTCTTTTGAGATAAAAGAGTTCATTGTACTGTGAAAATATACTGTATCTTCTAGAACTCAAAACAAAGATGAAACCAAGCTGCAGCAATGACTTGTTTTGCACTTCTGCAACTTTCTCCTGTCAGACAGAAGAATATTTCAACTTTATAGACATGAGAAGACTTATTTAAAGGAACACGCTGACTTTTGGGGACTTTAGCTTATTCACCGTAACCCCCAGAGTTAGATAAGTCCATATATACCATTCTCATCTCTGTGCATGCCATAACTCTGTCTGATGCACCCACCGCTAGCCTAGCTTAGCTTAGCGCTAGCCTGCTGCTCAATAAGTCACAAAATAACTCCAACATTTTCCTGTTTACATGTTGTGATGTGTATATTGTGTACTAAGACTGACGGAAAATTAAAATTAGCAATTTTCTAGACCAATATGTCTAGGAACTACACTCTCATTCATGCGTAATAATCAAGGAACTTTGCTGCAAAATGATATTACGCAGCGCCTCAAAACATTTATATTATATTACAAATACGGTGCACTCCAATTACTTATGAATGGGAGAAAGTGCAACGCCAAATATGGCGAATAAGCCACACCTTCTAAATGAAAGGGCCAATCGTTGATTAGTAAAGTCATCATGTCACTACAGCTGCCGTTAGGAGCTCCAGTTGCTATTTAAACAGGCATTGTTCTGAGACGCGCGCTTAGGACTGCACATTAGCATTAGCTTTTTTTTCATGATTTGAGTGTTTTGGAACAAAATTTATGAGACAGTTGTTGTAAGATTTCATTGGTGATTTCAAATATAACATTTAATCATAAGCTTGGCAAACAGTTTAGGAGAATTTGATGTTTCCCCATTCAAAGAGATGTGAGCTATACTTGCATGTCACGAGAGGAATTTCAAAGATGGCCGCTGAGTGAAATTACTTAAAGGGACTTTGCCTGAGCTAACATAAACTAACAATGAACAGTTGCATTTTTATTAACTAATAATACTGTAACAATTGTATTGCTCATTGTTAGTTAAATGTTAGTCAAGGCATTAACTCAATGTAACTAAAGAGACCTTGTTGAAAAGTGTTACCAATAAATTTGAACTACAATGTGCCTTTTATGGTGATAAACAAGTAAAAGTTCACACTTCATTATAGCATAGCATAAATAAAAGTCTCTTTCAGAAAAGCTTTGCATAGTTAGTGCAACTTAGTATCTGTTAACAATACAGCAATTGAACATGCATTAGACCAGAATGACCATTGGATGAAGTGGAACTGTTTACCATATCTGAAACAATAAATAGCTGTCAGACAGCATGCAAGGTATCGATTTGGAGTGTGTGCCAGTGTATACATTGAGTATAACCTATAGTATAGACTTTGTGTGTGTGTGTGTGTGTGTGTGAGAGAGAGAGAGAGAGAGAGAGAGAGAGAGAGAGAGAGAGAGAGAGAGAGAGAGAGAGAGAGAGAGAGAGAGAGAGAGAGAGAGAGAGAGAGAGAGAGAGAGAGAGAGAGAGTGTGTGTGTGTGTGTTTATTGATTGCTTGGCCCAAGGGTGTATGGATAAAGGGTCTGGTCCATAATGAAAATGACTGGAATGGAATGAGTCACACAGTAAATAGTGCGAAGCTGATACATGACTCCCAGCCACTAATGGCACTGACATAAATCCATTCCCAAAGTTACCTATAGCTTATGCTCTGAAAGCACCTCACATTCAGCCTTTGCCTGTCCCAGAAATCCCAAGACATTTTGTGTCCATCGCATTATTTTAACTCAGAGGAAGTCGCTCCTTTCATTTGTCCTTTATATGATCCACATTATGCAGTAATGATATCATAGTTTTCCCATTAGATTTTAAACATAAAATAGCTGTGATAGTAAAAATAGAGAATTTTGAAGAAAGAAGGGAGAAAATAATACAACTGCAAATTGTCTGTACCAAAAAAAGCATTTCTTTAAATATGATAATTTGGTAGCACTTTACAATAAGGTTGTATTAACATTGGTAAATGCAATAGTTAACATGAACTAACCATGAGCAGTTCATTTGTTCCTGTTTTTGTGCATCTTTGTTAACATTAGTTAATAAAAATCCAGCTGTTCATGGTTTGTTCATGTTAGTTCACAGTGCATTAACTAATGCTAACAAGATTTTAATAATGCATTAGTAAATATTGAAATCAACATTAACAAAGACAAATAAATGCTTTATAAGTGCAGTTCATTATTAGTTCATGTTAACTAATGTAGTTAACTAATGTTAACTACATGAAACCTTATTGTAAAGTGTTACCAATAATTTCTCCTTTTATCCATTTAATGCTAATAATTACTATTAAATTGTATTATATTAAAGGGATAGTTCACCCTGAAATGAAAATAAAACCATCTTTTACTCACCCTGCTGTTGTTCCAGTGCCCTATGTCCTTTTATCCCTTCCGGACCTCAAAAGCAGAAATTGTAAAAATAGTCCTGCACGTGCTCCTTCCTATAATGGCAGTGGATAGCGACCAGGTTAAAACATTACAAAAATTATACAAAAGCATCACGCAATGATACAGTTAGATGCACAGCATATATGGAAAGTGTCCAGGAGGTAAGGTTTAGCCAGAAATAAACTATTATTCAGTCAAAACACTGAGCTTGGCCATTACTCTGCACTGTCAGAAAAAGGTACATTGCTGTCTCTGGGACGGTACCTAAGGTACAAAACCGAAAAGGTGTACCTTTAAGGTATTAATATGTACCTTTAAGGTACTAATACGCACTCTTAAAGTACTGATATGTACCTTTAAGGTACTAATACACACTCTTAAAGTACTGATATGTACCTTTAAGGTACTAATATGTACCATTTAGGGGTGAGTAAGGTATACAAAGATGTACCTTTTCACTTTTGTACCTTAGGGTACCGCCCCAGTGACAGCACTGTACCTTTTTTTTCGCTCCTGTAATGACTCAGCAGGCGTGGCACTCATGCTCACGGACTGTTGTCATGACAACCGGTACACAATATTCACTTCAGGAGGTTTTATTATTAGTATTGTATAATTGCTTATCATATACCTTATAGAAAAGACGATAGTTGCGTGCCTTGACAACAGTGCGCAAGTTATAGTAAGCATGAGCGCCGCGCCTGCTGAGGCTCATACTAGTCATTACAGGAACGCGCACAACGGCTGAGCTCAGTGTTTTGACTGAATAATAGTTTTTCTCGCTAAACCTTATAGTATGCCTCCTGGACACTTTCCATATATGCCGCACGTCTCACTGTATCATGGCGTGATACTTTTGTATAATTTTTGTAATGATTTAACCTGATAGCCACCCACTGCCATTATAGGAAGGAGCGCGTGCAGGACTATTTTTACAATATCTGCTTTTGAGGTCCGAAAGCGATAGAAGGACACTGAATCAACAGCAGGGTGAGTAAAAGATGGCTTTAATTTATTTTCAGGGTGAACTATCCCTTTAAGCTTTAATGCAATTATTTTGCCATAATCATTGACTAAAATAATATAGGCTTACTTGTCTCTGTCTATACAATTCTAAAAACATAACTGTAACCTTATTTTACACAACATTCATAGTTTCTAAATTTACAGTAACATTTAGCTGATTTGTCAAAAACAACGAACAAAAAGCAAAATCATATTGCAATGATTTGCCTTTTAACTAAAAAAATCATATTGCAAGTGAAATACAGACTCACCATGCAGTTTGAGAACTATATAATCTGCTACATAACAGATTAGTTTGATATTGAATATGTGACATGCTGCTTAATGTTTTGTATATGCACATATGTTCTGCTAAAAGTGTCACCCTACACAAATTGCCCAAAAATATTTGTAAATATTAATAATTTCCACTTTAGCAAAGGCAAAATTATATTTTCAAGTACCTCCTGGAACTGGGTTACATTCCCCCTGAGTAAGACACACACCTGTGGTTGGGACAGGTTTGCCAGGTCTGTGCAACAAAAGTAGCCCAATGGCCACTCAAAAGTAGCACAAATATAGCCCAATGCAATTTTCTCCTTCACAAGGCCGAATTTTCCACTGAATTTGTACATCTGGGGGGTGTTTTGGGGGTGTTGGAGTGGCAAAATCGTACGTACAGAGGTGGAAATGAAGGAAAAAAATGTACCCACGGCAACAATTTAAAAGTAGCCCAATTCTGTGGGAAAACCGTGGACTTGGCTACACTAGTTGGGAATCACTGCATGTCATAGAGTGGTATGCTTTTCAAACCTTTACTTAAAAGATGCCATCAGCACCAACTGATACTGATGTCTGCAAACAAAGAAAGAGGAATGCTAAGAAAGAGGGAGGAAAAGACCGTTATGGGGTAAAAATGTTAGCAAAAAGACAGAATGTGTTTTCTTATCAAAGCACCACTGCAATGTGTCATGCAGGATTGAGAAATATGCATTGAATAGAGGCAATTACTTGAGCCAAATGTGTCTATTTTGTAGGAGACAATGCAGCACAAATCATGCTGCAAGATGAATGTGTCTCTCAAACCAGTGAAGTTGAAATATTTCTGTTATGAGAGAGCTCTGTTTCTCAAATACAAATTCTGAATGAGAATTTCACTCCAACATTCTTCCTGGAAATTAAATACTAAGCGGTGAACGCTTAACAACAGGCTTTCAAGGCCTTCCATTTACAAAGAGTGATTTGTTTGGGATGTTAATAGGTAATAGGTGAGTTTGTCTTCATGCGGCGCTGCGCAGGCTGATTGTGGGTTCCAGTTGGGGGCAGAATTGAAAACGGAGCTGTCAAGTCAGACACTTTCTTCCCCTAGTGACGATTGTGCGGTGTTTGCGTACTTTATCACAGACAAAGTGGATTAAATGCAATATTTGTCAAATACACAGACGTTTCAGACCAGGGCCTAAAATGAACATTTGCCAAGCACCAAATGTGGGTAAAAATTGCTATTCTGAGTAAATGCAACGGTGTCACTCGCCAGTTGGCTAGTAATATTTTTATGAATTCTAACAATGCTTTAACATGAACAAATGTGAATGAAGCTTGATCAGACAAATTCACACTAAATTATAAAAAAAAAAAAAAAAAAGCAAGTGTCCTAGTAAACATAGTTGGTCATGTCTAGCAGCTGACAAAGTAAACACATTATCTCTTAAAGTGACGGCAGCCTAATTCCCGATGCTGTCTGTTTTTAATGTTAATCTACGGAGCCCCGCACATGACATGCAGGAAAAAAAGAGTAGGATCACGATCTATAAAATCGAGGGAACGAAGTAGTAAATTGTGCGCACAATTTACCTTTTTTTTTCTTTGCTTGTCATTTGATTTTGTTCTTATTTTATTTTATTACTGACAGTTTACTTGTCTTTAATACTGTTTTAAATGTATATTAGTCAGGCTAGTAATTGCAATATTGGTATCTAAAATGCTTCATGGACAGTAACAAATATTTATGGCTGGTACATTTGGTACAAGTTAGTTTTAGGCCATTTCAGATGTTTTTTTTGAAACAACAGAAACATTTTTCATGTACTGCTTAATACAGAGCCATCTGTAAAGTTCAACATAAGCCTATGCTATTTAAATATCAATAAAGTGCATCTATATATCTTTTATCATTGTTATTTTGATGAACTTGAGACAATATAAGATTATGGTTACATGAAAAGATCTTTTACTATTAAAAAAATAAAGATTTGTGACCGTTAGTGGAACTGAAGGTGTCAGAATAAATACAAAGCACACGTTCGCGTTCTGTGTTTATCATTGTTGTCATTCGCATTGTCAGCGCTGAATCTGGAATCGTGAAACAGCTGTTGTCATCAGATCTCATGCAGCCGTCTGCTCTCGAATCGCTCTTGCTGTACTTTGATGCCATACGTCACAGTGAAGTGGCGCCAGCGTTGTCTCAAGTCGGACATCATTTCTAAGTGGCAAGTCAGATGCGATCAGTCTGCGCAGCGCTGCATGAAGTCGAACACACCTGATGTTTCCTTTGCAGGCCAATTGCAAGTAGTAATATAGGGACTGGGGAGGGAAATTATCACTGTATAGAGCATTTGATTGGCCAAAAATCTGTTTGCAGGATGACCTTAACTCTAACCATCATGGACTAAAATACATAACACCAATTTTGATTTCATGGGGTTTTTAAAGATAACAGACAAACATTCACTGCTTTTGAAATCTGGGCATGACTGTGAAGCCTTACTCAAAGTGACTGTCTTTTATAATTTATACATCCATCCGTTGATTCTCCTTAGTAAACTTGTTTATATCCAGGACTGAGCACAAGCTCCGCCCCACCACCTCTTTTAGCGGCTGATATATTAATGTGACTCAAACAATGTCTTGTGTATGACTGATAAATAAATGATGATTTTTGCTGATCTAATGTATCATTCAGGAAGACCAGAGAAAAATGGAGTGAAGGAAAGCAACTGTCAGGTGGAGAGAATCTTGAAAATGAGAACAAAATTTCATTTATCTCTATTCTTCTTGAGTCTTTGTTGATTTTATGATTAAACAATGACTAGCATCTCGCCTCTATCTCATCGCCCCCCTATTTTTTCCCTCCCGCCCTTCTGTTTTACCGCTTCATTTTCATCAGATTGATCATCATTTATATGAAGTTGGCTGGCTAACTGGATGTCACATTGTACTGACATGATGAGTGTTGCTGTGGCAATACAGCGTGTCCAATTAAATAAGCTTGTATCATCAGGACATTGCACGGAGAAGAATAAATAACACAAAAGATTCCAAAAATAA
The DNA here is from genome assembly GCA_023029165.1 of Gobiocypris rarus. Classification (NCBI taxonomy): domain Eukaryota; kingdom Metazoa; phylum Chordata; class Actinopteri; order Cypriniformes; family Gobionidae; genus Gobiocypris; species Gobiocypris rarus. The sequence goes on along the minus strand of CM040917.1, from coordinate 23,192,530 downwards.
CCTCTGAAATCATAATTGAAAAAAAGACAGTGAATTGTTCATGGGAACTGCAAGCACAACACATATACCAGAAAAATATAGCCTATATGCCACATCAACCCCACACTACTTGTGATATAAGTGCAAGACAACTTAAAAAAGACCACAAGAAACAGAACCAAGAACATCAACGGAACATTCTTAAAGCGACAACACCAGACAATGAACACACAAAACACAAGGGCTCATAAACACAGGGGTTAATTAGTCTAAATAGACACAGGTTCAGACAATCGGGCAGTATCAAGGGGAACCAAAAGAACTACAAAGGACTACAAACTGGCATAGGGAGCGTTCCAGGCAACCCGTAACCCGTGTTTTTCCAACCTTCTACCCGTGAAAGTGCGCTGGAACAGTTGTCAAACCCGTGACTTCCCACCCGTGAACTCGTACTAGATCGATGTACTCCCAGTTACGAGTTCTGACGTTACATAGCCCACGAAACAACAATGGCAGCTCCTACGGATGTGGTGTTTATGGAAGTCATACATTAAAAACCAAATTGTTTATTAAGATAAGGTATTGCTCTAACGTTATTTATCCGCAAATGTTTTGCATTATCAGCAGCTTTTCTAGCGTTAGCTAGTTTTCAGTCCATTGAGTGCAAGAATAAATTAATACCAAATACATTTCCAAATATACAAATAACTTAAAATAAAAGGTATAACAGCTTTTCTTGCCTTATGCGCCGTTTTTTTCTCCTCCTTTTCCCTTAAATAAGCAAGGCGAAGCACCTTTGGCGATAGAAATGATTGTAAATGAGCATGAACCTTATGCAGTCCACCATGTTTTGTTTACATCTAGCCACCACAATTAATGGCGCTCAGGCAGTGTGGCGTGACTTTGCCTGGAACGCTACAAAGTCGTGAGTACTGGTTTGAAGTTGTAACATTCATGCTCAAAAAACTTCCTGGAACACAGCTTAAAACTACAATATAAAAGTTCAAACACAAGGAAAAAAACAGGAATATGTGACAACTCCCTTTGTGAAAAAAAGTCCACTTTAGCAGACTTTAAAAATAGTAGGCCTACTTATTACAGAAATAAATTACTTTAAAAGAATATTTAAGTGAGACCTAACTCAATACTGTTGTACATTCAAGACAATGAACTGCTCTTTATTTTCACAATATGCAGACAAAATTAACTAATTGTGTTGTGTGTGTGTGTGTGTCCTTGTTTATATTACATTGTGGGGAGCAAATGTGCCCATAAGGATAGTAAAACCTGAGATCACCTACATTGTGATCACCAGCCAGCGGTCCCCACTTTTCAAAAGGCTTATAAATCACACAGGATGAGTTTTTTGAGAAAGTAAAAATGCAGAATGTCTCCTGTGATGGGTAGGTTTAGGGGCAGGGGTAGTGTAGGGGGATTGAATGTACAGTTTGTACGGTATAAAAACCATTACGTCTATGGAGAGTCCCCACAAAGATAGTGAACCAGATGTGTGTGTGTGTGTGTGTGTGTGTGTGTGTGTGTGTGTGTGTGTGTGTGTGTGTGTGTGTGTGTGTGTGTGTGTGTGGACTGGTGATCCCTACGGTATGGGGACAAAATGTCCCCACAAAGATGGCAATATCCAAAATCATTGTCCTTGTGGGGACATTTTTTGGTCCCCATGAGGAAAACATCTTATAAATCACACTAAGTGATGTTTTTTGAAAATGTAAAAATGCAGCATGTCTCCTGTGATGGGTAGGTTTAGTGTGGGATGGGTATGTGTGTGTGTGTGTGTGTGTGAAAATTCCAACTTAAAAAAATTGGCTGTGTATAAATGTGTGTTATGACAGAAAATGGCGTACCATTAATTAGAAAAATTCTAATACAAAAATGAACATTGTAAGAAGTAATGATTAAGTCCTGGTTGTCTCTATGTTTTTTTTATGACTAGTACTTAAATTCTAGTCAGAATATGAGTCTGATACTGCTCTGTTTGGCTGTGATTATGGGGTGTGTTTCAACCTAACTAGAAAAGACCTCAATTGGATAGACCTACAACCAATCAGAGCAACGGAGCGACGCATAACAGAACTCAACTGCACTGTGTTGCCAAGTCCGCAACCCCATTTATGTGATATATAGACCTAGTAATGCGAGGATATATATAGACCTAGCAAACTCAGCAGGGCTGAGTTTGGCTGGCATCCAGGCTAGTACTTGCTAGCCTTAACCACATTCCAAGATAGTTTTTGAATCAGAATTAATTGTTTGGTGTAAATTAGCTACAGCTTTCTGCACTAACTGGAATTCGAAAAGGAGACAGGTAGTTAGCAGACATCAATGCACAAGCCATTATGCTGATCTATAGACAGTGAAGATGCTGAAAATCTATGAGCCTTAGGAAATGTGTGTCTGTGTGAAAAACTGCAGTTCCTGTTCACTGTGTGTGTGTGTGTGTGTGTGTGTGTGTGTGTGTGTGTGTGTGTGTGTGTGTGTGTGTGTGTGTGTGTGTGTGTGTGTGTGTGTGTGTGTGTGTGTGTGTTTGTGTGTGTGTGTGTGTGTGTGGTCCCTACGTTATGGAGTCAAAATGTTTAGTTTAGTTTAGTTTCTACTGCCTCATGTGCATCCCAAAATGCAGTACAATGTAATCAAGAAAACCAAACAAAGAGAATACAAACACAACATAAAATTAATATTTAGTTTTCTCCTGGGTCAGAGTCAAGCACCAAGATATAAAAGTGGTTCTTCAAAGCCGTTTTAAAAGGGTTCAAAATAGATAAAGAGTGGATGCCAAGCGGTAAGTTATTCTACAACCTAGGGCCGTCTATCGAAAAGAGTCGGTATCTGGAGCAATAATTTATCTGCCGATCTCAGATTCTTTACTGTCAGATAAGAGGAACCATTTAACATTTTAAAAATTATTAATAGGGCCTTGTAGTCAATCTTATATCTGATAGGTAATCATTGAAGGGATGTTAAAATCGGGGTGATTATGTCCCTCTTTCTCATACTGGTCAATAGTCTAGCAGCGGCATTTTGAACCAGCTGCAGTAGACTCACCAATGACTGAGAGAGTCCTAAATATGCAACATTTCAATAGTCTATGATAAAATGCAGTGGTTCTCAACTGGTTTGTCCATTGGGACCTACATTTTTCACGGCCATTAAGCCGCGGCCCAAGTTTTTTTTTTAGGAATATGACCTAGTCCATACCACCGCACTTTGCTTAACATACACATAAATTGAAAAATTATGACTAATACTGATGAATAAACAGTTTGTAAGCCAGTTTTTAATTTGGTATGAGCCACCATAGTCATTTAAAAATATACAAAATAACACAAAAATTTATTTGGGGTTACAGAAACAGTTACAATGGTAAAATACACAATAACAACATGAATTGTTAAAAAAACATATGGAAACTAATCCTGATGAATAGAATGAACATCAGTATAAAAATCATTATCAGTTATGTAATGTAATGTAAGGTATTTTGGGGAAATTTTTTGGTATTGTTGGTTCATGAGCTGACAATGTAACTAAGACTAAGACATGTTACAGCTGGCAGGAAAGTTCACTTTTCTGAGGGAGAGACTTTATTTTGTTAAAAAAAGTTAAAATAACGTTAAAATAATGACACTAACATAAAAAATATCTCATCCGACCACAGATACTGAATCAGGACAACGCGTTTCTCTCACGCCGGCTTCACACCGCACGCGCTAGCAGTGCCTTGGCAGGACAGAAGCGGTGCGAATGAAAAGCTGGAGCCGCGCGCGTCCGTTGTGCTTTCACACTGGCCGCGTTTGTCTCGCGCAGCTGAACCACGGTTCGTATATTGCAAATACAGACGAATATCGTCCATTCTGTCACTTTTCCAGTGTTCTCCTCCGACCCCTCTGTCTCGTGCTTTGATTTATGATGGGCAGCATATCTGCTGCAAATGCGACCGTGTTCCCCTCTGTCCCAAACACATATGCATATAACATGCTGTATAAAGGTAGTTTACGTGATAAAAGTAACCTTAAAGTTAAGATAAGCCTCTAGTTTTAACCATTTAAACAGGCCTTTGAAGTTTGAGCAAAAACTTGTGTTTTCGAGTATTTTATTTATTTATTTATTTTTCACAGCGTCGGATGTCATATGGTGTTTGTGAAACACACGGAAAAACTTCACTACATGATCTCATGGTGAAATTAGTTATTTTCCAAGTTAATCTGGTCAGTTTTGATCAGAGCAATGCACTGTGGCTTTAATTCAGCGTGAGCAGCGCGGCAAAAATAGACCCAGTGCCGAAATGATCGCGGCACTGTTGCTTCTGCTCTGCTCCTGCGACGCGCTGCCTCTGCGTGCGGTGTGAATGCTCTAATCTGTTAACATGTGCGCCAAAAAAAATGCGCTGCTTACGCCCTGCTAGCGCGTGCGGCCTGACAGAAGAGTAAACTACTTTCACGCATGTCTTTCAAAATGCGAGTCTCGCGTAAGAAATACATAGAATTATGTTTGTTGTTGTTTCTTTGATTACACAGTCCACGACCCTGCTTCCGGGTTCCGACCCAACAGTTGAGAAACACTGATATAACGGATGATAGTATCCACATCTCTAGATGAGAGCACAGGTTTCATTTTAGCTATTAATTTTAATTAGTAGAAAGTAGTTTTCACCACCGCATTTACCTGTTTTGCAAAATTTAACTCAGAGTCAAAAAATACACCCTGATTTTTTGCTTATAGGTGAACATTTCTAGAGGTGGCTAGAGATAATTGCCAAAGAGCTCAGAGGGCCAAAAACAACATCAGTTTTGCTCTCATTTAAGTGGACATTTAACGAGACACTAAACAATGTTGGAAGAGGACTTATCAAGTGGATGTAATGGGACATACAATTGAGTGTTGTCAGCATAGCAGTGGTATGTGTACTCATCTTTCCTGAAGATTGATGCAAAAGGTAACAAATACAGGGAAAATAAAATATTACTCAATATGAACCTTTATGTGAGGCCGCATGATGAACTGATAGAGGAAAGGTGATGTATGATTACCAATTGTAACTGAAACAGACCTATTGTAGAGAAACGAATAGAACCCGCCCATACGGAAATTTAATATAGTATGTGAAATATCAATATATAAAGTAAAAACATATGAAACTTATTAGAAGTTCATATATTGACATATACATTTATCCCATATATTATATATGTTTATGTATGTATAATACATATTTTTGCATATATGTCTCATATATGAAATATCCTAATATGCTCATATACAGTAAAAACATAAATGCACATATATGCACAGATATCAGAAATTCCATATATTGACATATATCTCTATTCTGCATATTATGTGTGTTTAATTATATATATATTATATTTGTGACAAATCACTCAGTATAGATTTTATGCATGAAACAAATTGCATTTAAAATATATTTTTAATGTTACTTATTGTCAGGTGAGGCAAGGGATGAAGGACTCCAGGATGCAGATGTTAATGGGCTTTTTATTAGACTTCAAAAATAAACAATCAAAACACAAACAAACCCCTTCATGCTTGTAACTGGCTCGCCTTAGTTCTTATACAGTAAGACAGCCTCATAAAAGGGAATTCACTTTTGCCAATAGTTTGTGTTCAAACTAACTGTAAGAGTCTCAGTCAGAGAGAATCTTGAATCACTGAATGATAACATTGTAACAATTTGCACATGGATGGAATCCAAAACAGCATTGTGAATAACAAAGCTCAATACTGAAAGTGAACAAATAAACAGTGAATCAAACTCAAACCCAAAATACTAAAGTGATACACAAATAACCACAAACCAGCAAAAATATATATAGAAGGTGTACCAAACCATTCAAAATGCCGTAGAGGGAAAAGGACACAGTCTGCAATGCAAAGTCTTTTAAACGAGTGGCGAGTGTTGTCGTCCCAATCTTTGTAAAGTCCCAGCAGGCAATGAAGATATCCAATCCTAAATCCTAGATAAGGCACTTGCACAATCCAACACAGGTAAGAAGTAGGTATCAGCGCACTCAAGCCCCATTACAGAGTCCTCTGTGAGCTTCTCTGCACTTCCAACTTCCAAACACTACGAATTAAAATTTTTATGGGTACATAATGTGCATTTGAATAAAATTGTAAAGCAGTAGAGTGTACAATTCACTTAACTCCTCAAACACAATGTGATTCCAGGCATTTTCAGCCATTCTCCATTGTCATGCCTCTCCTATGCTACTCGCAACCTTAAAACCACTTCCTCTCTTTGTTGCCCTCTAGAGGACAGGATGAAACATGTCACCCCTGTAACATGGGGAACCGTTACATGCTAAAGAGCACAGCTGATGATGAGCACAAGCCTTGTGCTAAACAAACACACAACACACACACAAAAGAGTGTATACTGCTCAAGCAAAACTACTTGCTCACATGAAGCATTAATGTCCGAAGCCTGAACCAAAACCAAACTAGAATGAAATGCCAGGATTCAAACACCACTATATAAATCCATATAAAATCCTATATACGCATACTGAATGTTTGCATATGTGTTGTTTAAATAAACTTACATATATGAATTAGACATTTATTGTTTACATATATGGCATTATGGCATAAATCATTTTAATATATGTATATATAATAATTCTTCTATGGGTATTTCATACATGGTATAAACCTATATCTTCATATACTGTGAGGATGTATATATGCGCTAATAATGTATTTCCTTATATGAAACATATATGACATCACTACTTGGATTTAGGGACATATTACATTTCTGTATGGGCATGCAATACCATGCCCTAAGCCCAACCTCATGCTGTTAACGATCTAAAAGAATGCTGTGATGGATTGTATCAAAGGCAGTGGTTAGATCGAGCAGAATTAAAATACCAGCGTTAGCTGAATCCAAAGTGAGCAAGAGGTCATTTGTCACTTTAAGGAGGGTGGTTTTGATGCTATGGCGGGCCCTAAACCCGATTGAAATTTATCATGAAGATTATGGTCTGTTAAGAATGCAGAGAGTTGAAGAAAGACAATCTTCTCCAACACTTTCAACAGAAAAAGCATTGTGTTGAAAATTATTTAAATCAGACGGATCAAGACTTGGCTTCTTCAGAAATGGCCTAATCACTGTATGCTTAAAGCAGGATGGAATAACGCCAGTGCTCAATGAACTATTCATGATAGTCAAAACAGATGGGCCAATCACAATTAACACCTCTCTAAAAAGACGTGTCGGCATAATATCTGCTGGTGAGGCTCTATCAATTTATTAAGATCTATTGGATTAAAATGTGTTAGCTGGACATTATAAGAGGCAGGATTGGAAGAATTAGAGACATGATATGCACTAGGAATACAATAATATATAAATCTTCAATCTTAACCAATCAAACCTCAATCTTATTCCTAAAAAAAAGTCTAGAAATTGTATACACCACTCGGGGGTACCATCAGGATGTGAAAATGCCTTGGGGTTAATCACTTTATCGAAAGTATTAAACAGCACTTTTGGATTATGTGAATTATTGGTTTTAAAACCTAAGAATTATTCAATTTTATCTGCTTTGGCAGCACACTGATAGGCAGGCAAACAGTTATTACAAATCTCCAGAGAGACATGTAGCCTATCTTTTTCCCATTTACGTTCTGCTTCACGGCATGGGCATGGGCATGGGCATGGGCAAAGTTTAGAAACCTTTGATTTTAGTGGTGCGAGTGAGTCTAAAATATGTGTCAATGTTTTATTAAACAACAAAGTCATTTCCTCAGTGTTATGGCAATGCGATGGAGCTTACAAAACAATCTTTGCTAAGGACTCTTTATAGGCATTAGACAATTCCATTACTGTTGTGGGGGTTATTACAAGGGAATAATACACATCTCTTAGAGGCCAATATGGAAGTATTACATCAAACATGACAGACATAGGATCATCTTTCCTTAATATCAGTGTTACATATTAAGGCCAGAAGATAGAACAAGATCAATGGTATGTCCATGTTTGTGTGTTGGACATTCAAAGATTGAAGGAGGTCAAATGAGTCAATTACTGTAGTTATACAAATTCCTTCACCAAGTAATGGGAAGGGCAACTGATATGGATAATAAAATCACCCAGGATTAGTAATTTATCCACAGTTGGGACTATAGAAAAAAAAGTCCTGAAAATTGATGAATGAAGTCCTTATGTTTTGGTGGTCTATAAATAAGGGCATAAGTCACTGAGCTGGATAGTTGAATCGTCAATAATTGCAACTCAAATGTACAGTATTGTGTGGAAGGCAAGAGCCTACATTAAAAAAAAAGTTAACTGTAGCCAAGCTTCCACCATGACCCACTAATCTGGGAGAATTAAAATAGTCACAATCCACTGGAGATAAATCTGACAATGAAGTCACCAGCCTTGAGCCAGGTTTCCGTCAAAAATAAGAAGTCTTGAGATATAAAATAATTGTTCAAAATAAATTATTTGTTACAATTGGATCTCGCATTTACCAGTGACAATTTCACATTGTCCGCACTGGTGTCTGCGAGCACAGCAGGTGGCAATATTTTAGAAGTCCTTGTCCCCATGAGGTAAACAGCTTATTAATCATACTAAGTGATGTTTTTTTGAAAATGTCAAAATGCATAAACTTTTCTGTGATGGGTTAGGTTTACTGTAAGGGGGTATACAGTTTGTACAGTATAAAAAACATGTCTATGGAAAGTCCCCATGGAACATGGAAACCAGGTTCCCTTCCGAGGGAACTCTAACTGTGTTGATAACGCTTTTGGGAACATGTCTGCGTGATTGCGTCTGAAGCACATATGTCAACTAGTCTAATGAAAGGAGTGAACGTCACGGGCGGGTGACGTTAGTCATAAAAGGATAGGAAAGGATAATTTCTAGCTCAGTAAAGTAAAAATATGGCGAATGAGTTTAAAATGTGTGCGTCACCTTGCCAGTGCTACATTATGGGTGGTGACACACGTGATTTGGGTGTGCTTTGTTTGGGAGTGGATCATGCAATGTCAGCCTTTGAGGAGGCTGACTGTCCACTCTGTGAAAGGCTTTCTCTCCGATCCCGCTTGTCACTTTTTGAGGAAAGTGGCCAGGCTCGCAATCCTCAGGGCTCTGGGTCTGTGTTTGCCGAGGCAGCATGGAGAAGGCAGTCCTGGGGAGGCAGTCCACAAATAGATCTCACGGAGGGGATAGAGATGGGCCTTGCATTTCTCTTCCCTCACACGCAAGGTCCAGTGCTCTCTCTCTGGTGTCAGAAGACCCTGTGGTCTCTTCTACCCGGGGAGAGAGCCCAGCATTTCAGTGCTCTAGCTCCGAGGAGGTAGATGTGGTTATATCTGGCAGGTCTACAGACGGGGTGAGGTGGACATCTTTGCGTCTCAGGACAAGACGCACTGTCCACTTTGGTTCTCCCTCATGGTCCAGTCGTGGCCGAGGCTGCGGCTGTATGCCTTTTCCCATTTGGTTTTGCTCCCAGGAGTTCTGGAAAGAGTCTGCCGGGACGGAGTAAGCCTGCTACTGGTAGCACCGCATTGGCCGAGCCACATCTGGTTCGCGGACCTGATGTCACTCCTAGACAGCGCTCCCCTGGATCTCCCGGTCAGGAGGGATCTTCTGTCTCAGGGCGGCGGTTCCATTTTTCACCCTCGGTCAGCGATTTGGAACCTGTGGGTCTGGCCCCTGAGGGGGCCCAGCTCATAGGAACTGGTCTCTCAACCGAGGTTGAGACCATACTACAATCCAGAGCTCCAGCTACGAGGAAGCTCTACGCAAGTGGAGAGTTTTCACTGCTTGGTGTCCCTTGGCTTTTGGACTCGGTCGCTGAGAAATTTATGACCCTAAAAACGGTTGTTCTTTTGGCTATTTCTTCTCTTAAGAGAGTTGGAGATCTTCAGGCTTTTTCAGTTTCTCCTACCTGCCTTGAGTTTACACCTGGGATGGTAACTCAAGGCTTTTTTTATATCCTAAACAGGGTTATGTCCATAAAGTACCGACCAACATGCTGAGGCCCATTGTGTTGCAAGCTTTCTGTACTCTGCCGTCCATTACTCCGGACCAGGAGAGGTCTAATCTGATCTGTGCGAGCACTGTACACTTAAGTCCACAGATCATCTCTGTGGAGGAAGTCTGATCAGTTGTTTGTCTGCTTTGGAGCGCCAAAAAAGGGCTCCCCGGCCTCCAAGCAGACGGTCGGCAAATGGATAGTTGTGGCCATTCATCTTGCTTACGAGGTCTCTGGCCTGCCGTGTCCTCTGGTAGATAGAGCCCATTCGACTAGGGGTATGGTGGCTTCTAAAGCCTTGATTGTGGGAGTCCCCCTTTAGGAGGTTTGTGACACGGCGGGCTGGTCGTCCCCGCTCACGTTTGTGAACTTTTATAGACTGGACCTGGATGCTGCCCCAGGGCCTCAGGTCCTTTCGTTCTAATTCCCAGTTTCACATACAGGCTCTTGTAATTATGACGTTTGGGCATTTCGTTCCCAAAAACTTCATAGAGGCAGCACAAGTTCCCTCGAAAGGGAATGAGACGCTGCGTCATCTAGCCATACTTCCTTCATCCCTGTGATCAACTTGTTTCGGCTATTGGAAGCTAATGCCGGTCAAACCCGGATGTGTTTTTATCCTTTCCTGGTCAGGACGCCACCCGCCCGTGACGTTCACTCTTTTCATTGGACTAGATGACATACGTGCTTCAGACGCAATCACTCAGAGGCATTCCCAAAAGCGTCATCGACGCAGCGTCTTGTTCCCTTACTCAGGGAACTATATTTTTTTATACAGTATGAAGGCCAAAAAAAAAAATGTTAGCAATAATTGGGAGTTAATTGTCTGTGACAGTTAACAACCTATAAACACTAAGGGAGACATTTCCTCTCCCCTTAGCTATTGCTTTTAAATCTAACAGTAAGGTTTTGTTTGAGTTATCAGATGTGTGCACCTGTTGTAATCATACTGTATACCAGATGAACAGATTTCATCCCCACTGAAATATGAAATGTAAAATGCAACTCAGCTTGTTGTATGCATATTAGTTTATCCATGTGGCTGTGTTGTTATGCTGTTAAACTTTAATTATTTCCACTAAAATATATTAATTATTTGCAGTAGTTATTATTCTATAGTTGTAAAATGCGTTTCTTACAAAGTTAGCATTTTAGCACTTCGGGTTCCATTATTCTGAAGTCAGTCAGTTTTTGTTAAATGCCTGAAATAAGGTCTGTGGTTAATACATGCTCAAGATATTGTCATATATAATTCTACACCATAAAATATGTCAGTAATACCTTTTTTTTTTTTTAAGCTTTTACTTTAAAAGGCAAAATTGCCAACAATTGTATAAATCCAACTACAAGGGACATTAAACATCATCATTGCCGAACAAGTAAACTCATCTACTCACAAGTATGCTTTCACAGGCTTGTCATTTTTATAATCGCGCTCTTGCAAACTACTCTAACTTTCAGGGAAATTCTTTTTTAAAGGGTTAAATTTCCCATTTATTTTCTGTCATAATTTACTCAACCCCATGTTATTTCAAACCTGTAAGACACAAATGAAGGTGTTTATAATTAAATCTGAGAGATGTCTGTGCTTCCATTGACAGTCTACGCACGTTGACGCTTCAAAAAGTTCATAAAGAGATTGTAAAACTAATCCATATGAATCGAGGGATTTTGTTATGCAGCACATTTGAACTTCCGCAAGAACCTATAAGGTTAATTTTCGTGTCTTATGGATTTGGAATGATATGAGTAAATGATGACAGAAATTTTTATTTTGGGGTGAACTAACCCTTTAAATAAAGGCTTAAAGATTTGTCAGAATCTTAATGGTGGTGAAATTGAAGTCATGGCTTAGTTTGTTTATAGCCTACATTTAGCTTTTTACTTGGGCGTTTGTATTTGGCTTTCAAAATTAATAAAAGTTATGTCTGTCCTTTGGGAACAGAACATTATTATGATTAACAAAATGTGTAAGAATAAGAAAGATATCATCTGGCAGGCAGACATACCAGGCACAATTAAATGTTTTTTTGTTCGTTTTTTTGGTGGTGGTGGTAGTGGTATTTAGGTGGATTTATCCAAATTTATATTAATTCATGATCCTATACACTTGCAATCCCCCCTCTCTCCTCACTGCTTGTTCAAAAACAAAAACAGCAGACTACCTTGTTGTAGCTAATCAAAAGAGCTTTTCTTACGCAGTTAGCTTTATGCTAAACTAGTATGCTAAAGTTATAATGATAACTATGCTAACTATAGCGTCCCAATAATATTGTTCTTCTATGTCGTTATTTTTACAGTTTTTTTTTTTTTCTTCATGTTTATAGTTATCATTGTATTTTGTCCTTGGTGTGAACTGGTCTCAAGCTGTTAGTTTGCTAACTGAAAAGGGAAATTACACAGATTTTTCACTGTTACATGCTAGGGAATGAGTGGGCAATTCCAGTCCTGGAGGGACACTGTCCTGCAGAGTTTAGCTCCAACCCTGATCAAACTCACCTGCCTGTGGCCTTCTAGTAATCCTAAAGACATTGATTAGCTGGTTCAGGTGTGTTTGATTAGGGATGGAGCTAAACTCTGCAGGGCAGTGACCCTCCAGGACTGAAATTGCCCACTCCTGTGCTAGGGGGTGCTATGACACATCTTCTGAAAGAGTACTGAATCTCCTGATCAAAACACATGCGAAGAAGTTGCAGAAACAAGCGATCTCATATGTAAAAAGATGATATGTAACATGTAAGTAGACGTACAGTAACGATTGCGTTACTTTACGGAACATGCTACATAACTTGTCATCCAAGCTCTTGTTCCATATTGGACTATTGTAATGCTCTCTTGGCCACTGACATCAAAGTCAAGGCACTGATGTTTGCTTACAGAACAACAACTGGCTCTGCACCCCTACACCTAAACTCAGCTTCAGATTTATACGCCCTCCAGAAGCTTGCGTTCTGAAGGTGAATGATTCATTGTGGTTCCATCCCAAAGAGGCACAGAATCCCTTTCACAGACCTTTACCTGGACTGTTCCATGCTGGTGGATTAACCTGACTAACTTCAACTTCATTTTCAGGAGACTGCTAAAGATGCAACTTTTTGTGAACACCCATTAAAACTAGCTCTTTTCTGTGAAAAAAATAAATAAAATAAAAAATAAGACTAGACTAGAAATTGTCACTGCACTTATTGCAGCTTCCACACTAATTTTTAAGTTGCTTTGGATAAAATGTAATTGTATATGTATAATTTAATAACTGCAATGTGACAAATTGTCACTGCACTTATTGCAGCTTCCACACTAATTTTTAAGTTGCTTTGGATAAAATGTAATTGTATATGTATAATTTAATAGAGAAACCCTCCCAAATGATGTTTAATGCACAGAAATAAATTAGTTTCACTGAAAAAAGATTTATCGTTTAATCAAGATTGAAAGTTCAAATTTTGGCAAGACAAAAGTTTTGTCGCATATACAGAAATTGTAGCCTGGATGCCAGCCGAATTTAGCCCCACCCACAACATTTTTTGCTCGGGCAATTTCGGTCTGGTCTCGATCCATAGAGGAGTTATTATGCCCGAACAGAAACTGTTCGGACCAATGAAATTGTCAGGGCAGGCTTTAGACGATGATTGACAGATGATCAACAGTAACGTAATCATCCACGTCATTAAAGGCGCTTTGGGTTGAATTTGCTCTTATCCTAAACGGAGAACTTGTTTGTTTATGCATTCACCTTCACTATTTCTCTCAGTAATGATGATCGTGTTGGTAAGTACTCTGTGTATCCTTAAATTCTTTTATTACAATACTGGCAAAGATCGTTTACACTCATCTTTTTCTTGTAACGTTACTTAATCCAGCGTGCGTGCAGACAGGGTTGCCACGTTTTTGCAATGTTGCGCACAATTGCTACTCAAAACTATAGCCCAAAACAATAACTTTCCGGGGGGTTCTCCGGAAAAAATGGCGTTTGGTTGGCAAAATATGTTATTTTGGCAAGGTTGCCTGCTAAAATTTGCATTCCTGGGTTTATATAATCACATAATTCGCTTCAACCGCGGACATGGAGAAAAACACGGACTTGACAACACAGTGCAGTTGAGTTCTGTTGACATTTGACAACTAACGATGCAGCGTCGCCGTTGCTCTGATTCGTTGTGGGTCTATCCAATTGAGGTCTTTCCTGGCTCGGTTGAAAGACGCCCCATAATCAAAGCTCAATGGAGCGGTACCAGACTCATATTCTGACTAGAATTGAGTATGGCCACGCCAGGCTAAAGAAATTGAACAAATTTACTGCAAATACAAAAATATGTCAGCAAATTAAGTAGTGGTGCTGTGAGATCCAAATTTAATATCTTGTATGACTTCCATGAGCTTGAAGGACTGCATCCATGCGGTTTGGCAAGGACTCATGAAGTCATCAGGAATATCAAAGAAAGCAGTCTTGCATGCCTCCCAGAGTTCATCAATATTCTTTGGTTTCGTCTTCCATGCTTCCTCTTTCATCCTACCCACATATGCTCAATGATGTTCATGTCTGGTGACTGGAGCATCTTGATCTTCTTCGCCTTGAGGAACTTTGATGTGGAAATAAAAGAATGCGATTGAGCACCATCTTGCTGCAGAATTTGGCCTCTTTTATGGTTAGGAATATAAGAGGTAGCTAAGATGTCTTGGTATTTTAGACTATTGAAGTTGCCTTCCACCCTGCAGATCTCTCGCACACCCCCATACTGGATGTAACCCCAGACCATGATTTTTCCGCCACCAAACTTCACTGAATCTCGGATCCATGCAGGCTCCAGTAGTTCTCCTGCAATATCTGTGGCGACTGTGGTGTAATTCAACAGAAAATTCATCTGAAAAATCCACCTTCTGCCACTTTTCCAGCGTCCATCCTTTTAGCGGGCTGTGGGCTTTGGCAAATGCCACACGGTTTTGCAATTGTCTTTTGTTTAGTGCTGGCTTCTGGGCACTGATTCGACCATGGAGGCCATTTCGAGAATCCGACAAACTGTTCTGGTTGACACAGGGACTTCAGGTGACCAGGTCTCGTGGAGCTCTGCTGCAGTGGAAAATGGGCTGGCCTTGGATTTTTGAGCCAACAAACGGTCCTCTCGAGCAGCTGTCTGCCTGACCTGGGTTTGTCATAAACATCTCCAGTCTCTTCAAATCTTTTTTTTATCCTCTGTACTTGACGCTGAGACACTTTGAAGGTGTCTGCCACATCAGCAGTGGATCTGGTCTTCAGCCTCTTGATAATCAAAACTTTAGTCTCAGAGTGAATCTTAGGCATGTTTGCAGAGGTCTAGTTGCAGTTGATGTGAAGGTCTAGTGTACTGGGGTTCTTTTTATAAACACCTGAGAACTAATTGATCCATTATTAGTCACAGGTGAAGCTCATATGACAAGGCGACAACACTTATGTCTTTGCAAAAATTCACTCAATGGGCTTTACCAAGCTGTGAATATTAGAATATTTTTGACAGTTTCATTTTGTACTGAAACATTATTACAAAAGCTGTTGGGATTAAAATGAGCCATTTCTTGTAAAAAAATCTTGATAAGAAATATATTTTAGCGGCACTTCAGGTCAATTTGTACACAAGCGACAAGACTTTTGTCAGGGACTGTACTTAGCTTGCATCTCCTATAATTCAAGTAACTAATAATGACTAATACTGTAAATGTGCAGGTTCCTTCGATTAAATGTATTTTGTAAATTTAACAGACATTTGCTGTAAAGGTTGCTATTTTTTATGTATAAGTACTTAATTTATAACATTGGTTTTGATTTTGTGCTTATTGCATTTTTATAAATAATATCTTAGTTATTGTACATGGAAAACCAATATTATAAAAGTAAATTACTGTAGATGGACAGAGCAGCTTTATAAAATAACTCTTTAAATTTGCAGATTTAAAAAAAATCCTAAATTTGAAGACATTCAATTGAATTTTTGAATAATGTAATTTGTAATTTTAATAAATGATTATTAACAGTATTATACTGTAATTTAATTCATTTTGACTGTAAAGCCTACTCTCTATTTTTAATTTTTTTGCAAGGAATTTTGTGAAATGGTTATTTGCTGTAATTTAACGGAATCCGTCTGGAAACTCTGCTGCCAGACTTTTACCGTGTTTTTTTATTATTATTTTTTTTTCACAGGATTTTGTTTTACAGCATAAAAGCTTATTATGCTTTATTTATGAAACTTACCCATATTCAAGTGTTGATAAAATACATGAAGCAACAATAAAACTTTTTATTTTTAATAAAACTTTTTCCTTTTAAAAGCAGAGGGTCTTTTCTTTCTTTTGATACCTATCATATGTTCAGATACAGGTGGATATTTTGAAGGCCATGAAACTGATCAAAAAAGCTGGCAGTGGCTGGCTAAACACTGGTGGGGAAAGAGTTAAGACTAAATTCACTATAAAGATGTGACTTCATTTTTATTGACTGCCTGCAGACCAGACCACAAACAAGATTCTGCTCATGAAGACTCATGAAGTTGTGTAACAGACATAGATGAAGTTCTATGACATTAATGAGGCAGACTTGTATGATATTAATGAAGCAGAAGTATGAATAATGAAAAATTGCGTGTAGTAGTTGTTGCGGTTGTGCCCTGATTCTGTCTGATCCCTACTCTTGAACTCTGAGCAAGAGAGCATGCTGGGATATTAACCACTCAGGAACACGATGAGGTTATCCCTCTGGACAGAGCCCTTGGGGCCAACAACATGATTGGTTCTGACAGCCCCCTGGCCCACTGGGAAAGAACTAATGTCCTCCGGTCCTGAAAGAAGAGCAGCAGCTTGGCTGTGAAGTCCCGAGATGATGAAGAGTTTGTCTTTTGACCCTGACTGAACCTGTCAGAAGAATGATTTCTGAACATTTAAAAAGAGATATAAAGCTGTTTGAATGACTCATTTACTTGTTTTCCCCTTTTCTAAAATGTCATTTTGTGATAAAACTAAATAAATCTCCTTATATTTACATCATCTAAATACTGTGTTTTTTTAATAGTAAAATGAATCAATGAACTTGAAAAAGTCATGGAAACTATTAACATAAAACACAGTTTTATAGTGTAAGATTAATTAATATATTAGCCTGAAAGGTTTCTGTTTAAGACAAAAGAAAAAAAAAAGCATTTTATCTTCAGAATAAGGTGGCTGAGGGTTTATAGACTATGATTTGTAGTCTCCTCTGTGATGTTTTGCAGATGTTGCTTCTTTTTTATGTGTGGAAGTATATCTCATCTCCTCTCTTTTTTATTTTTTTTATTTTTATTTTCAGACCTTGTAGGGTACAGTTTTAAAAGGCAGTTTGAGGGATGTCATGTTTCTCAGAGACATCTTTACTAACATCCATTTAAATGTATGAAGTTGCTTCATTTTTCAGAGCCGTGATTCAGATCAGAACTTGAGTGAAGATTTCCTTATAAATCTTTCTGATCCATCTTTACAAACACTGTAAACGTGATCTTCACCTAGTCATGATTTCAATGTAGCTGTATTGTTTTGATTGAAAAATGTCCTAATGTGTCTGTGTATCTTTTGGCCTATAGGTTTCTAAAAAGTTAACAGTGTGTGATTTGGTTAAAGACCTCATGCAAGCAAATTAAATATATGCTAATTAGCAGAAACAGACTTTTATAAACTACTGTTCAGAAGTTTGGGGTTATTCAGATTTAGTAATGTAAAAAAAATTAGAGGCAGCACTGTAAAATTCTTACATATTATTACAATATTAATAACTGTTTTCTATTTTATATATATTATAAAAAAATATTGTATTACTGTG
Organism: Gobiocypris rarus; assembly: GCA_023029165.1. Classification (NCBI taxonomy): domain Eukaryota; kingdom Metazoa; phylum Chordata; class Actinopteri; order Cypriniformes; family Gobionidae; genus Gobiocypris; species Gobiocypris rarus. Next base: position 23,174,704 of record CM040917.1, on the reverse strand, counting down.
ACATCGATGTGACAAAAGTTGAATCTCTCCAGTCTTCAGTGTCAGTGATCCTTCAGAAATCATTCTAACATGATTTGTCGAATAGAAATTTCAAAAGAACAGCATTTATTTTGAACAGAAATGTTTTTGTCACATTATAAATGTATTTTACTACAGAGTATATTTACTACAGAGTATATTTACTCTCATTGTTGTTCATTTTAATGCATCCTTTAATGCAAAAAAAAAAAAAAAAACCTAATAGTGACTACAATATTTTGACCAGTATTTATGTACTAGGAAAACAAACCAAAGATATTCATGACTCATCATACACTACACAGAAGATGGTGTTCAATATTAGTTGTAGAAGTCGGTGTAATAACTGTCCCCTGTTGGCACCAGTGCTTTGTGAGTGGTGGTGCTTAAACTTTTGACACCATTGACAGACATTTCCTTCATTTATGAGACGCTTCCCCATCATTGATGGAATTTTGCGGCTTTCCGTGTTTTTAATCTTATATAGGGCGTGTTATTACACATCTTCTGAAAGAATACTGAATCTCCTAAACAAAACACAGGCGAAAAAGAAGCACAAACGAGTGATAGCATGTAAGCAGTTGCGTATATAACATTAGACAGCATATACATCAAAACTGCCTAATGTCACTGAATGAAATGTCGACCCAGGACGAACTACAGGACTGTGAAGCTTTGGGGGTGTTGATGGACTCAATCTACTCCATCTATATTTTGATTATTGTTCTGAATCAGAGCTGGACAGCAATTTCATTTTCTAATTTTTTTTAATGAAACTTGTTGCATGCTTATAGATATTCATACAACAAAATATTCTGGGGGCAATGTACATTTTGAAAAATGCTAGCAGTGGGTGGCAACTTTTTTAAACAACGCTGGTGGAAAAAGAGTTAATTACACATTTTCTGTCATAAAGTGTGAGAGCTAAATTTCGGTGGGCTACTTGTGAGAGTTATTTATCCAGTTTTTTTCCCTGTTTTCTGTCACGGTCAGAGTACTTGATCTGGAGCATTTAAGAGCCCCGACTCCATTAACTTTAATTGGTGCTTCATGGCTAAATTAGCCAACAGGGGCTTAACAGATAGTAAAGAGAGGTCATCTATGTTAAAGCCACCTGCTAAAGGAGGATACAGCTCTTGATTATCTTATGTTCAGAATAGCATACAACCATTTTTCAGTATGTATGCAATTTGCAATTTCTCTGTAACCTTAAATTCTAGATAGTGTAAACCCTTGTGAAAAGAAATACTGGCATACTTTCATATTATGGAAATAATATACTTTTAGCATACTTTTGTTTCATTTACATTTATAATACATTTTATAAGCTTAATTTTGGAGGGTTTTTTGACCCACTTAATTACATATTTAAATGCCATTTCATAGATACTTCTATTTTCTTTGAAATATGGTTTGTGTGCTGTCGAATACTGACAAGCATGGTAAACTAAAATACACTTTAATGTCACTCAGTTGGACAGCACTGCTTTCAGTTACATCCGGATCAAAATGAATCAGAAATGATGATCTGTGAGTAAAAAACCTTGAATTTAAAGAGGGCCTTTCCATTTCAGAAGCCAACACACCACTGCTAGATAATATCAGCTGGCATCGCAGACGTCTCTCGCCTCTGTGAGGAGATGAGAGTGAATAGATGATTGAAGCTTGAACAGTAATATCAAGGTGTCAGTTTGAGGTCTTGCACTCGTGTCTGTAGTTTTGGTGAAGGATCTGAGCATGAGTCTGTCTGGGGCTGAACTGTAGTAATTGGGGCTCATCAACAGATTGCTGTTGGTAGAGTCTGTTAGTGCAGAAGTGTGATTGAGGAAGGACTGGAGCTGTAATACCAGCTAATTAGCAGCTGTGTAAAACAGTTTCTTAAACATCACCAGCCCTCTACTGTACAGTTATAGAGCTACATTTAACAGGCCCTCCAGACTCTTCATTAGCTCCTCTCACTCTGACAGGGAGATAAAGCAGGGTCATGTCTTGTAAAGATGTCAGTCTCAAAGTAGGAAAAATGTGAATATGTGTGAATGTTCGCTCTCAACACTTACTCAATGTATTGTTGCGGTTGGGGATGGGACGGTATGAAAATGTCATATCACGATTATAGTGACCAAAATTATCCGGTTATCAATATTAACACGGTTTTGTTAAAATCTGATGAAACTGTTGCACACACTGAAAACATGTCAACAAGTTTTATATATGAAAATCAACAAACTACAAATAAAACAAGAAGCTCTATGCAGTTTTTTAAGCACGATTCTATCCTGTGGCTTTTCCTTCCTTAAAATGACCGTCGTCAATAGCAAGGCATTATAATAACAGCGCACATCCATCCATGCATCACAACGGACACGCACTCTCGTTTCATTCAAATGCAACTTGCCGTCTTGCATCTCAGTTTTTGGTTGTATTGAAAGTGAAATCAGAGGACTTTACAATTAATACTACTATAATGTTGTGATCATCTATCAAGACAATTTTTTTGTATGCTGTACAAAATTGATGCATAAACAGGTAATATTGAAAACATTTTGCTCAGCATTATGCTGGGGTTAGGGTTAGGGTTCGAGTAAGTAGATTAAGTTGACATGTAGTTGAAAAGTAACTTATAGTCAGTAGAATGTATGTTGGGGGATCATTCAATTCAATTCAATTCAAATATATTTGTATAGCGCTTTTCACAATACACATTGTTTCAAAGCAGCTTTACAGAAAGTGCATTTCATAAATGTACATTGAAAAAAGTTATAAAGAGAATGTTAAAGAAAAATGTTAGAAAAGGTTAATCAAGCATGTATTAATTTAGGCCATAAAGCTGGCGTTGAGTCGTCTCTTCACAGGCGTCGAGTCGTCTCTTCACAGGTGTTGGGGCATCTGAAGTCTCCATGAGAGGCTGGATACAAACTGGAGCTGACGATCTAGAGTAGACTAGAGACTAGTGTCCCGAGATAACAACAGAAAAGCAGATGGGCAAATAATTAGCATAGCTGCTGTTCAGAATATTAATGCGTTTGATCCGATTTAACTGTAGTATAAAAGGTAATTATAATGTGAATGCTTGGCTAAAGAGATGCATCTTTAATCTAGATTTAAACTGGGACAGCGAGTCCGAACCTCGAACAATATCAGGAAGTCTATTCCAGAGTTTAGGAGCTAAATGTGAAAAAGCCCTCTCTCCTTTAGTGGACTTAGATATCCTAGGAATGACCAGAAGCCTCGAGTTTAGTGATCTTAAAGAGCGCGATGGATTGTAGGGCGATAGAAGATCCGTTAAATACACTGGAGATAAACCATTTAGGGCTTTATAGGTCAGTAGCAATACTTTGTAATTGATACGGAACTTAATAGGTAACCAGTGTAGAGATGATAAAATTGGTGTTATATGATCATATTTTCTTGACCTAGTAAGAACTCTAGCAGCTGCGTCTTAGACTAACTGTAGCTTGTTTATTGAGGATTCAGGACAACCAGCTAATAAAGCATTACAGTAATCTAGTCTCGAAGTCATGAATGCATGAACTAACTTTTCTGCATCAGAAATAGATAGCATGTTACGTAGCTTAGCAATGTTTCTAAGGTGGAAAAATGCCGTTCTTATAAGTTGCGGTCTAATATAACACCCAGGTCTTTTACTGTAGTGGATAAAGTGACAGGACATCCTTCCAAGTTAAAGTTTTATTGTGAGAGGTTTTGTGGGCAGTTTTTTGGACCAATAAGTAATACCTCCGTTTTATCTGAATTTAATAGCAGAAAATTAATAGATCATCAAGATAAAGTAATAGCAGATATTAAATGGATAGTTCACCCAAAAATGAAAATGTTATGTTTATCTGCTTACCCCCCCTTGCATCCAAGATATAGGTGACTGTTTCTTCAGTAGAACACAAATTAAGATTTTTAACTCCAACCATTACAGTCAGTCAGTCGTATAATGCTTGTGAACAGTAGAAAAATCTATGAGAGTAAAATAACATTAAAAAAACATGCGCAGACAAATCACGACACGATCTGGCGCCGGAAGTGATCTCTCGCGCGTATCTCTACACCATATCGTCTAGATTGACCTCACGTTTGTTTCCCTATTGCCCTATCTGATGTAACTTAATATGCTTGTACTACTTCCAACAACAGTACAAATGGTTTTTGAAGCACGTTCAATGTTGATAGTCTCGTGATATTGCAACAGTCGTAACTTTGTAACACTAACTTTGCAACTACATGTCAGCTACCAGTCATTAAAGTATAAGTAATTGTTAGGTTAGGTTAGGTTATTAAGGCACTGTTAGTTTATTAAGCAGACGGTATTTTAATACTCTAATGAGAGTTATTTGACATGTAGTTGCAAAGAATGTCTAAAGGGGACCGTCAAAATAAAGTCTTATCAGTTTATCTGTACTGCTTTTATTGGAAAAGGTATACGAGCTGTGCCAACTGCACACTACATTCACAATACTGTCTGTAAAAGCCTGTTCTGTCCTGTTCTTTAATACTGCCTCCCTGCAAAAATCCCAAGTGCCCTTCTTCAGTTCAACACGTTATGAATGAAATCACTTTCTCTTTGCCAAAACCTATTTGTGAATAGTTTCGATTAAATCCCCACTCCCATACGGATTAAAAATGAGAGCTTTTCAGAAGGACAATAGCCAAGAGTCTCCAAGAAGCTGAGAGAGGCCGAGCATTTTTCAGCTCAAACCACCATGAATCATGTTAAATATTACATGAAGGCTGAGCGTCTCTCTGGCAGCCTGAGAGTGGTTCAGTTTTAGCAAATCCTGCTTATCTGCATACTAGCTACACTGAGACGCTGCCTCGGTTAAACACCTCTAAACAGAGTTTGAAGAAATCCAGGTTAATTGCACTGCAGACTGTCAGAGAGATTTCACAACTGGATTTAGGCCAATTGTGAGGGTGTTACACACTATTAACCTGAAGCTTCTGGTTTAATATTAGGCTGTAGTCCAGATATTACGTAATGAAGACCAATTAGTAGAGCTGCATGATTAATTAAAGGCGGGGTAAGTATTATTTCAAAAATGTTTTATAAAAGTGTCTCGGGCCGAGTACCAAAACAAACTTGTAGCCAATCAGCAGTAAGGAGCGTGTCTACTAATGATGGTGAGAAGAGAGCGCTCAACGCAGGTCATTATTCAAAAGACACGACGCACAGGACAGACATTAGCCGAGCGACGAGAGATTAGATAAAAGAAAAACGTGGAAATGTCTATGGAACAAAAGAAAGCTTACGATCAGGCAATAAGTATCAGCTTTCCAGCGCTGGAGAGAACTCAAGGAACGCTAAGGCCTGCAATCGGACGCCGAGGTTGCTTTATTTCTTCTCGATAGGCAAGTAACATTGGTTTGGTTTTGTTTCACAGAACTAATATATGCTGGCTTCTGCTTGAATATGCACGCGTGTCGTTTTCACTTGTTTGTCCATTTGCAATCGCATGGTCGTTCACTTCAACATTGATAAAGGCCTATTCAATTCCACATGCTATAAACCACTGTCTGTTTCAAGCATCAGCTCGCAGAGTGTTAGTTGGACTGTCATGCTCGTGCTATCGAGTTGTTCATGAGAACTGTGTGTTTTTGGGATGTAAGGGATACCTTTATCATTGAACATTCGACCTGGATTACCATAGTAACACACATTGCTTTCACTTAATGATGACATCGTACCCTCGGCCGGCTGGCACAGCAGATTCTGCCTGCGTTGCCTGCGTTGCCTGCGTTGCGTACGTATGTGTGAGGCGGCACTATCAAAAGAGGGGAGAGAACCTTTTGGGGTAGGGGCGTGTTTGTTTTTATGGTTTGAAATATCAACATTGGTTACCAGAAAGCACTTACCCATCTTTAATTGTTAAAAGATTGTGATCTCTATTCAAACACCCATGTGATCTTATTCCTAAATGACAACTATTCTGTGTCTAATAAACCTATTAAACAAAATTCAACCAGGTCTTTCAGATCTCGCTTGTTTGGCATCCTATTCCGACCAAGTAATATTACAGTGAGAAAAAAATGTTATGTTCAACATTTTTAACTTAAGCACAGTCGACAGAGAGTTTTTTTTTTTTTTTTTTACGGCTGATTCACTGAGCCGTTGCAGTGTTGCCATGTCCACTTATCATAAGCATTTTTGGGCCTGTTTAAGCTTGGCTCAAAGCTATTGGGTTTATGGAGTTATCAAAGTGAGCAGATGCGAGTCGTGATATCTGCAATCTTATTTTAAGCACAAAGCATTTCCATTTTTATGTATTTTTTGCTTTTACAAGAATGTTCTTGTTCGCCAATTTGCTTGCAAGATCTGGTAACACAAATTAGTCAAGGCTCGTGTCCCTTGATTTCTTGGCCGCACATACAGACAAGAGATACATCTCTGCTGCACATTAAAATATATACGTATTTTAACGTTCATCAAAGATGTATCTCTCGCTTGTCATCTCTTATAAATCTTGTTATACGTCACTAACAACTAATCATTTAATTGGGTTCCGTACACTGCATAGAATTTTGTAATGCGGTTGCCACTACCTGCATTTTAATGAGTTAATTTGGTAGAATGCAGTGTCGCTCCTGTAAATTACTGAATCATGTGTGACAGGATTAAGCACTTAAATGGGAACAAACAATGTCATACATAATGAACCGTTGTGTTTTTATACCTTAGAATGAGCCATTTCTATCTACATACTGTGAAATCGCCATTTTGCGCTGTTTCTACAGAAGCCCTAAATGGACATTTTCAACATTGTTGTTAATTTTTTTGTAAAAATAATTATATCATTATTTATAATTTTACTGTGATTTTAAATTAAATAATTTTGGTCATTCTGTCCACCCCTCCAGGCATTAAACCAGCAAAACTTTAGTTACCAGGCCTTAACTTTACCCACTATACCTCATTACTTGTTGAGCACAGGTTTTACCCTGCAGGCTTTAGGCCACAGGCTGAATGCTGTACACAAGTATAGGGATAAAGGCTTGAGGCCATTGACTAAAACATTCTAAAGCTAACCAAGAAAAGGTGGACGAATAATTCATAAAGCCGTGGTATTTAACAAGGTTCTCAGGTGCACCTGGTAGTCGCCCACAGAGCACATCCTAAAAACAAGCCTTGAATTTATCCTCATTTTCTTTTTAATTCTTTCATAATACTGGTATGACATTCTAAAAAAAGAAATTACTATTTTAATATTTCATATAACAATTTTTTTTAATTATTATTTTAATCATGTTTTCACACTTCACATGAGTTTTCCATAGTGATTAAAGGATTAGTACACCCAAAAATGAAAATTCTGTCAGTAATTACTTACCCTCATGCCGTTGCAGACCTGTAAAACCTCCGTTCATCTTCGGAACACAAATGAAGATATTTTTGTTGAAATCCGATGGCTCAGAAAGGCTTCCATTGGCAGTAATGTCATTTCCTCTCTCAAGACCCATAAAAGGCACTGAAAACCTTGTTACAAAGTCCATCTCACTACAGTGGTTAAGAATAGTTTTTGTGCGCTAAAAAAACTAAAGCGACTTATATAGTGATGGGCCGATTTCAAAACACGGCTTCACGAAGCTTCGGAGCGTTATGAATCAGCGTATCGAATCAGCGGTTCGGATCGCCAAAGTCACGTGATTTCAGCAGTTTGGCGGTTTGACACGCGATCCGAATCATGAATCAATACGCTGATTCATAAAGCTCCGAAGCTTTGTGAATACATGTCAGAATTTTCATTTTTGGGTGAACTAACCCTTTTGGAAAGAATCCATAATTGTTTGTCATAATTAACAGTTACTTATCCAGTTTTTTTTTTTGTGTGTCTTACTCTCATTCTGTTGCTTTAGTTACCAGCACAATAGCTTGTATCACTCGGTTTGACTATCCTTTGTGAGAAAATACTGTACACTTTACTAATTATGTAAATGATATGCAATGATATATTAAAATATACTTTTAAGGGCCCTTTTACACCTGGTCACTTCATGCATTTTCTCTGATCCGATAGTTATCCGATCGTGAAAAGACCAGAATGCCCTCCAAAACGCATTCAAGGCGGATTTAAAACGGATTTCTCAAACTACTTAAGAAGGCAGTCTGGGCCGCATTCCAGATGAAACTGGACATGTGTAAATGCATCTGGTTGTTGAAAAGACATATGTAAATTTTACTCCTCCCAACAATGCTAATAAATAAACGTGTGAGAGCGTGTTATTGGCTATGTCATGTAGTAGTCAGATATGACAGCGCTACTGCAGCATGAATTGCCGCAGATGAGCAGCTGAGTGTCTCTTCATCAAGCCAACGCACATACTACTGCGAATAAAACCAAAAGTAAGTCGCAGATGCTCAACACAAAAAGTGTTAAAGTAAAGAAACTCAATTATCTTACCAGTACGGTTGCCGCTCTCCCTCCTATTGGGGTCTTTGATTTTGAAATTAGCCTGTTGATCAAAAAAATGCAGCTCTGTTGTTTTTGGTGATGTGAACTCCTTTAAATTGCATATAGGTGGGAATTGAATAATGGATTTATATCTGTTTTGCTGAGGTACATTTATGTGACCAAGTGTAAATGGGATCGTTTTAATAAATCAGGTGTAAACAGGCCCTAAGTTCATTACAAGTGCACACTCAATACAGTTAAGGGCTGTACATGCCATTCCAGACCAGAGCATGGAGCAGTCTTTACTTTTTTAAAGTCTGTATTTTCTCTCTCTCTCTCTCTCTCTGTGATCGCTCGGAGAAGGTTTCACTAGTGTTTGTTGAGAGGAAAAATGGAAAATCCAAGTGGAGCTGGATTAATCAGTACCTTGAAATGTCTGATCCATTCAAAATCTAAAATGTATAATCCTGAAAGAAAATGAACAATATTTCACTGATGCAGTAAATGTATATTAGTATTATTACACAGTCATGTGGCTGTGATATTCATGCCGCTAGGGGTGCTATAGCACTATATTGTATATTTACAATCAGTTTTCTCTTTAAAGTGAACTACTGTCAAAGTTTGAAGAGAATCTTGTTGAAACTTTTTGCATGTAAACGCATGTGGTTTAATGGCACATATGTCACAATTTCTGGAGTGCTGAAGTTTATTTCCGAAGTATTTATGCATGTCAAATGGGACTGTCCATTATTTGGTACAGTTGTAAGGTATGATTTTGGCCTTAGAATTCATCCCTCAGTTGCTGGGTTTATGTAATGTTTATGTAATGTGGCATGACAATGTGTTTGGCCTCAAAGCACCACTTGGTGTCTGTCATTTTTATAACCTTATAAAACATGGCGGTCTAATTTTCTCTCAGCCATGTGACACAGTGAGACCTGCATGTGTGTGACAGAGATGTCTTAAGAACTTTAAGCTGACAGGTTTGGATAAAAATAAAACTGTTATTATTGTGAATATTAGATTTGATGTTTTTATATTGCCCTGCTGGTAACCCCAGCGGAAGTATGCATTGGGAATCCTAGATGAGTTTCGTCTGATATAAGGTAAAAAAATAACTCAAATACTGATCGATTTATCGCAGAAACACGGTTTAAAAATAAACTAAATCATCCTCCAACCTGATCAAACTGGTGCTGATCTGGCTTAGCATGTGTAACATATTAAAACACTTTTTATGTGCATGTATATTAATTATATTATATTATATTATATTATATTATATTATATTATATTATATTATATTATATTATATTATTATATTATATTATATTATATTATATTATATTATATTATATTATATTATATTATATTATATTATATTATATTATATTATACATTTACAACTGAGCAAGGCAATAATCACAAACATTGTCCACTCTCTCTTTCATGTGAAGGCTGATTTAGTTTAGTTAACCATATTATTCATTGAAAAAGATCTGCTTAAATCACTGCAGTACATTTTTGCATCTTCTTTTTATGTATTGATGTACAAAGTAATATTAGGCCTGTAATATTTATTGCAATTAATTTACTAAACTTCAATATTTGATTCTGTCTGTCACTATGTTTTAGGTCAGTGAGGATTCCAGACAGGCAATCAAATCCAAAACAATAATTCAAGAGAGTAAACGGTATAATAAGGAAGATCAAGGATCGAAAAATCAAGGCAAGACACAACAATGGCAATATGCTCAAAATTTCAGACCAGGCAAACAATACTTCGCACTGAACAAAGGGAAACAGTGTCCTTAAATAGGAAGGAAAGTTGCGGTTGGTGGTCATTTTGTGTGTAAATGTACATTTTTGACCAATGTTTTCCACTTCTGATTTCTATCTAGAAATTACTACTGTAGTGATTACATGCTTGTTTAGTTATGACCAAAGCTCGCACTATTTTTCTGTGGATCATTTAACTGTTACGCTCCCTCAGAAGTCTGTCTGAAATTAGTTTAGTGAGGTACCTCGTGTGCAAACACTGCCTACAAAGTCATTACCTGATAGGGCAGCGAGGCAACAAGTCAGCTGCCTAAGCTTTCGGACACAGCCCATGTGACAGGAACAGAGGATAGAGTTCAGTATAAAGGAGAGGCCAGGATGCTACAGCAGTTAAGATTTATTCCTTACAAGTACTTTTAAACGCTCATATTAGCGCTCCCCACGGTCGCCACCTGTTTCACACAGCGCTGTGCTCAAACTTCGCACCGCCTCATTCATTTACATCTATTTATTGCATAAATTGTTTTTCTTTTTCTCTCTGTGCCTAATGTAAACAATCAGGCTTCACACCACATTTCAATATTGCCTCCATTATCTCTTCTCATCTCAGACGCTCTACATATTTTCTTCGGTTACCTTGGTGATCCGTTCTTCGTGAGGTTGTCATCACAACGGTTGTTGGTATTCCACCTGTGGTTCTATTCCTGACTAATGGCCGCCCCCCTGATGGAGCCTCAGACAATTATACACCACAAGCACGGTAGCTTGCCTTCAGCAACTGCATATCGAGGAGACTGTGACTGTGTTGCTGTGAGAGGCTTATGAGGACTGTGCTGATTGGTGCCACCAAGGTCTATAAAACGTAAAGAAAGCTATCTGGCAGCATTCCCATTCATCTCAATGGCACAGATAATATTAATGAAATAAAAGGATACTTAAATATACTTAAAGAGAGTACACTTTTATGACTGTCTATTAACACACTTAGGGTGTGTTTACACTTGGCATGTCTGGTTCGATTAAAACAAACCCTGGTGCGATTGCTCTGTTAGTGAGGATCATTTGAATAAGTGTGAACGCTGGTATCCGAAACCTGGTGCGCACCAAACAAGAGGACAGAGACCACTGAAAAGATAGGTCTCGGTTCGCTTTCAAACTAACTCTGGTGCCATCAAAAACGAATCAAAAACAGGTAGATGAGACCGTAAAAAGGACAGAATTCTCATGTATAGTACTGTGCAAAAGTCTAAGCCTCGCTAGTATTTTTACACACAGAAAATGGGTTTAAGCCAGTTATTTATAGCTGTTGCTGTTGTGTGTCAGTAGGAAATATCAGTTTACGTTTATATATTGAGATTTATAAAGAGTCTGACAATAGTCTCTATGGTCCACATGGAGATCTGATCTCATCTTTGAGTCTGTCTGTGATTACATGAAGAAACATAAAAAAAAAATGAGATGGACTAAATCCAGAAGAACTGAGGCTCCAAGACACTTGATATGAAGAAACCTTCCTGCAAAACTACATGAATAGGTGTAGGAATAGATGCAGGTGACACAAGCTAAATGCAAAGGGTGGTCACCACAAATATCGATTTAATTTAGTTAATAGAGGAATGAAATGAAATGAAAGCTATTTATGTTATTATTTTTGACAGCATTCTCACTTTAAAGCATTCTGAAAAGTGCCTAAACTTTTCACAGTACTGTAGTTTTGCAGGAAGGTTTCCTCGAGTGTCTTGGAGACCTTACCACAGTTCAGTCCATCTCAGTTTTTTCTGTTTCTTCATGTAATCACAGACAGACTCGATGATGGTAAGATCAGACCATACCGGCTGCTATCAGACTTCTTTTTGCATAAAAAATAAAAAAAATAAAATAAAAAAACTCACTGGATTATAACAATTCATTGCAAAATGAATGTTTGGAAATGTAAACTGATATTTCCTACTGACACACTACAGTAATATATATATATATATATATATATATATATATATATATATATATATATATATATATATATATATATATATAGAGAGAGAGAGAGAGAGAGAGAGAGAGAGAGAGATGTTCCAATCAACCTGAAATACATATCTTCTGTAATACACTTTTAGAATGTACTACTGTTTATGTCTTTTGAAAGAAATTAATACTTTTATTCAGCAAGAGTGCATCAAATTGATTAAAAGTGACAGTAAAGACATTCACAACGTTATGATAAAAACAACAAAAAAAAACAAATTCAAATAAATGCTCTTTTGAGGATTTTACATATTTTCTACAGAGCAAATCTTGTTAATCTGATCCTCTACTCAATCTTTTCATAACATTAAATATTCAATATGTTGTTTTTTACCCTATTCGTTTTCTTCTAGACATGTCAGGATATTGTAAGTCTAACCTTCTCAAATGATCATATCGATTGAGCTGTTCCCTGGAAACTCATTTTGAAATTTCTTCCGACCAAAGAGAAACTTTTCCGTACCCGAGTCAGAACATGAGCTGTCCAGACCCAGAACACAGAATGTCTCACCAGATTATTGTGAACTGCTGAATAAAGTATCCTGCTCTCTTTAGAAAAAAGCATTTGTTAGTCCAAACTGCAACTATTTCTATCTTTATCAACCAGGGGGAAAAATACTCTTAACAATTTTTGTGACAATATGCCCCAGTAACTGGTGTATGTCACACTATATAGGTAAGCTGTCACAAAGCTGTTTTTGTATTTTAGCCTTGTTTTCCAGTGCAAATATCATTAATATAATACATATTACTTTTTAAAATCAAGATACAAAGAAACAAAATGACTAGTGGTGTCAATCAATCAATAATAAAAAAAAAAAACTAATAATTTTTAATTCAACTAATTTTCTGTGATTAATCGCAATTCAAAACATTAAAGTTTTTAAATATATTTTATAATGTAATCATTCTACAGTTAATCTCCAAATTAATGTAGAAACATAAACATTTTAAATACATTTTAAATACTAAATATTGGCATCTTTTAAGCCAGTATAACACATAATATTGATCTCTCAATGAAATTGATTTTTGTTTTTAATTTTAAACATTAACTATAGCCATTCGACATTACAGTGTAATTAAAAAGCTATCATTTTAACATTTATTAGGCTTCAAAGAATAAAGCAATTTTTATTTCAAGCGAACGTAAGGGTCACACAGTTTTTTTTCAATCTCATGTCAATCTTGAATACTTACAGAGTAGTATTGCATCCTTCATATCTCAAAAAAGTCTCTAGTCTTATCATATTTATAAAAGACAGATACCTTGTACCGAGTCTCACAGAATAAAACCGAGTGGCTGGAGGCGTATCGTGTGGGCGGAGTTAAAGAGTTACTTATGCTCTGATAGCCAACAACACACAGACATTTGAAGCAGTTTTACTCACTTTTTTGGCACAGAAATACTCCATCAAATGTCCAACTTATTTTTTTTTTAAATTTTGGCCATGTTTAGCATGGGAACCCAAGTCTTTAACAGTGTAAAAAGCTCAGAATGCATGAAACAGCATTAGGCCCTCTCTTTAAAAAGATATTCACGTAAACCCATAATAAATGTCATATTTACCTGTATCCTTCACACCTGTGTATCAGGTAGGGAATATACAGAAATTGAACAGTTATCAAACAGTCTGCACTGCATAAATTTTAAATCAAATATAGATTAATCCTTATTAAAACTGCAAAAGTTCTTTAGGCAAGAGCAGTGAATAATTTCTCTATTACCTTTGTTCTTTGATTAACATTAATGACAGTATCACAGCAGCAGGTTTATTAGGCTGCTGTCACTTTAAGACCTGCCACTGCTGCACATGATGTGGATCTCATTTTCTCTCAACTCTTTACGTTTATTTAAGACTTTAAGACTGCTCTTATGAGGAAACTTTTTGGCATAATTGTGTGTGCTATTGTTCGTTCAAGCGTAAAAGAACTTGGCACGCTGTCTGTGAGCACGATACTAGCATTTTCTGTGCATCGTGTGTGTCACATAGATAGGACATTCACAAACAGCGAGTTCCCTTTTGTCTTGTTGCGCTTGAATGGTTTAAATGCATTTGCATGTGTTAATTGGGTTAAATATGAAAAAAAATATTGCATGCGTTAACGCGTTAACATTGACCGCACTAAAAATTACATAAGATAAAAGTAACAAAATTAAGGGACTATACACTTAAAATGAAAAAAAAAAAAGTATATATAAGTCTGTCAATGGTGTGCGTTTTTCCCTTAAAATCCCTTATCCTATCCCATTGTCTTTCTGATAGTAATTTCTGATAGTAAATTATTATGGTATGCTTTGACTCATTTCGAATCTTATTATTATTATACTTTCAGCCAATGCTTATTGCTAATTTCCCTTCTGGTTTTATTTTATGGCTTTCTCCTATAAGCCTATTAATTAGTGTTCTGTTTAGCAAATCATCTGCAGGTTGTTTTGCCCATCATGACTATAAGTGGACCCATGGGAAAACCATGGGGTTCACATTATTAGATTACCATTATATCACAAACTAAGAATAGGCCAGAGAGATGGAATCCAGTGAGCCACATGTTCCTTTTCACAGCAAGGTAATGAAAAGAGAATATTTTTGTCTCAGCAGAATTTTTGCTTATTAGGACTGAAGCTGAGAGACTATGTGTTATAGTATTTTACCATGTCTAATGGGTGTTCTTAAGCACAGCATTGATTGGAGAGGCTAAAACCTTGCTTGTTTTCGAAAAGTTGGAGCTAGGGATATGGCATAAGGTGGATCTTAGTAACTTTCCAGTTTATGGGTCACAACAATCTGTTGCGTTAGCCACTGCAAGCTGCTTCTGAAACTGCCATTACAAACAAACTGAAGCAGTTGAGGCTTTGAAATGTGGCTTTCTGAGTTGTTGTCACTATTTTTCAGGACATTGCAGAGATATGCAGACAGTTACCACCATTAGTGTGCTGAACCTTCTGATTTACAGGAAAGAGTGTAGGCTTGTGTATGCGCTTGCTTTGTGTAGTATTAAGTGTCATTTGCTTTATATTTACAATCCCAGGCACACTGGAAATACATGAATTTCTGCAAAACTGCAAAATACCTATAAATACATTTCACTGCAGCAATAAACACTAGAGGCAGTAAAACACCAACAACCTTTATTCCATTTTGATTAAAGGCACAGTATGTAAAATGTTTTGATTAAAATATCCCAAAACCACTAAAACAATATACAACGTATAATGTATATACTGTATATTTTATTGACTTGTGTACTTACAAAGGTTTCCATGAATGTTTAAATCCAGAGAAATAAGCAATTTTAACCAGGACATGGAACGTGTTGGCCTCAGTTTTGTAGAAACCATGGAAACACCAAGACGTTTTAATATAGTATGTGTTTTATTCGACAGGGGAGAAACTGATTGTATGCATTAACTGACAGAAAACTAATTGTTATATAGTCTTATATCTTAAATCTTGTTTTCATGATTTACCATGAGTACCATGTTTTACCATGCCTAATATCGATCTAGCTTACTGCAGTGTGCAACAATTGTCTTAACTTTCAACACACTCAAATAATGTATCTAATATGATAAAACAGTGTTGTGTACACAAAAAAGAAAACGGATTTTTACGGCATAACAAAAGCTCTGTGAAATCCAGGCATCATCAAGCTATGCCTTTGTTTCAAATAAGCAACCTCTAGCGGCGAAAAATTACATATTGTGACTCTAAAGATGCAAATTATAGATAGAGAAAGACTTATTTTCTTGCAGTTCCTTGCACAATACTATGTTTCGACCTCAATACGCTTTTACAATAGTGCATGATTTGTAAACGAATACTGTACATTTTGATGTTTGCACCACATAACCAGCTCCATATGTATGGCTTTTCTTGTAAACTTGCTCAGTAGCTCCCTTGATACTTCATGAAACACGAGTCACGACGCTCAACAAAGAACTCAAAGAAGCAAGCTTGTTTTTCACACATTTCCTTAGTTAACGCTATAACCGATAGTGAAATGTGTGAAAAAAACAAGCTTGCTTCTTTATGGTGGACTTTAGTGGAGGTAATACGTTAATCACATTTTTTAGTGCCACTCACTATACATTTAATTCAAACTATGAAATGTACGCTACATCAACCAACATAATAAAATGCTGCCACAGTTTAAAAGTGCTGTGAAACGTGCTACAAGCAACGCAGGCATTTTTTATTATTATAATTTTGGGGGGAATATGCATATTAATGGACTATTTAAAGTTTCCTCCAAGATTAGAGAATGTAAATTATCATTGAAGAAAAATATATATATACACAGGAGCTTTAATTGCATGCGATTCTCAACTCTAGATTACAGGCTTTGCAACATGTGTTATGTACTGTGCTATTGTTTCCTCACAAATTAGTATAATCATGATGTTCACTGAGGCCATGCTGTGAAAATATTCATTAACTCCACATGTGTTTTAAATGTGTTTGCATCGGTATGTAAATAGCTTCATTTAGGAAGAGGTCTCATGGTACTTTGAGGTGTGATGTTTGTTCTTTGGGTTTGCTTATGCTTCCATAAGACAAGGAATGACTCACAAACAATACTACATTACATAGTAACATGTATGTGTATCTGCAAATGTGAATGGCTCAGCTGACTTATTTTCATCACAGTTGTCCAAGTGGTGTACAATATTTACCTAAAGCAGTTCCTGGTAGATACACAGTCAGTACACACATGAAAACAATACCCAGCTTTCATCAAAAGCTGATCTAGACAATATCATTGTAACATATTTTCGTCATGTCTTTGTAACAGAGTTTTCACTATGAGATGAATAGCCTAATTGTTACATAATTCAGATAGGTTACAGGTTATTTTAATGGTAAGTGTTTCTTTTTTAAATGTGATCGTTTGTACATTTTAACAGTATTTGCCATACTCTAAAGGGGTGATGAATTGAGAAATCAACTTTCCCTTGAGCTTTTGATATATGAAAGGTTATGGTAATATAAGAATATCCAGAGCTGAAAACTTCCTTGTTAGTCAAAGAAAAGCTTTTATTGACACCAGGCCCAGAAAACGAAAGAGTGCTTCATACTGACGTCATCGTGTGGCAAAACACCGCCTTTTCAGAATAATAAGCACGTGTAATTCAGTAGCCCCGTCCACCGACTCATCGGATCACGCTAGCCAGCAGCAATAAACAAGTTGAAGAAGACAGCAAGATATTGTGGAAGAACTCAGTCGCTGCATAAGCTTCCTTCGGATACTAATATTAGGAATGTGTGATACTTCATTTATTCCAGTTCCAGCTCACGTGGGGAAGACATGTACGTGTGTTTGCTTTATTTCACTGCGGAATCGTTTGTAAACAAGTCTCAGGTGCTGGATTTGCAGACACAGTGTTGTGCCTTCTATATTGGATTCGATCGGAATGGTGCAACAAACTTATGTGAGTAAAACGTATTTTTTATATGTAATAGTAGTCCCGGGGCTATGTGTTTTCCAGATGGGCTACCAAAATGTGAGCCCATCGGCAGGCCTATGAATCTCAAAGAGTGAAATAATATTCCTTTCTTGACCTGGGCGCGCACGCACGTGTGTGTCTGTGTGTGTGTGCGTGCGGTTCGTGCTTATGGACCGCTCGGGCGGGCCATGTACTACAGAAATAATATTCCAATCAATCTCGGGTGGATGAGAAATAAATCATTGTGTTTGTTTGATAAAGACGTTTTCGAGCGCTGTGATCGAGAGAATCATTCCGGTTGCCGCTTTCAAAACGATCCCTCTCTAATGTGAACTGAACTGACAGGGGAGCTGAAGCTCATTAAATATGCAAATCTTATCCAATCCTAGCCGTGGGCGTTTACTTCCAAGTCTCCAGTGCGTCACGCCATCAAAACCCATCGTTCAGGAGAAAGCCTCAAAACCAGTGTAGAAAATAGCCTATTACTGAGTCATTATGATGTTTTTGAATGTAAAAAACACACAAACATCATTAGTTGACCTCAGTATATGTACTAAAGTATATGTTTAATATGTATACTCAGTATATGTATAAACAGTATAAAAAATATAAAAAATCCAGTTCATGATAACTTTAAATACAAAATTTAAAATATGAAAAATATGCAATATGAAAATTATTTTCAAATAAAAGCAAATTTCTTTTTAAAATAAAAATTTTGTACAAATACAAAAAGGCCACTGTGAGTTATAATCAGGGTCACCTTATATTTGGAACAATATGGTATTTTTTATTCCGTGGCGGAAACAAGCTTCCGTAGTTTTCTACAAATTTCTTCACTGCCACTTTTTATTATGGCTCTGGGGCTCAAACGGCGCCTTTTCCACTTAAATGAAGAAACAGTCCTACTTTTCATCATAACTGTTCCACAAGCTGTAATAATGTAGCTGAGCAGAGATACCTCATAGATAACAGACAATGGAGTATACAGATAATGCATCACCTTACTTAAATATGCACGTTTAATAGGAGATGCTCCCAGAAAACGCTCCATTAATCCAGGTTTCGGTTACAGTTGAACCGGCCAAGCTTTGCCGCGCTGCTCAAACTCACTGTAATCAATCATTGGAGAGCTCTGTGGCGTAGATTAATGCAGGACTCAATAGAGCTCTACTGTAAAAGCATCTGTGTAAATCAAACCCATGGCTGGAATCCTGAGCACCACACACACTCCCAGTCAAACACACCATGCATTTTCTGTCAATATCACATCTAAACTGGATGGTACTCTGATCTTGAGCTGCTATGCTTAAAGGCTGTACTCTTACAACTTGATGTCACAGCAAAATTACAGTCAGTTGTTATTCTGCAGTTCTTTAGAATACCATATACTTGTGTTTCAATTGAAGGGGGGGTCTAATGCTATTTCATGCATTCTGGCTTATTTACACTATTAAAGACTTGGATTCCCATGTTAAACATGGCCAAAGTTTCAAAATATTTTTTGGATTTCTGTGCCAAAAATACTCCTTCGGGTGTCTCACAAGTTTCAGAAAGTTTTTTTTTTCCAAGTATGGCCCTGTATGAAGTCATAAAGTGCAGAAAATCCTTGCATGGACACTTCTGGAAAAGCGTGCACACACACCAACCAGAGCAGATGCGAGGGCATGCCCATCGTAAGTCAAAACAAATTTTTTTAACAATATCACCAAAGAAGAGGTGTGTTCAGGTGTGTTCCTGGAATTTTTGCTGACGGATGTTTTATAAGCTAGGCACGTTGGATTTGCAAATTGTTGCAGGCGGTGAGTAAAATGCATCAAATGTCTGTGTTTAGTTGGCAATCGTGCGCAAATGCATACAATGTAAACACCACGAATGTATAGCGAATCAAAAGTTATCCATAATGCGATGCAGTGGTGTAACTTTGTTTTAAGTATAGAGTGTGTGTGTGTGTGTGTGTGTGTGTGTGTGTGTGTGTGTGTGTGTGTGTGTGTGTGTGTGTGTGTGTGTGTGTGTGTGTGTGTGTGTGTGTGTGTGTGTGTGTGTGTGTGTGTGTGTGAAATATCAGGACACAAATGTGTATAATGACATGGGTATGACATAGGTATTACAAAAGAGGGTGAAATATGAGGACGTTCCCCATGTCCTCACTTTTCAAAATGCTTATAAATCACACAGGATGAGGTTTTTTCACAGAAAGTAGACTGCGCAGTCTCCTGTGATGGGTAGGTTTAGGGGCAGGGGCAGTGTAGGGGATAGAAAATACGGGTTGTACAGTATAAAATGCATTACGCCTATGGAATGTCCCCACATTTCACAAAAACAAACATGTGTGTGTGTGTGTGTGTGTGTGTGTTTTTCTATCCTGGTGGGGACTTCAACATGAATGCACACAGATTGATGGGGACTCGTGTCACTCTGGGGACCTAAATTGAGGTCCCCATGGGTACAAAAGCTTATAAATCAAACAGAATGAGTTCTTTTGAAAATGTAAAAATGCAGAAAGTTGCGTGTGATGGGTAGGTTTAGGGGTAGTGTAAGGGGTTAAAATATACAGTTTGTACAGTATAAAAACCATTACGTCTATGGCGAGTCCCCAAAAAGATAGCGCGCCTGTGTGTGTGTTTCTTTAGCTCCACGCACGGCACACCTTCCGGAAAGAGTCGGTACGGCGTATCTGTCTTTTATAAATCGAATAAAACTAAAGACTTTTTTTGAGATATGAAGGATGCAATACTACTCTGTAGGTACTCATAATTAACATGAGCTTGGCTGAAACTGTGTGTGATACCCCCTGTGTGTTTAAATAGAAATGTTGCCAGGGTTGTAAATATTATAATCTAGGGATTTCAGATCATCTCAGGCCAGGGTTGGTGGCCAGACAGATGGAGCAGGATGCGCTGTTACATATTGTATGAAAATAAGTGTTGCATTTCATGCTTGGCCTATATTAACATACCGGTAGTTACATATTAATGTGTTTACATGCTTTGTTATTATGCTTTGTATGCAAACTGCAAAGCCATTGTAATATCAATTTTGAGCTACAGAGTCATTGTTACGTTTCAGGTTAAAGAAGAAGATGAAGCAAGCCTTGTAAATCTAAATGCTGCAGTTATTGTATAAAATGAAACAAAACAGTGATATCCAAAAAAAGAGAGTAAACGAACAAAGCACAGACAACACAATGAGGGAACTTAGGGAAATATATAAATATATTCACAAACTCTGGGAAATATATAGCCTACTACTCAGCTAACAAATGAACTAAACAAAGAATCAGGTGAATGAAATCAATCAAACAATAAGTAACCATGACGATTGAAAACATGCTTTGTAATCAAGACAACGGAAATAGCATACTGTCTGAATAGGTACTACATTCAAATTTGAAATTACTCTGCGACCATTTCTATAAAGGATATTCTATATAGCATCAATATGAGTATAAATGAAATTCCGACGTACTACATCCAGCATGTTGTTACTGTCACATGACCTACTAACGCCAGTTGCGTCGCTTCACTTCCATTCATAAATCCTTTCCTGTGGCCTCATGGAATAGTAAAGTGTAAATTGAATGCATTTCAGAATCTACTTGGAAGTAGCAGGTCATACTTTTCGCCTATTGTTTTTTGAATATTATGTATTCAGACACTGTGTTTATTATTTAGCAATTTTAAGCTTAATTTTTTTATTCAGTTTATTATCAAA
The DNA here is from genome assembly GCA_023029165.1 of Gobiocypris rarus. Taxonomy (NCBI): domain Eukaryota; kingdom Metazoa; phylum Chordata; class Actinopteri; order Cypriniformes; family Gobionidae; genus Gobiocypris; species Gobiocypris rarus. The sequence goes on along the minus strand of CM040917.1, from coordinate 23,153,323 downwards.
AAATTGTTAAGATTTTAAATGTTATTTTACTCAGTTTTATTTGATGTATATTTTATTTTCCATAAACATGTAGGTTGGACAATGAAGCATTTAGCTGTACTCTAACTAGTTTTGGTTTAAATAATTTTTTTATTGTTAAATAAAATGTATTGTTATTGTTTTTTATTGTTTTTATAAGTTATTTTGAAGTTACTTCATATTTACTTTATTTATGCCATATTTTTATACACCCATTAATTCTCCAAACTCATATTCTAGGATCACAGGGAATATTTTTATTTTCAGCAAAAATGTGAAAGGGACTATGAAGCATTTACCTAAATTTAGTTTTTGTGCAAGTTTAATTGCAATATTTAGCTATGTTTTAGGGATGTTTTCACATCTAGTTCATTTGAGCCCTCCAAACGCCTCTCGGAGCGTTTCAGCATGTATATGTTGAACAAACCATTGTAACGGTTTCACTGGAGGCAAGCTTTAAGAATCCAAGTGCAGCTTATTTACTAAACAAAAACAAGGACTTGATTGAGACCTGACTTAAACAGACTTGACCTGACCTGAACAGACTTGACCTGAACAGATTTGACCTGACCTGACCTGAACAGACTTGACCTGACCTAACCTGACCTGAATTGAACAGACTTGACCTGACCTGACCTGAACAGACTTGACCTGACCTGAACTGAACAGACTTGACCTGACCTGAACAGACTTGACTTAACTTGAACAGACTTGACCTGACCTGATCAGACTTGACTTAACTTGAACAGACTTGACCTGACCTGAACTGAACAGACTTGACCTGACCTGAACAGACTTGACCTGCTCTGAACAGACTTGACTTAACTTGAACAGACTTGACCTGACCTGATCAGACTTGACTTAACTTGAACAGACTTGACCTGATCTGAACAGACTTGATCTGAACAGACTCAGCACAAGACATGGAAAGCACGTGACACACATGATGGCACAATGGAATCACATGGAATCACATGACAAACCAGGAATCATTACATTGAACATAACAAAATAAGAATAAATAATGAAATCAAAATAATGAAACAAAACCAAAAAACACTGTGACAACCATATATCTTATTTTTTTAATGAAAAAAGATACAATTTTTTATCTTCGCCCACTATGAACTACACCTTGTCTTTATTTTTTTTGTTATATTTTGTTACCTTGTAAGGCTACATTTTTAAAATAGGGAAATTAGTTTGGCTGTTACTTGCAAAATAGTAAAAACAACATGAAAAAGAATCATGATCAAATCAAGAATCGTGATGATATTTTTGCCATATCATCCATGCCTAATGAGGCTATAACAGAGCAGTACTATACAAATGCATCCACAATTCATCAAAGTGGGGAGTCCTGTCCCTTCTACAACAACCTGGATGAAATTTTGGGTTGAAGTGCTTGTGCTTGTCTGAAAGATGTTTTTAAAGGTGGACATGTGGACATGGAAAATGCACAGAAAGATTTGAGATCTTTTGAGGTTGTGGTTCAATGCTGAAGAGACCAAAAGAAGAACCGGGTTCTCTTTTGAGTCCACTATACTGTGAACAGCAAGAGGACTGAGGTCACTTCCGGCTGATTCCCTTTCTGGTTCTTTCAAAATAAACTATATGTAAAAACACTCTTAATTAATATTTTATTTTTCCACAAAATAGTAGTACTTACAGGAAACTGCCTCTAAAGTAAAGAGCTAAATACTTATTTTTTTATGAAAATAATAAAGAAAAGAAAAGAAAGTTTGATAAACATGTTTTACAGTGTAACAGCTGGAAATGAAGTTGCTGTTAAACACTTATTTTGCTGTATATCTTTAGTTTAACTGTAATATCCAAAGTTCCAGACAGGTCAGCAAAAGGCGCCGTGTGTATCAGGTTGATAAACACTTGAGTCTTGGATAAGTCGATGTACAGCAGTCTTCCCGAGTCAAAGTGTGCAGACCTCTCGACAAACACTGCTGACTGGCTCTATTCACTGAGCTGCTAGAGCGGAACACTGAGAGAGTATCGCCACATGTACACAATGCAGAAAGAGGAAGCACTTTAGAGCACTTTTCGTTCTTACACTCTTCTTCAGTCTGAGTGAGTCTAGAGTACCTCTTTCTCTTCCTCATGTATACGGGCATAGTTCACTAAAGAGTGCTTATCATGACAGAATATCACATATACCAGTATGTTTTTTTCTCTCCCATATATAGCAGGTGCTCCAAAATACATTAACTGGTGCTTTAATTAGCGAGAACATCCAATTAATACCTTTATTTATGAATCTTTGGTGTGCCGTTTTTTGTTTCTTTGTGTGTGTGTGTGTGTGTGTGTGTGTGTGTGTGTGTGTGTGTGTGTGTGTGTGTGTGTGTGTGACTGGTGCTTTAATTAAACAGAAATGTGGCCAGACAGATGGAGTAAGCACACCCTGTTGCATATTGTATAAAAATGAGTGTTGCATTTCAAGCTTGGCTTATAATAAAGTGTATAGTTACATTTTAATGTGTTTACATGCTTTGCAGTTCGCATGCAAAGCATCATAACAAAGTCATTAAAATATCACTTTTGAGCGACAGAGTCATACATTTTAATGTGGGAGGGGCCATGGAGATTTAGCTGAAGTAGCTAAAAAATAAGTTCAATTTAAAAGTTACTTGATTTTATTTTATTTTATATGCTATGTTTTATATTTTATATTATTCTATAAATGTTAGAGGGGCAATTAAGCATTTAGCTGAACTTTAGCTTATTTAGTTTTGTTTGATGTTAAACTTATTATTTGAAATTACTTTTTGAAGTTACCTAATATTTTTTTTTTTTGCATATTTTTATACATCCATCATCCATTCTAACACTTATCCTAGGGTTACGGATTTCAGAAAAAAATGTGGAAGGGACCATGAAGCATTTATCTGAATTTAGTTTTGGTTCAAGTTGTATTCTTTGAAGTTACTTTTTGAAGTTACTTAATATTTTTTCCCACATAGCATAGTTTGCTGTTGGAAAAACAGGGTCTTGGTCTGTAAGTAGTCTACTTTAAATGTCCTTCATGTGCATAAACTACTAATAGAGATGTAATAGAGGGTAATTGAACTGTCACGCCCACAGATGTGTTTTTAACCAGGTGATGTTAATGGCCGCAAGTAAAACAAGATGAAAATTTAGTTAGCATTCCTTCATATGGAGAGCAGAAATGTTATTCATGCATGTTAAGTTATATTTATGCAGTTGCGAAGGCTTCATCCCTGCCGCCTTATTAATGGTGATCAGTTCCTCGGGGGAAGCAGTTTGATTTTAAAGGAGTTTAAAACTCTGGGATTGTACTGCCCAGCATCTCTCATATCTTTTACCTGTAGTTTAGACTGAAACTACCCAGTAGAGCAGAAAATCACTGGTAATATTACCCCCTGCTATTTTAAGCACACAATTATTTACAATGCATTACATAAAAAACAATTAACAAAAAAATCTATATACTTTCCATTTTTATTACATGAAGCAGATTTTAAATCTTTCAACCCGCAGTGAGATGTCAGCAGCAACCTCACAGTCAGTTAATTCTAAAATGGAAATTATGATCACATAACAGCTTTGTAAAGGCCCTTGGGTTTGTAAATGTGATTTCTTCTCTGTCCATAAAGCTCATCGTACACACGTTCATGCATAAAGCTATATTTTTCAAATGAATTGTTTGGAATGGAGTACTAATGCACTTAGTGGTTAATGTTCACTGCACAGTGTGCAGCAATAAACTGTATGATGCATTGTTGTCACATGGTTTCACTGCTTTGCATGGAGATATGTTGGAAATAAGGTAGTTGTTCATTTGACATTTTCCTTTGTTGTTGTTTCTAAAAATTTCAGTCAAATGGCAGATGAATTCCATGAGATACCTCTTTGTGTTTTAATCTGTAATTTCTCTATGTACCATGTTTTTGTTTTTATTTAATACATCTATTCAAATTGGATGTGATTTGATCAAAATGTATCGAATTAAATACCTAATGATTTTGAACTTTCTATTGATCAAATAATCCTAAAAGGGTCTCCAAAAACAAATAGGGGTAACACTTTATTTTACAGTGTCCTTGTTACATTTGTTACATGTACTTACCATAGTAATAACAGTAAATTATGCATAATTACATGCAACTAACCCTCAACTTAATCCTAATCCAACCATAACCCTATAGTAAGTACATGTGGTTAATTAATATTACACAAGGGTCAGCGTGCAGAGTGTGACCCGAATTTCGTTATCAAATTTCAACCAGGTCACACGTGTATTTAATTCTTTTTTTTCAGTATTTACAAGGGTTGTAACTTGTGGCGAGAGATTGCTCAGAACTGTGCATGCGTTGAATGTCTGTGTATGCGTATGAGTCAAAAGAAGTGTACTTTCTGCTTCATAATGCTGGAAATTCAGCTTTGACATCACATTGAAAACAGGTATTTAAATTGTAATAATATTTCATATCATACTGATTTTACTGTATTTTGGATTAAATAAATGCAGCCTTGGTAAGCATAAAAGACTTCTTTCAAAAACATTTTATAAAATCTTTCGAATCCCAAACTTATGTATACTAGTATGATGTACAGTCTGCAAGTAATCACATCATTACCACATTGCACAAGCTGATTGGCCTCTGCTGATCCTGCAGCCAATGAGATTGCTTTCTCAACATTTGATTAGTGTGGTTCAATGTTTGTTGTAGGCTATTCCCCAGAGTTCCCCAGAAACCTTCCACCTCCCCCAACTCCACCTGCCTATCTCCTACCAGTTTGTATGTCTATTTATGCATCATCAGCATATCTTACGTGCTCATTGCAGCATGTCTATGTATCCGGCAGTAGCAGTATACTTGCTCTGCATCTAGTCTGCAAAGACCAATACGTTAACATTGCCACATTATAACTACAATGCCAACTCCAATAAAAAAAAAAACATATTTTTTAAATCTTCTGCATAACAGGCTGTCTTGATGTGGTGAAGAAAAAGCAGCACTGCATTAGTTAAAGACCTGCAAATAAAAATAACATTAATGATAAAATTCCCCTGCATCACATCTGGCAAGTGACAGAACAGAAATTACTTCATTATATAATGAGGATGAGACGAATTAAAGGACGAATAAGGAAATCACGAGTTTGACGTGTTTGATATTGAAAGGCAATTGAGCCCTGAGAGAGTCTGACGCCAATCTAACGGCACCGTGTTCAACGGTCGCATGCAGCACATATCACACAAATGACTTAATTTACTTGAAAATGAAACTATTGGCTACCATTAGATAATTATGTGGTAACCAAGAACACACTCATGAAACCAATGAATGCATGAACTTGTGATTCTACAAAATGTCTTTTAAACTTCATACCGGGTCATAAAGCAAAACTCTGGAGAATAATTTCAGTGCTCAATACTCACCAACGCCTTGTGACTACGATGAATATCTCCATTCTCTTGGGAATGTTTGTTTCGTTCTTCAGCACGGCTGGTTTGGTTCTGCAGTTTGCTAAGGCTTCCGCGCGCTCATCCGCATTTGAAATCTCCACACGAATTTACTGTGCATGCGTATATAGTTTTTCGGACGTAGGACTTGTTCACTCAACATGGATTTTTCACTTCGACTTCATAGATTGACTGAGCACAATAAATTATGTTCGATGAACATACAATTTAAATTTTGAGTGAAGACCTTAAGATATTAGTACAATGCATATTTTTGCATGGGGATAATTATTTGGAAGGCACTTATTAGGCCAATATGTAAGGATCAATTGTCACAATTTCCCTCCCAATTTTTTTTTTTTATAGTGTATTTTGAGAATTGTCATGATAAAAAAAAAATAATAATAAATACAAATTGATATACATTTCCTTAGGTTTAAATTACATTATATACATTTCTCAGGCTTTGAAACAAATTGTGCGGAATCACTTTCATCTTGATCGGCCCTACGAGTAGTGGATTGTGGGATACTCAGTAATCCATGCAGATTACTCCATTTTTATTAAATCCATTTTTATTCAATAAAAACAGGCATACTGTAGATATATTGCATACTGTTGACATTTCTAACAATTAGGTGTTCGATATAAATGTACTTTTGTGTCTGAAGCTATTTATTTTTGTAACAAATATAATATATATATAGTTATGGTCAAAATTGTTTGCATTGTTTATCCTTTTGATCTTTTATTTTAAAAATTCACAAAATTCTAACCTGTCATTAAAGGAAAATAACTGAAAATGGGGGATAAATCACATTATGCAATAAATGCTTTTCTTCAAAACACATCAGCCACAATTGTTGGCACCCCTAAACAAAATTATGAGTAAAATATCTCTGACGTATATTCCCATTAATATTGACATTTTTTAGCACACCAGGGTGACGAGGAACGTGAAATTGTTCAGTTATGATGTCCTGTTTTACAAGAGTATAAATATAAGGAATCACAAAAGGCCAAATTCCCTTAATCATTCATCACAATGAGTAAAACCTCAGAATATAGTTCTGATGTGCAACGAAGGATTGTTGAGCTTCACAAAATAGAAAGTGGCTGTAGGAAAATAGCTAAAGCATTGAAAATCCCCATTTCCACCATCAAGGCAATAATTAAGAAGATCCAATCAAGACGTTATGAATCTGACTGGAAGAGGACGTGTGTCTATATTGTCCTAATGCACAGCGAGGAGGAGAGTTTAAGTGGACAAAGACTCTCCAAGGATCCCAGATGGACAATCACAGAGATTAGTTGAGTCTTGGGGTCAGAAAGCCTAAAAAAAAAGTGGTCAGACACAACTGGAACTTTAGACGGGACCTAGTTCTGTGGTCAGATGAACTGTAAAAAGAGCTTTTTGGCAGCAAATCCACCAGAAGGGTTTGGTGCAAACAGGGATAAAAAGTGCCTCATGCCCACAACTAAATATACAGCTGGATCTTTAATGTTAAGGGCCTATTTTTTTGCTGGAGGTCCTGGACATCTTGTTCAGACACATAATATCATGGATTCTAGCAAATACCAACAGATAAAAAATCTAAACCTGACGACCTCTGCTAGAAATCATATAATGGACCGTGGTTGGATCTTCCAACAGGACAAAGATCCAAAACAAACATCAAAATCAACACACAACTGTGTCACTGAACACAAAATGAAGCTTCTGCCATGGTTGTCCTAGTCCCCTGACCTGAACCCCTATAGAAAATGAGTGGGTTCAACTGAAGAGAAGAAGCACCAACATGGATCTGGGAATCTGAAGGATCTGGAGAGATTCTGTATGGAGGAATGGTCTCTGATCTCTTGTCAGGTTTCTCCAAACTCATCAGGCATTAGAGGAGAAGACTCAGAGCTGTTATCTTGGGAAAAGGAGGTTGCAAAAAAATATTTAATAAAAGGTTGCTAACAATTGTGGCCAACATGTTTTCGAGAAAAGCATTTATTTCATAATGTGATTCACCCCCCCATTTTCAATTATTTTACTTCAATGAAAGGTTAGAATTTTGTGATTTTTTTTAAATATAAGATCAAAAGGATAAACAATGCAGATATATATATCTACATTGTTTAACTATGCAGTTTAACTATCCGTAACTAATTGTCCCAAAGGGAAAAATAAAGCTCTAAACTAAACCAATTAGTACTTAATAGTATACAGTACACACTGTTTCTGTCTGTCTGGAGTTGAACCACATTGTCCCATTAAATGCATTTAACCCAGGCCTGTTCCTTCAGAGTGGTGCGTGTGCGACCTAATAACCAGACAGCAGCCGCTGCTCCTCATGCCCGCAACCCTGCGGTCGCTGTCTTACATCATAAGGTTTAGAGAGAGGCAGATCCCAATTAGTGTGTGAAAGAGAACAAGCAAACTCAGGTCCCTCCTCATTAACCTTTGTCTGTAGCTTCCTTATTACTAGGCCAGACCTTCTCTCTGAATCCTCATTACAACAGAGCGAAACCCGGCAAAAGTTCACCTGTCGGGATATGACGTTGTAGTTTGCCGTTCTGTCTTTCTTGTCCTCCGCTTCCACCTCTCAAGCATCCCTCCGTTCCTTTACGTGGTTTTCTCTCTCTTTCCGAGGCAGTCTAATAAAAGCCTCTCTGAGAATTTTAATGTTTCCATGCGAGTGTATGCATGACATTTAAAGGCTGTAATCATGGTAGGAGTGAGGTGGAGTGGGTTTAATGGGGGAGCCAGTTGAGGGCAGGCGATAGATTAGATTAGATTAGATTAGGTTAGGTTGAGTTAGGTTGCCGTGTTCTCATTAAAGGGGACGTTGTCAATGACATTGTCAATGACATTGTCTATGAGATGGTCTATGAGATGTTCTTTTTCTTCTACTGATCCTTTGATGAAATTTTAAAGGAGTAGCTCACTCATAAATTAATCTTCAGTCATTATTTACTCACCCTCACTTCTCAAACCCGCTGGTTTTGGGGGTGGGGGTGGGGGGCGTTCACACAGAACGCCTTTTGAGGAATGATAAAAAAAGGCACAGCACACAACAAATAGAATTAAAAAGCTACTAGTTTGGAGCCCCACGTGTCACGCAGAAAAAAAAAAAAAAAGATGTATAGCCTCAAATTAAGAATTTGTTGATTTGTAAATTTTTCTTAAAATAAGGGAAATAATTAATATGGAAACAAATTGCCAAAAAATCTGGTTTGTTTTTGATTGGTGTATTTTTGAAGCTGACATTTGTGAGCTCTGCTGTGTCAGCTGTTAAACTGCTTTTAAACTGATAGGGGAGAGCGGGGCAAAACCTAACAATTTTTACTGTCTCAGTTTGTGTAAATCCACTTGGGGTTCAGAGTATTTTTTTTTTCACACATTAATTTCACATGTCTAGTACAATTATGTGGTTTTGTTTTATTAATATAGTGTGTCATTTTTTCTTGATTTACCCTGAAAGAATGGAAGTGAAATGTGACAACATGCCCCATAGGTGGGGTACATTGTAACATGTGAGGGGGCACACTGTAACATGATCAAATGACAACTTAAAATGTTACCTGATATAATAATACAAAATAAAAATCCAAGTAAATCTAAAACATTTTGTCAATAAAATACAATTATTAACTTTTTTAAATAAAATAATGGAATTTTTTAATCCATTGATATGGCAACTAAATACACTAAGTTTCGTCATCCTGGCATGTGTGGAAAATTTTAAACCATGCGTGTTACAACTAACCCCGCATTAGGTTGTGCCCCGCGCTCCCCTACATCATCTTAAAAATCACGGAAAAAGCAGTGTGACCTGAGGTTATTTTCCACAGCAGAAATAAAAGCAGGGTTTTGTAATGATATGAAGGTGAGTTCAATTCAATTTTGGATGAACTATTCTTTTAAATTCTGCTCAATGTCGTCTTTTATTTCAGCCTTAGACCTTTACATATCAGTGTGAAGCTTTTCGGTGTATCGGGATAAACAGATTTACTTTATCATAGTGGATAAAGTGGAATAGTCAGAAGTATGTTCCCCTCACTTCTCTTTACAGATCCAAATATACCCTGGTCCTCATTAAATTACTTTATCTACTGAAGAAACTTTTACTGTACGTGTCAGAAAAAGTGTACATTAAAGTAACTTATAATCTCTGGATTTGATCTTTGAAACATAATATATGCATTTTCTAGACTTTTTTATAATCTTAAGTGACTTTAAAAGCATCAAAAGTAACACTTTCAAACAGTATGGCTGCATCTAAATCCCCATACTTCCCTACTACGTCATGCACAGTTGCAGGAATACACAAAACAATGAAGTTGAGATTCAAAGGCTTTATTAATACACACTAGAAAACTTAAATAACAGAAGGTAGGATTTAACAAGAACAGACAACTGCACACTGAAAAGACTGCAACAAGTACAAGCCAAATGAATGAAATAATGATAAACACCTGTGCTGATTAAATTAATAAGCATGACTAAAGAGTGGAGGGAAAACTGAATTTTCCAAGGAAGACAGGAAAACCAAGGCAGACAGGAAACTGGTGAAAACAAACTAAAAGTCCATGATTATAAAACTAAGAATGAATGTCTGTGACAACTACATAGTAGGTAAAAAAACTGTATGTGACAAAAGAAGTATGTCCAAATTCACAGTACTCATAAAAGAGTAGGCAAAATGTACCCGGATGACCTACTTCTTCTGGGGAGATTCTGAAGTGATGGACACTTTACTATCCCATGAGGCCACGGGACAGGATTTATGAATGGCAGTGAAGCGGCATAACTGATGCTGGTAGGTCACATGATAATGACAACATGCCGTATGTACGTAGTATGTCCGGATTACGTTACTACTCATATCCATACTATATTAAACATTATTTGTTTAGAGGCTGTAAAGTGATTACTTATTCTAAATAAGTACCTACTCAAGAGACTATGCGATTTCAGATGCAGCCATTGTGTTCCCTTTGAATCAAACCCACAACCTTGATGTAGTAAGCACCATGATCTACAAGCTAAACTATAGAAACACTGAGTTTTGTTTGAGAATGAGTCTTAAAACCTTTTTGCATTTCTGGCTCTTTCTTACCGAAGTCAATGGGAAAATCGCCTGAAGTATGGTTTGTTATTGATACATACTCAAGATATTTTCACGCTTTATTCAAAAGGGGTGCAAAATCCTATTCCTGGAGATCTACCTACCTGCAAAGTTCAGATCCAACCCTGACCCAACATACCTGTCTGTAATTATCAAGTACTCCTGAAGAAATTAAGTATTTGGTCAATAACAAAAGTTCATCTCAATACTTTGTTATATACCCTTTGTTGGCAATGACAGAGGTCAAATGTTTTCTGTAAGTCTCCACAAGGTTTTTACACACTGTTGCTGGTAGTTTGGCCCATTCCTCCATGCAGATCTCCTCTAGAGCAGTGATGTTTTGGGGCTGTTGCTGGGCAACACGGATTTTCAACTCCCTCCAACGATTTTCTGTGGGGTTGAGATCTGGAGACTGGCTAGGCCTCTCCAGGACCTTGAAATGGTTCTTACGAAGCCACTCCTTCGTTAACCGGGCGGTGTGTTTGGGATCATTGTCATGCTGAAAGACCCAGCCACGTTTAATCTTCAATGCCCTTGCTGATGGAAGGAGGTTTTTACTCAAAATCTCATGATACATGGCCCCATTAATTTTTTCCTTTACACGGATCAGTCGTCCTGGTCCCCAACAGCCCCAAAGCATGATGTTTTCACCCCCATGCTTCACAGTAGGTACGGTGTGCTCTGGATGCAACTCTGCATTTTTTCTCCTCCAAACTCGACAAGTTGATTTTTTACCAAAAGGTTCTATTTTGGTTTCATCTGACCATATGACATTCTCCCAATCCTCTTTTGGCTCATCCAAATGCTCTTTAGCAGACTTCAGACGGGCCCGGACATGTAAGCAGGTGGACACGTCTGGCACTGCAGGATTTGAGTCCCTAGCAACGTAGTGTGTTACTAATGGTAGCCTTTGTTACTTTGGTCCCAGCTCTCTGCAGGTCATTCACTAGAATGTAAATGTAAGTGTAAGACAATGTAAGTGTACCTATGATGAGAATTACAGGCCTCTCTCATCTTTTTAAGTGGGAGAACTTGCAAAATTGGTGGCTGAATAAATACTTTTTTGCCCCACTGTATATAAATATTAGTGCTGTCAATGGACATTTTGACATAACTGTGTGTGTTATTGCTTCCAACAAATCTTTATATATATATATATATATATATATATATATATATATATATATATATATATATATATATATATATATATATATATAAAGATTTGTTGGAAGCTTAGTGATGGTGACGTTAAATTAATGTTACTGTGTTGTAGTCAATCCGTGTATCATCTGCTCAACTTTTTGATTTAATATTGAAACTAGAAAAATTAGAAAACAGCTTGTTTTTCGTTTTTCATTATTTTCAGAAAAACGAAAACGAGTATTCGGCGTGAGTTTTCGTTTTGCTCACAAGTGGAAAAATGAATAAACAGTTTGAATATTCGATTTCTACACATGGGCGGGAATTATACGCCTCTTTCTGCTGATTGGCCAGCCGAAGATCAAACTATTCCGTCATCAGTTCTTCCTCAGTTCAGCACAGCAAAATAAAAGTCCTGCGCCTCAACAGCGGTACGGATTCTTAACGCGCTTATTGCATCTCCATTTTATCTTTTTCTCATCAAACAACCAGACTGGTTGAATTAATTAAATTTGTCTGTTGTTCCAGTCAGTACTTGCTGTTATTACAAACTCTTATCTGCATGTGAAGATGCCGATTTAGCCAATAGCCGACTGGATGAAATCTTCTTCACATAAATAGGCAGCTCCAGCATCCAAATCTTACATTGCAAATATGGAAACTTTAGACCGAATGAAAGATGCAGACGAGCCCAACGATTTCAATTAAAATAAATAATTTAGGCTTGGAGTTTAAACTAAATGTTGTTTGTAGGTAATAAATAGCACAATATATAGGCTATTTTTATATATAGCCTATAAGCTAGGCTTCTATATACTTTTGTTTTTAATTATTGTTGTTTTCTGAATACCGCTTTATTCAAGGATCTGTCATACATTGAGGAAAAGTAAAATACGATAGCGTGTTATAGTGTTGTAAATTTTGTATTTTATTTACCGGTGTTTTACACTAAGCCTACTTCTGAATGTAGGCTAATAATAAAATACAGATTTTTACTACAATGCAACGTTCGCGTGTTTCTTGCTCAACATGACACAGTGTCATGTGAATTACACTTGATGCGACTTTTCTGGCAAATAGCCTGTCAATTATTAATTATGCTAGCTATTATTACAAAATGCATATGATGCATTAGGCTATACATTGTGCTTATCCCCACCCACATTAACTTTGGGCTTCATCACTGTTACAGCCTAATTATATGGGGTCATTGGAAATGTATTTACTCAATATGAAATAATCGCAAAGTAATAACTGCTATTTCCTGAACACTGCTCTGGTCTGCACCTGACTGGTGCGTTTTCAAGCGTTCTGAAGGTAGGTTTTAATAGAGTTTGAGAAGCAAACCGAAATTGCAAGTTATTGCAGGCTTTAATGAAAATCTTGTGTTCCAGTACTGTGTAGTCCTTGTTAATTAAGCACCCTTTTGAGATATCAATTATAATACATTTAAATAAAAACAAGGTTGTCTGGTTGCAACGCATTATTATTTCCTTTTGTATTAAATAAATAAATAAAAATAGTCTCTCTCTATACACACGCACACACATACACACACACACACACACACACACACATATATATATATATATATATATATATATATATATATATATATATATATATATATATATATATATATATGGGCCTATTTAGCTACTTAACCAAGGTAGGCTTGAATTAAAGTGGTTAATTTATATCTACACAGAAGAAAGCACTGCCCGGTGCGGGTTGTGTCGAGGCTGAGGTCGAGCCAGTCTGGTTGTTTGATGAGGAAAAGATAAAATGGAGTTGCAATAAACGCGTTAAGAATCCATACCGCTGTTGAGGCGCAGGACTTTTATTCTGCTGTGCTGAACTGAGGAAGAACTGATGATGGAATAGTTTGATCTTCGGCTGGCCAATCAGCAGAAAGAGGCGTATAATTCCCGCCCATGTGTAGAAATCGAATATTCAAACTGTTTATTCATTTTTCCACTTGTGAACGAAAACGAAAACTCACGCTGAAAACTCGTTTTTCGTTTTTCTGAAAATAATGAAAAAACGAAAAACAAGCTGTTTTCTCATTTTTCTAGTTTCAATATTAAATCAAAAATTTGAACGAATGATACACGGATTGTAGTCATTTATATGTTTAGCTTTTCATTTCTGCTGATTGTATTAAGGCTTTAAAATCTATGAAAGTTGTGTTCATTTGTGAAGATTACACAATGAACAAAATGTGCAAGAATGATAAACTTCTACTCTTTAATATGGTTTGTGAAATAATATGCTGCACCATTACTTGTTTTTTTTCAAAGTTGTTTCTGATTTACCTAAATGTCTAAATGTGAACATAAAACTAAATGCGTGTGGTTGTTTTACATGAGAACCATGATAAAATGTAGGTCTCTACTGTGGAGGAGTGTGATATTTCCGGATGCTTGTCTTAGTATATAAGGACTGAAGTGTTTTGTGATGCTGCCCATGAGAACAGTGTTTTTCCTCTGTAATAAGCGTTTGCGTTGAGACCAGAACCCCTGCTGTGGAAATATTTACTGGTGCATTAAAGTGCCCCCCACACACTCCTTTTTCTCTCTCATTTGCGCTCTCTCTCCCAAATGCACTTACCATTAGAGCGATCGCAGGAGGAGGTCTGCAAATGGGGGGTCGCTGGTAAAACCAAGCGGAGTCTCTGTCAGTTTTATTGATTAAAGCTGCACCGAGTAAAAGAGGCGAGTCCAACCCCTTTGAGGGAGATCTATTCAACCTGCCGTCCAGGAAATGCCCGCGACACAAAAGCTACATTAAAAAGAATTCCGTGACTGCCATGTTCTTCTCTCGTGAGGTTTTCCTCTCTGGCCCCACCTGTCAAAAAGTGAGAAAGTAATTCTAACTACAAAAGTACATGTTAAGACCTCTTGCTAAATCTGAAGCATGTAATTTGTGCACCAGCGGAACAAATAAGTCCTCACTGAAGACCATGCACAATGATGTAGTGGATTACATCACATATGCTAGTCATGTCAAATCAAATTTATTTGTATAACACATTGAGTCAAAGCAGCTTTACAGGAAATTGTGATGTTAATGTTTATAATATCTTAAAGGGGCCATGACATAAAATAAAAAAATAAATAAAAAAAGTGTGTAAGTTCACTTATAATATTAATATAATGTTAATTGCAGTATATATATATATATAAAAAAAAATATTTTCAACCCTCATTCTGACCCTCTGTCTTAACTTATCTATTTTAATGGGTGGCAAACTGCACTTTTATGATTGGCTAACGTCATTGCGTACAATGCAAAACGAATTCTAGTTCAAATATCTAGTCAAATATCTATTTTTTGTTATTTTTTTTTTTCTTCTGTGAAAAAATAAAGGTTTTGGTTAAAGATGCTGTATGTAAGTTTTTTACTGTACCAAAACATACAAATACCATAATATATTTGCAGATATTTAGGAAACATGCTGAGTTCACATATTAATTTCTCCGAAAAACAGTGGAATAACTACAGCCAGTTATTCCACTTTGGAATGTGCGTGCCGTGTCAGAATATCTGTTTTTGTTTTGGTCTGTGCGATAAAGCATGTTGCCAATTTACCCAATAGTATTTCAACACCACAGGTTGCCAGTTGTCGCCATGGAATTGCTGCTACGCAAACAAACAAACTGGGCCAGAGATTGCAGATTCTACGCAACATAAAAAGCCTCGGCATCTAAAAATGAGTTAGGTTAGTTGCTCCAAAATATAAAAATAGCCTATGAATTTTCATACAATTTTGTCGGCTTTTACAAATGCAAAGAATTAAATGCGTCTTGATCTGACACATTGGGTAAACAGCTTTTTAACACCAAAAGAGAGTTTACACTTGCGCAATTTGTTAGTAAATTTGGCCCCTAGTATGTCACCAAAATTCACTGCAGTGGATAAAATTCAAAAATTTTACTTTGAGGTAATGTTAAAAATAAGAAATTATTTATGTTGTACTGTTGTGTAAACAGTATAAAATCTCAAGTGTGAGAAACAAATCCGCAGATATTTAAAATCACATTGTGACATTTAGGCCTATTGTGAGATATAATGTCACATTGTAAGTTATAAAATTGCCATTATGAGAAACAAAGTCTTGATTGTGAGACATTTCTTTAAGCTTCTTGAGTACTCCATCCATCTTTCATAGTTTGGACAAACGGTCCCTTTTGTGTTATGGTTTCTGACTTTTCAGAGTTTTAAAATTGAGCTGTGGATCTTCTATAATGGATTTTTCTGCACATCTGTCTGCACCTTTGCTCTCTTGTGAATGTGGTGGTGTGATTTGGTGTTGCTTTTTGCAGACAATCTAACGTTGTCTGTACCTCACAGCTTTTTGTTTATGATCTTTCACTTTGTCGCTGTCTCTTTCTCTCCCTTCTCTTTCTGCACACTTGCTCTTGTGATATTTTTTTTTTCTCTCCCGCTTTTAAGTCTTTCTCTCTCAGCAGGGTTTTGAGGTTGTATCAGGTTGAGCTGGCAAAATGGAATGTGTTCTATTTTTTATTATTGTTTGTCTGTGACTTTCTGTGTTCCGCCCTGTTCTCACATTCCCAAACTCAGATCGAAAAGACGACAAATGTACAGACGTTCTGTACTTTGTTAAATCGTTTTCTTACTACAAAATTCATTATCTTACTACAAAAGCATTCTGAATTGAAACTTTCGCATTGCGACGGGTGTATGATAGGGCCCTAAGCATGTGTGAATTACCTGCATCTGTGTGTCGGCAGCAGCGTCTCTATTAATAGCGAAACTGTAAGTTTATCGTATTGAGGATTGTCATGTAGCTTTTTAGTTGCTAAACTATTTTACTGATTATTTTTACTGATTCTATGCTATTTTACAAGTTTCTGTGCGAGTGTGTGTCTCCGTACTGTATGCATGTGCGTTTGAGTGGGTGAGAGAGCGGGAGAAAGAGTATCTACTGTCCATACATCATAAAATGTAATTTTGTGGTAAAAAAGCATGGAAATAATTTGTCGTTTTTATCCTATTGTTTACTATTTATTTGCTTGGTCAGTGTTGTAGTGGGTTTAGATTCTTTTGCTGTTGTAGTCTTTGAGGACCTTTGAAATAACGGAAATCATTTGGCGTTGTGATATGGAACTGGTATGCGGTAAAGACCTGCCTAGAACTTGTTTGGCTGTGCGTTTCCCTGAAAAAAAATAGCATTAGAACGTTTGCAAACCAGTGAGATTCAATTCAACAGCCTCGTAGTATAAATATATATAAAGTGTCCTTTCTGTCCTTTCCACCACCGCTGTGGATCTGTGGAAGGTGTGCAGTATATGGTGTGTTTGTCTCTCTGTGCTCTATAACCAAATCAGTGACCTGTGGTGAAAATTACTCACCCGTCCGCTGACATGGATGGAGTTCCACAGATGTTCTGTGTTGCTGCGGAAAAAACTCTCTTCCTTTTCGTCCACAGGTTGGGTTCTGTTGTCACGATGCCACTTAACTTCCCAGCATGCAGTGCAGGGAGGATAAATTGCAGTTGTGTGTTCTGTTTTGTTGCTTTTATTGGCACTTTTAGTTGTGTTGTAATGTTCAGAGTTTATCTAAAATTATGTTCAATGAGTGTCACCTTGGTTAAATTTTATGCTGTGTTGTTGATACTCTTGCGGTACTTTGATGACATACACCGATTGGCCTGTGCAGAGCCGCTTCAAGTCCAACATGATCTGTGTCGCTGCATGCTGATAGCAGTCATACTAAAGAAGTTCTGTAAATATATATATATATATGCACATTTCCAATAGTTCGTATGGTTCGTTTAAGCTGCACATAGGTGACATTGGGGTCTTTTTTCTGTATAGAGCTGCTGCAAAAACACTGTCCATGTTAAAGCTCAGTGCGTGTCTAATGTTTCAGTAACAGTGATGTACTGTAGGATGTGTGAAACAGGCTTCAACTTGATGCTTTTTATCTACATGCTCCATTGTTGGATGTCACCTTAAAACTGAAGATTTCTTCACACCTTTGTTCACACCTGTCTTCACAGCTCTGAGTTTCACCTGTGTTCCTTTAAACCTCTCTAGACCTCTAAACCCTTTGAAACATCTCAGCTGCTAATAAAATCTAGACATTGTAAATATGTGTGTGTGTTCACAAAGGTGTGTAAATTCCCTAATGAAGAAAAAAAGTACACTTTAGACCCAATTTAGTCACTTTGTCCCATAATTTCATAGAAAGCTTGAAAGAATTATCACAAATATTAATGTATTTGTGATAACTGTTATAATTTAGGATAATTGCTGGTTGTTGTTTGGCTGAAAGGAGAAAGCCATATGCGCCTAGGATGGCTTGAGGGTGAGTAAATTATGGGATAATTTAAATTTTTGGAAAAAAAACATTACTGGTCTGCATCTTCAGACAAAACAATGGCACTGTCATATTTTAAGATATGTCAGTGCAAGATGCTTTCAGTTAAAACAGCTCAAACATGCATTTTAGTCTGGGACAAGGGTACTAGGGGTAATTGTAATATAGCTGCAATTTAGTAAATGTAAAATATATTCAATTCAAAGGTATTATCAAATAACAGTACACATTATCAAAATTATTAAAATGTATTTTAAAATAAACAAAATTATTTGACATTATTACAAAACTTAAAGGAGTAGTTTACTTTGATATGAAAATTATCCCATGATTTATTCACCCTCAAGCCATCCTAGGCACATATAACTTTCTTATTTCTGACCAACACAATCAGAGTTATATTTAAAAAATATCCTGGTGCTTCCAATCTTTGTAATTGTCACATAACGTTTTGATCAAAACTCACGAAGACAATAAAGCACTGGAAACAGGAACTTCAATAACAAAACTAAGCAAACTCTCAAGAAATACACATTAACTTTGATGAAGACGGAAAAGACTTTAAGACTTAAGTACGTTCATCCCATTTCGTAATTCCTGTAATTAAGATATTCTAGCTTGTAAAAAGTGTTCACGTCCTCATAAAGCTCGTAATTACAGCTTGTAGGTAAATTAAATTATAACACAAGGGTTCATTTTGTAGACTGTCGCTATAGAAACGGATAATCCCCAGTTCAAGGACAGCTCCAAATACAATGGCACGTGTTGTCATCTCAAGATTCCGGTAAATACGAGGTGGCGTGAACGCAACATTATCTAGTAAATTAGGTAATTAACAAGTCACAGTAGACTGGGTAAACTCAGCCTGATCTGGTGGTGATTTAATTTCGCCCTGCAACTCAGCCTGGAAACATGTGCATTAATTTCTACTGCTTCTGTTACACTTTTGCGGGAACCAATCACGGACTGACTTATCCACCTGGCGCGCTATTGGCGGGTTTAACACAATGACAGATAGAGAAGCGATGGGTCTTGAAGGACTATTCAATTGCATACAGAGTCATTTGAATTATGCTCGTTGATCACGCCTCTTGTGCAGTAGAAAATACACAGCAGACTCCCTAGACCAATGTTCAATCTTAAATTGAGCTTGGTCTGGTGATAGCCAGACAAAAGGCACAGGTGAACAACATGACTAATTAGACAGACTGGGAAAACCAGGGGCCTGTACCATAAAGCCAGTTTCGCTGGCTAGCCAGGTAAGTTTCGTTTTAGATTGTGCTAATCCTGGGTTTTAGGTACCATGAAAGTGGCTTGGCTTTTAGCTGTGTTCATCATCATAGTAACTTGAGCTCCACAGCTAACCTGCTCCGGAGCAGGTTATGTTCTGCATAAGAGATCTCAAACTAGAATTGGACAAATCAGCTGTGAGCAAAGTGACACGTCTAATGCAATAAAGTCACTGCTGAATAAGATTTAGGCTGTAGATAAAGCAGTGCAAGTAATAGTTGTGAAATCAGATTATATAGTTGATTTTTGTTCTTAAAAAAAAATAGTTTTGAATCACGTTGGCTCTTGCTTGATTCACACTTTCTCTGTGTTGAAAGGCATTTAATTGGATGTTCACTAATGTCACACTTTCATGTGTACGTGCTCCACGAACTCAGGATCAAATCCTGAGTTGACAGAAAAAGCTGATGATCAGCATCATGGTACCAACAAAGCTGGATTGGATTGGTTTTGTTTTGTTAACTCGAAACTAATCCTGTAACCCTGAGTTTGTGCAGCTACCATCATGGTACAGGCCCCTGGTCATGGGGACCCTAACCAAAAACGCAATAAAAACAACAGACAGAGAATACATGTAACAATAATGGCAGTGTTGGGGGTCCATTGAGTTTGAAGATCAAAGAAGCACATCCATCCATAAAAAACATACTCCACACTGTTGATGTTGAATATGGAGTTGAATGTGGTCTGGCAGAAGCTATATATTTTACTTTATAAAGTTTTAAACATGGATATTTTTCTTACAAAACCCCATCAATTTGCTTCAGAAGGCCTTTATTAACCCCCTGGAGCCGTTTGGAGCATGTTTATTATGGATGGATGTGCTTTTTAGATCTTCAAACTCAAATGGACCCCGACACTGCCATTATAAATCTTGGAAGCACCAGGATATTTATTAATATAACTCAGATTGTGTTCATCAGAAATAAGAAAGTCATATGGTTGAGGGTGAGTAAATCATTGGGTCATTTTAAAGTGAAGTACTCCTTTAAGTGTGTTAAGAACCAGTCATGATAGTTTACTCTAAGTACACTTTTTTCAAAAAATATGATGTTCTGCATAGAATATAAAAGCATAAACTATGCTTTTAAGATTTGTAGTATAGTGCACATTCAATACAATTAAGTGCACTTCACAAGCATCAAAACACCTAAAAAAATCACCTTAAAACCTAACAAACTAGTATTTGTGAAATTGTTTTGCTTGGAAAAGTGTGCTTGTGCTATCTTTCTTTATGATGAATAGCTCTTGTTTTAATGCTTTGTATATAATGCAATGGCATTCAATAAATGTCAACGTGTATTGGCATTATATAGACAT
This sequence comes from Gobiocypris rarus, assembly GCA_023029165.1. Taxonomy (NCBI): domain Eukaryota; kingdom Metazoa; phylum Chordata; class Actinopteri; order Cypriniformes; family Gobionidae; genus Gobiocypris; species Gobiocypris rarus. Next base: position 23,132,650 of record CM040917.1, on the reverse strand, counting down.
CTGTCTCCCATTTCTATAGTTTAGGCAATGGCATCGGCCACTGAAAAAGGCATATTGGTCAACCAGGAAGAATTGATCAGACTCCTGTTGTGGCCAGAAAGGGCACAGACAAACTGACGTTGTGTCCTCAGTTCTTCTTGTTTGGAGAATACAGACAAAACGATATAATGTTCAAATGTGTTCCTCATGAGAGGGAGTAATTGAAAGGGCCAGAAAAAGTGAAAGTGTCACAACAGAGTCTGTGTTTTAATCTGAAGTTTTAGAATTTATTTCAAGTTAAATTCACTGCTATGAAGTATAGTAGTTGAAACTGTACACTTTATATCATCACTCAAAACTATTCATGTAAGTCCCGAAATCGCATTATTCAAACTGCAAATGTGCACTCAATATATATATATTTCTAATTTACAATGTTGTTCCTCTAAATAGTACTTTGTGTAATTTACAACATTTCTAAATTCACATTTGATGAATATTCCAGTCATATGTAGCCTAATAAAAACTGTTTGATTGTACATGGAGTGGATTGCTCCATGCTGAGATCAGCCAGATACTACCTGTTTAATTCCAGTAACCTGTTGTTATTGGACACTTACACTTACTCGTCCTTCACTTGTGTCGCTCGTGCTTATATGCCTCCGAGCTCCCTCGTGAGAGGACTTGAGTCCGGTGTGTCTCGCAGGTGACGCTCATACTGATCACGCCCTGGTCTCGCTCGCTCCTCCCACGTCTCTCGCTTGTCCACTTCACCTGTCCACCTCGCCATATAATGCATTACAATATTGTGTTTGTCCCTAAAAAAGTAACTAATTGCAATATTTAGTTACTTTTTATGGAAAGTAATGGTTATGTTACTCTTGCGTTACTTTTTTCTCATCTGGGCTGGGCTTGCTTGTTTGTTTTTTAATAACAAATTACATTCTATTTTTGGAAAATGTAAAAGGAAATGCTAATTCACGCCTGCACAGTAGAGTGCGCCGCTCAAACTAACCTTTCAGCTGCTATTCTGGATTGTAGAAGAATAGGATGCAGAAGAAAATTCAACACTTTTACTTCAGCTGTAAAAAAATTTAACACAAATGTAATGTTGGTGAAATACTTAATTTTAAGGTGACATAGTTACGCGTTACTACATGTTCTTACTATACATCTAAATTATGCATAATTACCTAAACCAAACTCTAACCGTAACTCTATAGTAAGTACATGTGGTTAATTAATATTACTCAGTACTTATTTGACAATATAACTAAGTCACCTTAAAATAAGGTGTAACAATAACTTACAAAATAACTTACAAAAATTACAATATGGTTGAATTGGATCATTAAAGGTCAGGAGCAAAAACTGCTTATTTAAAATAAATTAATCTAGACTGACTACAAACACTCATTTTTGAAATGACAATGGTAATAGAAAACCCTTACTTTTCTTTTGTGAATTCATTTTTGTAGACATAACTAACTTGGCAGTGGATCTGTAGTTCACAACATGCGTTGCAAAGGACTGCATTAAAAAAAGTGATTTTAAGGATTGAGTGTTATTTTATGTGCTTTTCTGTAAAGGGAAACCCTCTGTAGATTTCCTGTAATGTGTTTGTGTGTACCATTGTGCTGAAGAATGATTCTTGCCCTTAGACTATATGCTAATGTCAGTACTGACACCAGTATTTTCTTATTTATTCATTATATATACATTGCATATAGTGATGCATACAATAAATTAAATTGTGTGTTAATGTTTTTCAATTATGTATTGTGTATTATTAAAAACTGCACTTACAACAGTTATTCTTAATAGTTTTAATTGTATTCAAACCTGAAGTACAATTTATCTTTGCTATTTCAATTTAAATTCAATACTGAATGGAATTGAATTCTGAATGAAAGAAGCACAATCCTGATGGGATGGATAGCAAATCCGGATGTGATTACCAATTTATGGAAAATAATTTTTTTCCCACCTTAAATATTGAATGTAACACTGTGAGCGGTTTCATTCTTAAATTTGCGGCGATACATCCAGATGCTCCTTGATCATTGAATTCTTCACCCATAATAGCCTACCTGAGCATCCTCATAGATTAAATTGCATATAAACGCACTCAAAGCCTTTCACACACACACACAAAGCTTAGATTCCCTCAATTGAATTGTCATTGTGACTGAAGCTCCTCTGTGGATTCTCTGTGTGTGGTGATCCCCGTGTGGCCCTCAGAAGAGCTTGCAGCATTATGTGTGTGACAAAGGCAGTTAGTAGAGCCGCTCAGCCTTCGGTGAAACAGGGAAAATCTGTGGGATAAACTGCACTCTGACAGAATGTATCTGCTTTGTTAATGGGACAAGCAGGATCACAGGATGAAGAATGAAAGCGCCTCTATCTGTCTGTCATGGCCATTCAGCCTGGACACGTACACTCAGACTGATTTCCTCTGAGAGGAAGGCCGAGAGAGATAATATGCATTGAGGATTAGCTCACATAGTTACTGTATGTGACGAACGTGATTTGGGTTATCTCTCTTTGGACTGGCTCTTTGGAGTGAAGAGTGACTATAGGACTCAGTGAGCTTAACAATATTAGGCCTATACAGTATATCCTAATATGTATTCATCACTTTGATTATGTGTACTGTGTATATTAATATTTATGCTTTTGCTCTGTAATGGCAAACCAAAAGTGTGAAAAATGTGTAACAAATCAAAAAGAAAATGATTTTGCATGAAACACAAAAAGGAAGAATAAATCATTATTTTTATGAATATGCTTTAACATAACATTAAAAGCCGTATTTACATACAGATATTTGTACTACAACATTTTAAATGTGTCAACTCTTGCCACTGTCTTGCCACAGTTGGAGCTTAAAAGACAATAAATATTTAGTATTATTGATTTAGCTGCACGGACACAGATGAGATGAGAACACAATTTAAAATGAACTGAGCAAAATGAGAACAAAATTTGAACTGAATTGAATCAACATTGAACTGAATTAAGCTGGATGATCACATTATTGTCTTCTGTAGAACTGCTTTAAAGGGGACCTATTATGCCCCATTTTACAAGATGTAATATAAGGCCAATTCCCATTTCTACCCCTTAGCCCTTCCCTTTCCCCTACCCCTTCCTTTTGCGCATTCACGTGAAGGGGTAGGGGTTTCTCGATTCTCTTTTGGCTGGAGTGGTAGGGGTAAGGGGAAGGGCCAGATAGCCTTTCAAACAAAGATTTTTCGGGACCACACTGAGGGTATGAGGAATTTCCCTGCATACACCGACTACCGTGCTGCTAGAATGCGTCTAGTGATGTTGCTACTCGGGATCGATCACTTGTGTGTTGCCTGGAGGCCCGTTTCTCAGTGACTCATTTGAGTGATGTGAACACAAGTTAATAATACAGTTAAAAGAAATATCATACTTCATAACGCAGTCGCTATTTACATCACGAGTCTGTAAACTCTTGCGTTAACAAGGCAATCGCAGCACCACAGTAGAAAACTAAACCATATCCGTACCTGCCGCCGCGGATTATATGGTAAGGTTTATAAACAAAGAGAACAGTTTGGCCCGATGGAAAAGCAGCTTCAACAGTCTTGTATGTTCTGTATCATTCTGTATCATCTTTAGAAAACTCATGTGCCCGTGACATGTGACAGTGCAGTTCTTCATCATCATAAAAGTTTATGATCTGCGTTTTAAAGCCATATCAGTCTAAATTTCTGACATATTGTTTTCTGAGTGCACACACACTCACATCCCGTGAGTATTAAGCTAAGTTCTCTTTCACATCTTATTGCGCTTAACCTTGTGTGCATTTGACAGTTTATGTCGAAAACACACAATGTTCACATAAACACAGAAAATCTCTCATGATTGAATAACTTAGCTTTAATAAGAAATTAGTTTCTATTGAATGCTGCTGTTAAATGCCCTGGCGAGGAGATAAAAATGGTGGACTGTGTTCAGCTCACTCAGGGCGGGGTCTTTGCTAATAAGGGCAGAGACCGGCTACAGTAGTGGGTGGGCCCTAAGCATGTGTGACGTGACAATGCATAGAAACTGCAAACGGCTTATTCTGAGACACTGATTATGATTTATGATTCTGAATTTAACTTGTTTCACAAGTGATGAACTTTGTGACTTTGACACAGTTATTGAACTGAATTAAATTAATCTTCCGTAGAGCTGCTTTACAGCTGAAATTTAATACGTTTCATAATAATGAATTTTACAATATTGTGTAATTTTTCATGTTTATTAATGAGAAGCTTCTTTGAAAATTTAATCGTTTAAAGCGCTATAACTAAAGGTGATGTAAAACCTTTTTCAGTATACAGTATATTGTTTATTACCTGTCTTTGTTTATTCTGTTCCTTGTTTGTATTTCATTTTCATTAGGGAGCTGATCTGTGATCTGACTCTATTGCTATTGCTCTATTGCTGGTCCATGACCCGACTCGAGATGCCAGGAGTGCAATAATAACAGAACACTGCTGGAACTGCTAATGCTTATTGAGCCACATCAGCACTGCCATAAATCCAGCATTGACATCCACCCATTGAGTCATCCAACATATTTAATCTATATATAATATATATTAAGCCTATTAAATAATATTAAGCCTAAATTATGGCTTTCAATTATACTCTAATGTTGAATTTTTTTTCTTATTTAATCCCCAGAAATTACTTAGTTAAAAGATGCCATTAAACAAATGTGTAAAATATACTGTATATATATATATATATATATATATATATATATATATATATATATATATATATATATATATATATATATATATATATATATATATATATATATATATACAGTATATTTTACACATTTGTTTAATGGCATCTTTAACTAAGTAATTTCTGGGGATTAAATAAGAAAAAAATTCAACATTAGAGTATAATTGAAACTTAGTTAAACTTAGTTAAAAGATGCCATTAAACAAATGTGTAAAATATACTGTATATATATATATATATATATATATATATATATATATATATATATATATATATATATATATATATATATATATAATATTTGTAAAATATATTACACATTTTATGTTAGGTGTGATTAATCACTGTTAAATACAGACAAATGTGTGACTAATTAGTCTTAGTTTTTTAATTGATTGTCAGCACTAATATTATTGAATGATATTATTATATAAATTGTCATCTCTCTATAGTGTCAACAAGTTAAAACAAGGACGTCAGGCACCTGGCAAACTTTATGTACAGGTACTTATTTAAAATAGTTTTTTGCTTAATCATAAAATGTGAATACTTTTTGTATTTTGATTACTTTTGTATTAAAATATGAATACATTACATTACATTATTTTTACACATAACAAAGGCTTAAACCTAAACTTACCTAAACTGTGCATCTCCTGTGCTGTCTTGCAAATATATATCATGAGCACAAGAATTTCAGCACTACAGGACGCTTTTAGATTTGTGACCTGTTTGGCCAGACATGATGGAAAGATTCTGAGAAAGAAAGGGACGAAATGATAAGCCTAAAAAGGACTCCCTGGTTTGAACTGGCCAGATGATGGGATTATCAAGACATCCGGCTGCCAAAAGAGCCTCTCTCCTCCACTCTGTCTTGCTCTCTCTCTCTTTTTAATGCAGCTGTACTGGGTACATCAATGCCAGAAGATCCATTCCCCTACCAGACTGGTCCGGGACACACAGCCAACACATACACACAGTGAGTGAGAAGCATTCCTGAGAGGTTGTTTAGCTAAAAAGCTTGTTTCATTGAATCATCAGTGAAGCCCAGCCAGCAAATAACACTGACTTAGCAATAACCAAGCCAATACTGCCTTCTTCTGCTTCAGTAATTATTAATTTACTGAATGGAAATAATATGCGTGTGTGTGTGTGTGTGTGTGTGTGTGTGTGTGTGTGTGTGTGTGTGTGTGTGTGTGTGTGTGTGTGTGTGTGAGAGAGAGAGAGAGAGAGAGAGAGAGAGAGAGAGAGAGAGAGAGAGAGAGAGAGAGAGAGAGAGAGAGAGAGAGAGGCGAACCTACAAGAGGGGACCCCAGGCTAAATTAATCAATAAGGCCCTTTTAAAAGATTGTTTTGTTAATGTATCTTCTTATAACCTATGAAAAAAAAAGTCGAAACACATCTTAACAGATTTTATTATTTAAAACATTAAAGTGCTTATTTTTTAATTAACAAAATGTCAATCTTCGTATTTATAATAGAAGATGCAATACAATCTTCAAGACACAGTACGATCTTCATATTTATAATGGATTGTCACCTTAAAAATGTAACAAAGAGACTGCAGAGACGTTTTCTTTATTTTACAAAAGCACAACTTTTACTTTCCACACATATAAAAGTAGAATGTAAATGTATTACTCTTATCTGTGACCATAAATTTAAGTTGTTTCTGCTGTTGTCAGGGAAATATGCAAGTGATCGCGCCCGCACCTCCATGTCATGCAGTAAGTGTGCTCCACACTCCACACAAACACTTGAATATGCGCCTAATAATGGTGCACATTTATCTAGGTTAACATTAACGTGATTAACATTTCCGATTGTTTAAATAATCAGCCCTCAGGGGCCCCCTCAAAATGCAGGGGCTAGAGGCAATTGCCTGCCCTATTGCTATACCTCTGGGTCTCGAAATGTCCCATTCACTCAGAAACTTACAGTAGCGTCTTGAATACTGTGTATATGAACATGCAATGGGAGTGAAGCCCGTCTTAATTACTAGTAACCATAGTGACAGTGACCAAAGTAATATCAAAGATGGTGACGTCCATAAAACAAGTCTTATCACTTTTGACAAAATCCAATCAAGTCGCCAGTTCATCTGTCAAATCTTCATTAACCGACAGCAGCATATACATCTGGGTTGAGAGTGGAGCATTTGATAAAACTTATGGAAACAGCTCTGGTGGAGAACACTCACGTTATCTAATACCTTCAGACGACACACAGCTTATATCTCCGTCACTGTAATTTACAGTAAGCGGAACCACTCAAGAAAACCCGCAACACACGGTAGACATGTTTATGCAGCGCATAAGACATGACAGACAACTAGTCCAGTCCGGTTATGCTTACATAGGGCAGGTTTTCCGAGAATGTGCTTGTGTGTACTGAAAACTTTCGGGTGCGTGTAGAATGCGGTTGTCACTCATGTACAGGACTTAAAATACACGCGTTGATCTACTGGGAAAACGATTCATGGTGCAAACAGAATCATTTCTGCTGTGGTGCAGCTCTTAAAGACATAGAAATCAGTCATTGTTCAATGAGTCAGCTCAGCATTTATTCTGATTCTGTTATCTGTATGATTGTCCCTAAAGTAGTTGATATTGGTGTGTTCTTCAAAGTAGTGCTATTGGGAACATGCTGTTCTTAAAGCTGCAGTGCTATGGAACCCTTTTAAACAGACTGTGAGGACTCAAATACAGGACTGACAACTGTATTTAAATTTGACTATCAAATAAGTTAAGTTGTCAAAATGAGTTTTGTTCAGCTAAGAATGATTGTTAAGATTGGGAGATCACATATTCTTTCAATTCAGTATGGGAGGTAGTGGGTCAGTGGTTCATGTAGGTTGTCTACACACCGTTGGTGGTTCTATCCCCGATTCCACCTGACCAAGTGTCGAGGTGCCCATGAGCAAGACACCTAGCCCTGCTCCCGATGAGCTGGATGGCACCTTGCATTGCTGCAGTAGCGGTTTTGGGCACGGGCGAACCGGGCAGTCGCCCGGGGCGGCATTTTTTTCATGACACATGGGGGGCAGCACCGGCCCCAGCAGTAAAAAAATTGGCGCGCCGCAAAACGGTTTTCTATCTATCATTGCACTGAGTGACGGACGCCCTCTGCACAGTCTGCAGCTGCAGGCGCCCTGTGTGAGAGAGGGGGGGGGGCGGGGGACAGTTCACCTCTGGGTCTCTCCCGAGCGGCAACCTCAACCCTTTTCTCCTGCTAATACGGAAGTGATTTGAACTGTAGTGTAATTCATCAACTGGCCGCTATGGACAGGCTCTGCATAATTAAGGGCGTGGCCACTTGAGTGACAGGTGGATTTTTCTGCTGTCTGATGTCAAAACGTCACCTCAGCTATTTTTTTCTATGGTCTCTCCCAAATGGAATGGACAAGGGAGAAAACGGGGGATCCACTGGATATAGAGCAGTAAAGTCAGTCACACCTCGACTTTCTTCCAAATAATTTTTTCATTATAAAATTATAAATATAGGCTACAGGCATATAGTTGTGGCACATTTTTCTGAATTGTGTGAAATGGTTAATACAAATTGATTTAAACGATTATGTGATCTGTGATCACCAAGGTGAATTGGTTTAGTCTTGACTTCTGTTGGGGGGCGGGAAATCTGTTTACTGTCAAGTGACTAATAAATACAGATATGGAAGGAAAAAGGTCAAAGCCGTCAGATGCCCAGTTTAGAAAAAAATGAAAAGAAGAAGAGGAAAAAAGAAGAAAAGATAAAGGTATGCAACTATGTTCTCTCTGTATGATTATTACAGTGTCCATGTTATGAACGAAGGGCTAATGTTAATTGGTGTTTGCCTTTTTGTTATCTTGCTTGCTATGCTTAAACAACAATAATCCGGTTTTAGCTCAACAAAAATGGAGGAGGAAGGAGGTCTTTCCCGGGGTGCAATTCAATATAAAACCACCACTGCATGGCTGACACCGCCATCGGCGTATGAATGAATGAATGAATGAATGAATGAATGAGTGAATGGGTGAATGTGAGGCAAGATGTAAAGGGCTTTGGGTGGCCATTGGTCTTGTTGAAAGCGCTATATAAATGCAGTCCATTTACCATTTATTCATGTTTTTCTTGGTTCTAAAAATTGTTTTTGGACTGAATAAAGATGGTCCAAAACGCAGCCGCAAGACGGCTGACAGATACTCGGAAATATGACCATATTACCCCTGTTTTGATCAAAGCACTGGTTACCTGTATCTTATACTTCATTTCCTAAGATCCTAACCTTTGTTTTAAATTTTTTGTGTGGGACAGACCCTCTATATATTGCTGACCTGATTCACACTCAGGAGTCAAAGAGATTACTAAGATCGAATGCGCAAAATCTCCTATGTTCCTAGGCCATGGAAGAGTTTACCAGAGTATATAAGGCTATCATCAACTTTAAATGGATTTAAGAGACATTTAAAAACATATTTTTATGAGTTTGATTGAGTATGATGTCGAGGTATTGCTATTTGTCTTAAGGTTTATTCAGATTTTTTCAACGGCATCAACGGCATCTTACAGTGTGTACAATCTCTGAGGATTTGAGGAAGCCTCTGGAGCTGAAATTCAGTTGTGGTAATGGGTGTTTTGTTTCCGACACGAGCTGTAAGCAGTAGACAACAACATCAAAATCTGAAGCATGGTCAAGTGCCTTCCGCATCACAATGAAGATGCTTAAGGTGCCCCTAGGTGTCATTTTTTGACGCGCAGGGTACTCCATTCATTTCAATGAGAAACCTTTGGCATCATACACAGACGTATTGGGCATGGGAATGTTATCGTCATGATGAAATTATATTGGGTTATGATTTTGCCATTATGACATGTTGGAGTGTGATTCTCAATTTAATCAGCCAGCATCATTTTATTTACGCTATTTAGAGACGTTTTAACATGTAACTCAACCCCATCCCATCCCTAAACCTACCCATTTGTGTGTTAAATTATATAAAACACAGGATATAACAGGCAGATATGACTGCATGCACAATTTATTCAAAAAGTACAAATATTCCATGTGTTCCGAGGCCAAATGATTGATTTGTGTGAAGGAAATCCCCAAAAGTGATCAGCATCTCCATCTGCCGACGATCATGCACACATTCAAATTTCAAAATTGCCGCCCGTTACGTCAGATTTCGTAGTGAAATTGCATTGGCTTTCGTATGTCTTGTGACCAGTTGCGTCATTACGTCAGCTTTGATTGTAAAATGTCATTGGCTCCCGTGTGTCTTGTGACCGATTGCGTCATGCTCAAGAGTTGTGTGTATTATTTGAATTAGATATATGAATGAGTGTGTTCATGGAGCAGTGGGATCATCATTTCAGCGATTAAAACATTAAGATCAACTCTGTTCTTTACATAAGGATATCATATGACTTCAGAAGATTTGGAATGCAACATGAGTTAATAGTTGGTCAGTTTTTGCAATAAATATCTGTGACTGTACTTTTATTTGCCTGTTACGTGTTTTATATTGATTGGAAGTTGTTAGGTTTAGGGTAGGAGTTGGGTTAGTTGCTCCAAAATATAAAAGTAGACTATATATATTCATAAAATGATGTCTGCTTTTATAAATGCAAAGAATGGAATGTGTCTTGCTCTGACGCATTAGGCAAACAACTGAAATGAATGGAGTACCCAGCGTGTCGATATAGTGACAACTAGAGGTAACATTAGCGTCTTCATTGTGACGCAGAAGGCTCTTGACCATGATTCGGATGTTGACGCCTTGGGAGTGAGAATGTGTTGACTAATCACAACAGACCGGGCCATCTGGCCAATCAGAGCAGAGTAGGCTCTTGGATAGGAGGGGTTTAGAGAGACTGACCCTGCATCCCAATGTGCATACTTTCCACCCTAAATAGTATTGAATATTACTAATGTCACATAATATTTAGGATGGATAGAATGCATATTGAGATGCCGGCTGAATCTTTGAACTGCTTCGAACTAATCGTTTCAGAAATGAGATGATATTAAAAGTATATTATGAGAAAATGAAGTGTTTTTTGACTTGGATACATGTAAACCTGTTGTATGAGACCTCCAAAACAAATGTATGAATCTTTAAAATAGCATAATAGAGGGACTTTCATATCATATCCAACATTCATATCTAATAATAATAAATAAATAAAAATATTAAGGAAATTCCATTAGTTGGATTTTAGGAATGCAAATGTAATCACGAAGATAATGATAATGAAAGCGCAAACTCATTTTATGGTGTAGAATCTCCTCAACCTTTATCAGTGTTAAATGTATGAAAATATTTCCTCTGTTTCTGCCATCTTTTTCCAGCCATGGAAGTATGCAAAGTAACCATTCCTTGTGTGAATCGTTGTGTGTGCTTGAGTTCAGTGCGATGCATATGCGAGTGACGTCTGGAAGGTCTCCAGGAGCAGTCCTGGCCGAAGTTGAAGGTGCAGATGGAAGCTGACTGTAACAAGCCAAGCAGTAAATTAGCCTACTAACATTAGCACACATCTTAATGATTCACTCCAGCACTTAACCTCAGGGTTAAAACTTCAGCAAAGACATAGCCAAAATCAGTGTGCTTATGTTCTTTTAGTTTTCTTATATGGCTGCAGCTAGTACCAGGAGTACCAGGTGCATCTGTCTTAATTGTTGTAAATGTGTGTTTCAGAAAACATTATCAGCCAAACGTTCTAAAAAACAAGGATATATGTTGAATGCCATGGCTTTGAAAATAAATTAAGAAGGTGCATTTCAGAAACTTAAATGTAGATTTTCAGGTTAGCAGACATAATAACTTCAATAAAGAAAGAAATCACAGAAAATTCAGTTCAATTCCACTTTATTTGTATTCCATTTTACATTGTCAATTATTCCAGAAATTATACATTTAGGGGTAGGTCTACAGAAGCTTTCCACTGGGGCAGTACTCTTAAAGGGACAACTTTGTACCTTACCTACCCCTAAAAGGTGCATGTTACCTCAGGGGTCGTTTGCACAACACCGTTTTCAACTAAAAACTTTTTGTGTTTTGGCTATTCATTTACACGACAACAGCATTTTGGGGACTTGAAGACGTTGTCATGCCACAAAAATTATTAAAAACATAAGTACAAATATTTTTTTTCCCCTTACACCTTGAATATGTCTTAATATTCAGTTTAAACAGTACTAGTACTAAAGTACTAGTATATAGACTTTATTATAAAGATCATTTTGCAAAATCCAAAATATGTTTTAAAGATTTTATTAGAAAGTTGACAATTAATGTCACAGTTCCAAAAACTTGGGACATAAATGGATGTATTATGGTCTCTCTATAGGGCTTCAATTTAATTTTACTTGAAACAAGTTTCATGTTAATTGCCACACACCCTGTATTTAAAGAGGAAATTGCATTAACACAAAGTGTAAGTTAAGAATCATTTACACACCAAAGTGGAAATTGCCTTTAAAGGGGTCATGAACTGTCTTTTTAAAACATTTTTCAACTTATGTGTGTGGTTATACATTCAAAAATAGTAATAGTAATATTTTCTACCCAGATTTTGAGCCAAGCTCCTGAAATGCTCTGTTTTTATGGGCGTGCCGCATTGAAGACTTGGAGGTAAATGCCTACCGCTATGATTGGATAACAGTTTAGAATATTATAATGAGTTTCGACTCCCCCATCAGTACATGTGGGGAATTGTTTTGAAAACTTCCAATTTGGAAAATTCGCATCCGGAATAACATGCCCATACATGTTCGACCCTGAGTCTGATCACGAATCACAGGACAACAAACCAACAACCTTCTGTGACAGGTTAGACACGTAACAATAAAGAGCAGATATCAAACGATCTGTAACAATGCAATACTATCACATATAAAAAAGAAATTCACTCACAAAAGTGTGTTGCACCATTCCTGTCGGATCCAATATAGAAGGCACGGCATCGTTTTTAAAAATCTCATTCAGTCTGCAAATCCATTCTTGACCTGTGTCTTGTTTACAAAAGAATCCACTGTGAAATGAAGCGAACAAACAAATGTCTTACCCAAATGAGCTGGAGCTTAATTAAAAATAAAGTTAATCCATGCATTTCTAAAATTGGAATCTAAAGGAAGCTCATGCAGCGACTGTGTTCTTCTACAACCAGGCACTGCGAAATATTTTGTAATCTTCAACAGCATGTTTATTGCTTGGTATAGCTCAATCTGGTTTAGCGCCAAGTACAGTAGGCCTATGTTATTTACCTTTTACAGGTGCTGGTCATATAATTAGAATATCATCAAAAAGTTGATTTATTTCACTAATTCCATTCAAAAAGTGAAACTTGTATGTTATATTCATTCATTACACTCAGACTGATGTATTTCAAATGTTTATTTCTTTTAATTTTGATGATTATAACAGACAACTAAGGAAAATCCCAAATTCAGTATCTCAGAAATTCAGTAAATTATAATATTGTAGAATGGTTCAATATTGAAGACACCTGGTGCCTCACTCTAATCAGCTAATTATCTCAAAACACCTGCAAATGCCTTTAAATGGTCTCTCAGTCTAGTTCTGTAGGCTACACAATCATGGGGAAGACCAAAAGACGACCATTGCCACCTTGCACAAGAAGGACAAGACACAAAAGGACATTACAAAAGAGGCTGGCTGTTCACAGAGCTCTGTGTCCAAGCACATTAATAGAGAGGTGGAGGGAAGGAAAAGATGTGGTAGAAAAAAGTGTACAAGCAATAGGGATAACTGCACCCTGGAGAGGTTTGTGAAACAAAACCCATTCAAAAATGTGGGGGAGATTCACAAAGAGTGGACTGCATCTGGAGTCAGTGCTTCAAGAACCACTACACACAGACGTATGTAAGACATGTGTTTCAGCTGTCGCATTCTTTGTGTCAAGCCACTCTTGAATAACAGACAGCATCAGAAGCGTCTTGCCTGGGCTAAAGACAAAAAGGAATGGACTGCTGCTGAGTGGTTCTAAATTTATGTTCTCTGGTGAAAGTACATTTTGCATTTCCTTTGGAAATCAGGGTCCCAGAGTCTGGAGGAAGAGAGGAGAGGCACACAATCCACGTTGCTTGAGGTCTAGTTTAAAGTTTCCACAGACAGTGATGGTTTGGGGTGCCATGTCATCTGCTTGTGTTGGTCCACTGTGTTTTCTGAGGTCCAAGGTCAACGCAGCCGTATTCCAGGAAATTTTAGAGCACTTCATGCTACCTGCTGCTGACCAATAGAGATACAGATTTAATTTTCCAACAGGACTTGGCACCTGCACACAGTGCCAAAGCAACCAGTACCTGGTTTAAGGACCATGGTATCCCTGTTCTTAATTGGCCAGCAAACTCACCTGACCTTAACCCTATTAAAATCTATGGGGTATTGTGAAGAGGAAGATGCGATATGCCAGACCCGACAATGCAGAAGAGCTGAAGGCAACTATCAGAGAAACCTGGGCTCTCATAACACCTGAGCAGTGCCACAGACTGATCGACTCCATGCCAGGCCGCATTGATGCAGTAATTCAGGCAAAAGGATCCCCAACTAAGTATTGAGTGCTGTGCATGCTCATACTTTTCATGTTCATACTTTTCAGTTGGCCAAGATTTCTAAAAATCCTTTCTTTGTATTGGTCTTGAGTGATATTCTAATTTTCTGAGATACTGATTTTGAGATTTTCCTTTATAAAAGTTTTTAACTCATGACCCCTTTAATGTTTGTCGAGATGGTCAGTAATACAGATGTAATACTGTGAATCTTTAGTTTGAAACCTTTGAGATGATTGAGTAGTAGAGCACAGGAACTGAAGTTAAGGAGGGATAAGGTGTGTGCGCATGCATCTGTGCTTCAGAAATTGTCGGAAACAGGTGAGAGACCTGTGCTGTTCCCCACTGTTCACTGCAGTTGGTTCGTAAAGCTCTGCAGTGCAGGTGTGTTCTATTCTGGGATGCTGCATGACTCTGGCTCCAGGCCCACTGTCAGATTTGGCTCTGCTGTCAGGAATATATCTTATGGGAGGGTCTGTGACATTTACAATAGTGTCAGTGAGAGGAACAGGTGTGTGGTGCAGCTGTACAGGTAAAGATAGAGACAAAGAGATAAAAAAAAGGATACAGAAAAAAATACGGAAAATATGTACTTGTTTTGAAGTTTATAGAGTACAGCAGTGCCCGCCCCTTTTTTCAATTGCGCTGTTTCCGGAAGTACTTATTTCATTTTTTTATTTTTTATTTACAAGCCATGAACCAAGCTAATAAGCTACGATGTGAATCATAATACTACAGATTAGTGCTGGGCAGTATACTGGCGGTTCATACCGAATACCGGTGTTTATTTTTGTTGTGATATGAATTGTTATTATACTGTAATACCGTTGTATGTCGCTTTAACAACATTCGGAACACTGCGCAGTGCGACACAGTTTGAGAGGGGTCAATTTTCACTGTTGCACTAGTGACGGCACAGCTGAGGCCCTGTCCCAAATGGCACAATTCATGTGCACTTTTGGTCTTGTGGACTTACAATGGCCGCTGCGTGCGCGTGTCCGTTAAGTCCATGAGACCGCAGGGTGTCCCATTTGTCATTTTAGGTCTCAGAAGGGTGCTTGTGAGCGCCCCCTTTGAGGTTGATATGCACCCTCGATGCGCACTTCTGCTGAGCCCGTACTAGTGCTGGTTATGCAGCGGACTTCTTCCCGGCAGTCAAAGCAGTATTACGTTGTGAAAGTGCTGACTCAGACGAAGACCGTGAGGGTTTAGGGTGCCATCTGGGAAAGGGCCTGAGATAGCATTACAGCGGACAATTCAAACAACACGTGCCATGCACAAGAGAGTGGTTTCTGCGCAGAACGCCGCGATGAGTTTAGCAACACTCACCACATGGATCATATAGATCAGATACAAACCAAAGTAAGCACGTTTACAGTTTTTATGGACATATTTCATATACTCTAGTGCTCTAAACATGAATAAGCACCGTGTATGCGCACATATTTAATCACGTCTTCTTCAAATGAAATATATTTGCAAACAAGGACACCGATACAGCCGTATGTCTGATCATGACAGCAATGACACGATGGATTATTCTGATACACAGAAGACAATGATGTAGACTGACAATCAAATAATAGGCAAAAAAAGTAAATGTCTTTATTCTTTTTGTGTTACACTGATGCGTGTCGTTTGTTCAGAGCCTGTAATGATATATGGAGAAATATAAAACTACTCATTTACAAATGGTTATTATATGTATAAAACAATATATTTTAAGTGAATTGCAAGCATCATCCGCAGTGCTTCATGGGAGTGGATGGCGCTAAAGATATATTTTGGAACGTGTTGCTTTTTTCATCTAACTGATTGGTGTGATTTTCTGTACACCATCAACAAATAAGATGAAATAATGCAGGCTGATGGCTTTAGCAAAAGCTAATATCATCTATTAACAACCTTGTAGCTCACAGTAGGTCTGTCTTTAAAGGTTTAAAGTTATACTTATCTCTCATCTCTTATCTTATCATCTCATTTAAAGTTATACTCTATACCCCATGTCGTTTATCAAGTGATGTGGTATCTCAGTTTTAGATGGAGTTGAATAAGGTTGAAGCATTATATTGAGCTGGGACTATACTGTGGACCCAGTGTTGGAGTGAGAAAGTAAGCAGGAGAACAGGTGTATTCCAGGTATTATGTGTTTCTAGGTCAAAGAATGGACAGTTGTTGGCTTTTCCAGCATTTCTGTTAGCAGAGCCTGCTTGATTATTTTTTTTTTTTCTTGTGAAAAAGAAGTTTGCTTAATTGTATTATATATATATATATATATATATATATATATATATATATATATATATATATATATATATATTAGCCCAAAAGATCACACTGCCTCCGCCGGCGTGGGTTCTTCCCATAATGCATCCTGGTGCCATGTGTTCCCCAGGTAAGCGATGTAAACAAAACACACCCGGCTATCAACGAGATGTAAAAGAAAACGTGATTCATCGGACCAGGCCACCTTCTTCCATTACTCCGTGGTCCAGTTCTAACGCTTACGCCACTGGTGGTGCTTTCGGTGGTGGACAGGGTCAGCATGGGCACCCTGACTTGTGTGCAGCTTTGCAGCCCCATACACAACAAACTGCGATGCACTGTGTATTCTGACACCTTTCTATCAGAACCATCATAAAATTCTTGAGCAATTTGCGCTAGAGTATCTCGTCTGTTTGATCGGACCATACAGGCCAGCCTTCGTTACCCACGTGCATCAATGAGCCTTGGCCACCCATGACCCTGTCACTGGTTCACCACTGTTCCTTTCTTGGACCACTTTTCATAAATACTGACGACTGCAGACCAGGAACACCAAACAAGAGCTGCAGTTTTGGAAATGCTCTGACCCAGTCGTCTAGCCATCACAATTTTGCCCTTGTCAAACTCGCTCAAATCTCTAAGCTTGCCCATTTTTCCTGCTTCTAACACATCAACTTTGAGGCCAAAATGTTCACTTGCTGCTTAATATACCCCACCCACTAACAGGTGTTGTGATGAAGAGATAATCAGTGTTATTCACTTCACCTTTCAGTGGTCATAATGATCCTGATCGGGGTATATATATAAATATATATATATATATATATATATATATATATAAATATAATTTTTTTTTTTTTAAATAAAGTACTGGTTTGCTTAACATGTTAAAGTTTCTCTCTCTCTCTCTCTCTCTCTCTCTCTCTCTCTCTCTCTCTCTCTCTCTCTCTCTCGCTCTCTCTCTCTCTCTCTCTCTCTCTCTCTCTCTCTCTCTCTCTCTCTCTCTCTCCCAGCAGGGAATCTACTCAATAATTTTCTTCAAAATCGTCTCGGTGTGTAATTGGTCTCTGTGGTCATAGTTATTGTGATTTGCATATGCTGCTATTCTCTGGAAAGTTTGTCAGCAGTTAATCACTGCCATAATGACTTGTTTAAACCCGTGACCGCACCACTGCCATGGAATTTAAAGGTCACATGTACCTTTTTCTGTCCAACTTGGTTTCAGCAATCCCAAAACACCCTCGCTCACATTTCCTCATGCCAGATACAATTTTTTATTTTTTTTTACAGTTTATTGCTCTTTCATTTTCTGCCGTGTTAAAGGATTTGTTCACCTAAAAATGAAAATGCTGCCTTCATTTACTCACCGTCATGTCATTCTGGAGGACGTTCATGACTGCATGGAACACAAAACGTGCATTTAAAAGCAAACAAAATCCTAGCCACACTTTTCCATACCATGTCCATGCAATAAAAATAAATAATGTTATATGTTTGAAATGACAGTTGGGTAAATTATATCCTTTCTCATTGAATTATCCTTTTAAGCAGTGATGGCCAGGTAAATCAAATCCAGGCTGTCAGTTCCCCCAGATTTTATGTGGTATTTTAGTTCTCTCTCTCTCTCTCTGTCTCTCTCTGTCTGTCTCTCTCTCTGTCTGTCTCTCTCTCTCTCTCTCTCTCTCTCTCTCTCCCTCTCCATGCTCTCCATGCTCTCCATGCTCTCCATGCTTTTTATTTTCCCTCCTGCTTTGGAGTGAAAGATTGTACCAGAACTACTGAACAGAGCAGAACAGATCTCTGACTGTGTGAGCTGAGGTTATGATATGAGCTAGCCTGAAGCACTGGAAGCTCATGAATACCACAATCCAGCATGTGATTTTTCCTTCCAAGTTCATATCATCATTTACCAGGGACAAATTACAAACAAGCAGCACATTTGCAACAGATTTGCCCGACAGCAGCTAGATTCCTGAAGAAACGAACACACTCCATGAAGTGTCACAGGGCTTTGGGTGGAAAAACATAACAGGTCTTTAATCAGGACGATTTTTCTAATTGATTTTTATGAAAGGTTTTCAGTGGCTTTTCAGCATGCTCAACCCATTGATGGATTTATTCCCAAAGAAGGATCTTTCTTGTCTTGTTTTTCAATGTTTTTTAACATTATTTAAATATGGTAAATTTAGTAACTGGTTGGATTATTTATCTTGTAACTCCCATAGAAACCTATGAGAGGGGTTGTTGTCACCACTTACTTAAGGTGTCACAATTATACACAGCAATGGCACCATGAATTAAAAACCAACATAATCAGATGAACTGTTCAGATCAAAGGTTTTTCTTAAAGGGCATATTGCAGGTTAGAGACCCCAGCGAGTCAGTGTATAGAAAAATAATGTAGGATTGTGCTCAGATCACAATAGACTACTGTACAGATTATTATCATGTATCAGGCAATAGCAAAGCTGGTAATGAGTAGCCTACTGATACTTGCCAATAACAGAAACTAATAAGCTTTGACCATCATGCATAAGTCACACTCGGTTAATATCCGTTCACACTAAACATTATGTGATTCTAACCTTACGTGATGTAACGTTAGCCGTTTCTCATCATGACTGATTTGGTAGTTAGCAAATGTTTAAAAAACAAGACTCACGGTGCAAAGTTCACTTTTTCTTTGAGCTGCATCTCTGACGGATCCGTGAACGTCACATTGTGAAAACAACGGCAAAGATTTATTTTTATTCATTTAAAATCATCCTTAATTTACATGAGTATTACAATGTTGAACTCCATAACAGGGCCGTAACCACCATAGACATTGGGGGGGACATGTATTATTTGAATACCCCAATATTTGAAATCCTTGCACTGCTCTCCTGCACTTCATTACGCAGCGCTCTGTATGTTAGGATGACAAAACGGTTTAAAAGTAAAATTTTTAGACTGGTCTGCCTCAGGTCTGATGTTATGGGCATCAATGTCAAAATGATTGAGATGGCCAATCAAATCAAAGTAGGCGGGGTTTACGTTCTCTTTTGGCTCGTGCACTGCAGTCTGCACACAGACGAGCGCGTTAATCTATCGCTTAATGTCATTGCGGAGACTATATTTTCAGGTGAAATCGCAAAACAAAATGCACACAAATTTGTCCATGCGCTTAAAATCATTGAACATCTTTGATTTCAATATAGAAAAAAAACTATATGAAGGCTGATTAGAACCTGTAATGCTTCGACACGGTTTACAAGAATTCTACCACCAGACCTTTAAGGAATTCAAATGTTAACAGCTGATCTATGTATTTATTCACTAACGGGAAGAATCTCGAGACTAATGATATATTTGATGCAAATTAATGTAAATATTATTTGCAAATAGGGACCCACTTTATATTAGGTGTACTTAACTACTATGTACTAACATTTTAATTAATAATTTGATACATTGCACTTATTGTGTACATACATGTTTTTACATTGTACTTACATTTGAAAAAATACCTGCATGTAATTACATCTGTAATTAATTTCTGTAGTTACATTTGTAATTACACAGTTGACACTTACCTTTCACCTAACCCTACCCGTATCCCACCTCAATATCAGCAAAGGCGTTTTGCAACACAATATGAACACAGTAAGTACATTGTACTTATTTTTTTTATGTAAGTACATAGTAGTTAAGGCCACCTAATAAGTGGGGCCCTTTATAATATATTTTTTTTTTTAATGGACCCCCCCAATGCTCGAGACATGGTTACGGCCTGGATGAAAATCCTCTGGTCTATAGTGAACGCTACACACCACCGCGTGTTTCAAAACAGATGCAGAAGTGAAGTCCTGTCTCTTCACCTGCAAAAAACGCCACCATGCAGGTTTCCTAACAAAAAAAAAGTTAGGAAACCTGCATGGTGGCATTTTGTGTTTTGTGGACTCAATGTCCTGACAGGCTGGACACAATTATTTACCATGATGATGATAAATTGAAATAGAAAAATACACTGACTCCTACTGAATACCCACCTATTCTGCACTGAGCCAATGGGCAAATGACTCCCTCTCGTGACGTAATGACGTGATGTTGAAAAAGCGTTTTTTACAAACAGTCAACGAAACGGCCATTTTATCTAAATTTGTGTTATGTCTTTTTAAAACATTTTAAATCCTGCATTACCTTTTCATATGGTATTTTCATACAAGGTTATATATTCATATTGAAAAAAGTGTAACCTGCAAAATGCCCTTTAATGTGGTCTACTTGCACACCAGTTGTTTCTAAAACATTCAGTCGAGAGTGGTCGAGCTTTCAGCAACTTTCTTTCCCTGGAGGCTAAAGGGAAAGGTTACATAAAAATGATTATTCTGTCATCACTTAATCAACTTGTGTCCTCAATAGAATACAAAAGGAGACATTTTGAAAAACCTATTGGTTGCTCTTTTCCATATAATTACAATGAATGGATATTCAAGATTTCAAGCTTTAAAAAAAGATGCAAAAGCCTCATGAATGAATCATAAAAGTTACAATCTTTTTGTGATAAGTTATGTACTGATAATCTTCCCCTTTTGTTCAAATATTTAAAATCCCCTGCAGTCAATTTCATCAAAACTAATCTTTGATCATCAAAATGACACATAATTTATTCATGCCTTAAAATATCTTGAATGTAACTCTAGACCCTTGCTTATTTAGTATACATGGAATTTTAATATGCAAATTATTCCCCGCCTCCACTTAATCACACAAGCTTAGAATACCTGATCCAAACAAACCGAGTTTCTAAATGTTTTACAGTAGATGTCAGTGTGAAAACCTTGTCCCAAGATGTTTTTGGTACATTTTGGACACAGAAGGACCACCTCATCAAGGAGCATTCAAGTGAGACATACCTATAAAAGATTTTAAAGTAAATATGGTGGGTAACGAGATTAATTTGGTGAGGGTTTAGTCTACAGATCACAATGCACGCGGGAAAAGCCGTCACAATCGCAGATGACAACATATCAACACTGTTCATGTAAAGCAGGGTAAAATTAAATTAATTTACATTTAACCAGTTTAATATGGAGAGACATTAAAATGTAGACTTTCGTTTGTGTTTTGACCTGGAACAGTTAACGTAGGTTATTTAGGTTTGTACATTAGCATGAACTCACTAAGTTCAATTGTAACTTAATGAGAGTATGACAAAAAATTATAGTTTTCGTCTTCATTGGGATTGGGGTTGAATCCCTTGGGAACCAGGTTACTGTGCCCACATCATTGGATTAATACACCATGTGAACCTGCTGCGTACCACAGATAAACAATCATGTCTTGTTTGGGTTTAGGAAATGGAATAAAGTAAATTCCATTGTCCATCCTCTCAGGATACCTGTAATCAGTGTTACAAGTACCGAGTTCCGAGTTCCAGTCCCCATGCAAATGATACTCAACAGCCATTGGCTTACCGATAGGTCAATTGGTTACATGTTTGTGACAGCAGGAAACATGGGCGTGTCAAATGCGTTTTTGTTTCACTGCAGTTTTAAGGAGAAAATTCTCAGCAATGGTGTTGACTGATGAATTTGCTAATGGTTGTTCTTAAAGCATATTAAAAACACCACATAGACAGATAAACAACATTAACATTTTAAATTTAAGATTTTCACCACAGGGGCTTTAATATTCTGTTTTTGGATCTGGGGTAAAATGTTCCTTACAGGTTTCATAAGATTTACAAAAAAGCGTTGCCAAATAACTTGAAGCACCTGTAAAAAAATAACTCTTTAACTTTGTGACAGTAATGTAAGTAATTTTTGCAAGTAATTTTAACATGACAAGTGGATCAATCTAATCTGTGAATTAATTATTATGACCCGTTTTGTGAAAGGGATCAACCAGTACACTGACAAGATGAAACTCAAAAAAATGACGTAGTCTACTAGAGACAAGTAGAACCCAAGCGCAGTTTTAATAAACATAACATACTAAATAGTCAAGTCAAGTCACCTTTATTTATATAGCACTTTTTAAAAGTCCAATTGTTTCAAAGCAGCTTCACAGTGTTAACAGGAAAATAATGCAACAGAATTTGATTTGACTGTACAGCCGCTCTGGTGAAAATCATGATGTCATCCAGGTCATTTCACTTGTCATATAGTGTCAATGTGGGCAGATCGGTTATATAGTTGAAATTGAAGTGTTCGCAACTGAGCAAGCCAAAAACCAGAGGCAACGGTGGCAAGGAACAAAACGCCTTCAGGGCCAGAATGGAGAAAAAAACCTTGGGAGAAACCAGGATCAGTCCCGGTGCCAGTTCTCCTCTGGCCGACGAACAAACAGTGTATGATTATGATTCTGGCAACATTGCAGGTCAGAAGTCAAATTAGGTAAACAGATATTCGTAAGATTATTCGAAAGATTGGAGTCGTCATGCCAGAGACGTGTTTATTGAGGATATCGTGTCGATGCGGCATTTCCAAGGTAGGGTTTAATTGACACGCTCTTCAGACATTTCAAAGATGTGTTGCTCATGTCCAGGCACAGGTCCACCATCTGATCTGGATACGGCCCGGATCCGGCTGACTGCAGTAAACCTCGAGATAAACAGAGAGACTAACATTAGCGTAGATGCTAAATAAATACAACATTATGAGAACCAAATGATAACTTGACTTAAACTTGACATGAACAGATTTGAATTTGAACAAAAAACCATGCCAACAAAAACGAGGCCCTATAAATACACAAGAAATAATAAATCACCAAGAATAAACATGGAAACTGGAAAATGAGAGAGTATGGCAACCAACAGGAATAAACAAAGACTAAAGGGTTAACGAGACTATGACAATCAACAGGAATGCTTATAGTTGTGTATATAAAGATTGTCTAATTGTCATTGAGCTTTATTATATTAGTGGGCAGGATATCCTGTAAAATTTCACATTTTGTGTGTTACTGAGGAAAGATAGTCATACAGGTTCAGTTGATTTAAAAAGCCTATGTATTTGTATGAATTTGTACGACCTCACTCGTACAAATTTGTACGATTTTTGCTAAATCATATTTGATGAGTTGGTCAATTTGTATGATTTCGTATGAATGACCTACCCCTGCCCCTAAAACCTACCCATCACTGCAGTATAGACAAATTGTACAAATTCATACGAGTGAGGTCGTACGAATTAGCCAGTAGCCACCTCGTACAAATACGTACAAAATGGTCGTGAGATAGCATTGGTTTCACCTTAGACAGAGCAGATCATAGTTGTGTTTGCTTTGCATTTGTTGTGTCATCGTTATTGCACCGATGTTTAGCAAAATAGCTAATTGTAGTTATTTCAAAAGGTTAAATAAAATGTATTAGGAAAAACATCTTGGACCATTGAATTTCAGTGTGTGCAAAAGATGAATACAATATTTATTGGTAGCATGATAAATGTGTAAGACTGTTAGAAATGAAATAGTGACTATGCATCATTTTTCAACATAGCTTTGTTTTTTCCATCTGTATTTTTGGCTCTGAATACCTTCTGTATATTAAAGTGGCAATAAATGAAACAGATGGCTGAATAACTCCTTGTGCATTTATAATAAAAAGAAACAAAGTGAAAAAACATGTACTTGATGATCTTTTCAAATCTATGCAGGGAGTTTACATTATGAACCAGTAATTTATAAATATATGTTTTAAAGTTTTTAATCTGTTATGTGCTTTTTATAGTTGATTCTAAACTAAAATATGTAGCACTTGGATTAATGGACTCACATACACATATTTGTCATTTTCCATGTCTATGCCTTGTTGTTTTACTTTGGAAGTTTCGGGTGAAGTTGAGTCAGAATAAGAATAAAGTCTAGTCAGAATTGGGTCTGGTCTTAAAGGGTCTGGTCTTTACAACATTACTAATGCACAGCTCCAATGCTAAAATGTCACTGAGATTAGCATACAAATTGCATATTTTGGAATGAGAAAGGGCATTTTGTTGACTACATTTAAGGTGTGAATGTGTCCTTTACCCAGAATCACACACACCACTGCACAAAGGGCATCTCTGACAGAAGGTGAAATCCCTTGTTTCCTTCTAAATGTTCCTAATAACCAGCACTAATGTTTCAGATCCGCCTCCAGCCCGAGGGCCAAACAGTGGCCAAAAGAAATTTGCTGAACATAGATTTTTTAAAAACTTTCTTTCTCTTTGTAGGACACACACACACACACACACACACACACACACACACACACACACACACACTTCCAACTATGGACCCTTTTGGCGCTGTGGACATTTAGTGCAAAAACAATCTTTTTTTTTTCACTAGTTTATTTAATTTATTTTGGATCAATGTCTAATGTAAAAAAATACATTTAGAAATTACATATTTAGTTTTATAGTAATTTATACAACAGCTCTTCTCTTTAAAATAAAATAGAGGCGTACTTACAGTTTTTTCCAATTGCTAACACACTAAAATGACATGCACAGCACAATTATTTAAACTGACACACAGAGAACAAAACCTCTACTCAAGTCTCCTAAAGTCTGAGTGACGAATCATGCTTCTCTGTCTGACAAACCGATGTACGAGTCTGGTGGTTGCCAGGAGAACGGTACTTGCCGGACTGCATTGTGCCAAGTTTAAAGTTTGGTGGAGGGGGGATTATGGTGTGGGGTTGTTTTGGAGTTAATATGGAGTTGGGCCAACTCCATATTAAACCTTACGGATTAAGAATGGGGTAAATTTCATGTCCGTGTAAAGACAGACATCCCAAAACTTGTTTTTAAAGCTTAGAACAAAATAATGTGCTACAGACGCCAGCTTCCTTCTTTCCCTTTGTGGGAAATTATAATTTGAGAAGTATAATTTGATGCTTTGAAAACTGTAAGTGCTAAAAGTGCAACCATGGTTTTGAGTGATTTTCTGATTAGAATACTTATGAACATGAAGTTTCACATCTGCTGTTGCGTTTTTCACACTTTGTCAAGTGCACAAGGCTAAATTCTCCAGCATATAATCTGAGAATCCAATCTGTTATTTACATCTCACCTGATCAGTTCTTCACAGCAGATGGTATAGAGACAGTCTCTCTCAACAATGCAAAGCCAGGTAAAAACAACTAAAACTGTTACTTTGAGTACTTATGCATAACATTATTATTATAGTGAGTTTCATGCTGTAATTAGGTATAGGCTTTATTTTTAGCTTTTGTTTGTTAATGCATTTTTTTTGTTTTAAATGTAATTTAAAGGAAATTAATGTGGGTTGTATTTCTGTTGATACTTTTTCCAGTCTAAAAAAATATATATATTTTTTTCTTTACCTTTGGTTATATAAATGGCGTGAAAATAAACACTAGTGTTAATGTTTTGATCAGGTTATATTATATATATATATAATATTTTTTTTTCCGGATTCTATCCCCTCAGGTAGCTGTTTGTGAATATAAAAGGTCTGCAAATTTTTAAAGATCAAACTGTAGAAAGAATCGATTCTGAAGTGTTAGGGCTGCTGAATGAGGGAGGACCCAGACGCAGAAAGAACAATAAATGACAATTTATTGACAAGACTCAGGGCACAAACAAGGAAGTGACAAGTTGTGCGAGTTCAAACAGCAGGACAGGGGACAGATACCACGATGACAGGCAGGGAGGATGACCACTGAGACAACAAACTTGAGGATGGCTTGGGAGGCAACACCAGGCAGGGCGATCGTGGGAGAATCCAGACAGGAACACTAACCTGAGGCTTGATGTTCTCTCTCAGAATCAGCTTCAGTCTTGACTGCCAGGCAGGGTCAGGGAAAACTCAGGGCTTAGGGCACAGGACAGGAACCAACACAAGACCAGACTCTATAGACAAGACAACAAGAGGTAACAGACAAACTAACAACTATGACTAAAGAAAACAAATCAACCTAAATAACTGGAGCGAGCAAAAGAGAATAAAAATAAAAATAAAAGTTCTTAAAACGACTGAAACTGGAAAACAAAAAAGGAAATAAACTCAGACTGAGCTTGATGACATAGATGTGATGTGAGCAACCTGTCTGACAGTTGTAAGTCCTCTAGTAGTTGTGCAAAGTGAAATCTGAATCACGTTGTTGAAATATTTTGTTGTGTTGCTTTTGGCTCTCTATTGGCTTCTCCCCATGATTCTCCCTTGTGTTTATCGGACTTTATGCCTCCGCGTCCCCCCGATTGTCTCATAGACAGAAAAAAGATTGCCTGAGAGCGTCGCCTCCTGTCTATACAGTAATTTCTCTACTATGAGACGAGAATTACGTGTTTATGACGCAATCGTTAGCCTATTTTTTTACAAAAACGGCTTCTACGGGGCGATAGTGTAAGATACAAGTTAATGGAGCCTTTTATACATTGTCATGTTTCTTTAGAAATAAACAATGGTCAAATGGAGTCTCAGATGTAAAGTTATTCGCTGTTAAAGTGAGGCCAAAATGAATGGGAGTCAATGGAATGCTAACAGCAGGTGATGGCTTGGTTAGCAATAGCCGCCGCTACGGTCGGTACACTTTTCGGGTGCTGGATTACCCCCTTGGAAAGGGTTTGGTTTGTGTTATAGACATGTTGAGAAAATACTTTTTTCAGCAATGCGAATCCACTTTGCTGCACTTTCAAAGGATGAGGACTCACGGAAATTGGTACGGTAAAAACAACGCCATCGTTACAGTTTGTATCACTGTGTATCAAGTGCTGAGGAAACCTCCAAAGCTAAAAACTATTAAAAATCTGATATGCTGATGGCTGTTTCGTTTCAATTTTATTTTTGATTTGATCTGATTTTCTATAAATGCAGCCTTGGTGAAAATATGAGACTTATTTTTAAAACAATTGCAATTATTCCAAACTTTAAACCTGTAGTCTAATTTAAAAAGCAACTTTCCAAAATGGAAAAAGACATTTGTTTCATTGAATGTCTACTTACCTTTCAGAGAACAATTCAGCTTAGATATCTTTCTGATGAAATCCTTCTCTGCTTCCAATTTTTATGACTCTTCTTTATGTTTAATTCTTGCTAAATTGCACAGCTAGTTTACACTGCGGCATCAAACAAAAGTGAGACGTGATTGAATTTCACAACACGTTATTGATCATTTGCTGGACTGGACGCATTTTTGCTTGTAGCTGTGATTGATTAATTTTGTTAAATTATTAATTATGCTCAATTATGTTCAAAGCAAAGAGAAAAAAAAGCAGGGCAATCATGTGTAGCCAGAAATATTTAGAGTAATGAATTTTTGGGTTGAATGCTCTGTTGAGCTCCATTAAAGTCTTTAGACCAGTTCATTTAAAGGTCATCTTAGTAAATCCTCATGCATGCAAGAGCTCCCGAATTAGTAAAATGTCACAAAATTCTGGCTAAACCTATATAACGTAAAATTGCCAATAAAACTGAAACACAAAGTACCATAAATGTTGCTTCCTTATTCAAAATGTATATTCAGAATAAAATCTTCAGATTTTTAAAAACGTGTTTTAGAGCAATAAGTAAAACCCTTGTACCCTTGTAAAAAAAAGAGAGAGAAAAAAGGATGCACACTTCTAGAATACTTTTAGTACTTACTACTGAAAAAATACTTTAAAAATATATACTTAAGTGTGAACTGAATGCAGTGAGGTAGAACTGTTTTAAATTTCATGTTAACTGTAATTGAAAAATATGTATTACTGTTAACTATGACCCCCTTAAGACCCCGCTTATGTACATCTTTATGTGTAATTTCTTAATTATTTCTATGGTCTTTAAAATTTTGTTAAAGTGTACTGCCGAATGTATAAACAAAAATGTATTTTAATGTAATTTCAATTAAAATATTGTATTTAAATACATTTGTAAATACACATTTGTAATCATGAAGATGCAGTAATTTGCATAATTTATAGTTATTACTACGTAACAAACTGTGTGTAACAATGACATGGTAAAACAAAGTGTAACCCTTTAAATAAAATGTGAAATAACACATTACGCTGCATTCACACGGGGCGGCGTTAATGGTTTGAATGGGTGATGTCATGCGTTGCCGAACTGAATTGTGGGTTCCGTTGCGTCGCTCCAGAATACACAGAATTCACAGCTGATACACAGAAGTTGAAGATTTCTCAACTTTTCAAGCGTTAACACAGGCGTGCGTCATCCAATCAGATCGCCCTATGCAAATACCCTAGAGAAGACGCTAGCCAATTGCGTTCATGCAACCCTAGAGCAGACGTGTGATTGGCTGCGGTCGCATCAGCGCCAATGCCCTCCGTCAAACTTGAACGCGAAGCCCCGTGTGGATGCAGCGTTACAGTTCAAAATCAAGTATTTTACATGTGCTTTAGTATGTTATTTAAAAGGACAGTTAACCCAAAATTAAAAAAATCAGTCATTATATACAAGTATATTCAAGTTGGTGTGAACCTAGATGAAGTTATTTCTTCTGTTGAACATTATGAAGGAAGATATTTTGAAGAATGTCGATAACCAAACAGCAGCTGATCAACAATTTATTTGTATAGTAAGAAAGAAAAAAGAAAAAAACATACTATGGAAGTCAATGGGGACCAGAAACGGTTTGATTAACATCATTCTTCAAAAGATCTTTTGTGTTCAACAGAAGAAAGAAACTTGAGATGGCCGAGATGCTATGGGAAAGACTGCTGGATCCCTGCGATCCTAAATGACAAAATGTTTAGAAATGAATGGATGGGTGAATAGATTATTTGAATGAGCATGTACTTAAATGTCACTCAAAATATATATTTCTATAGCAAAAGTATTCACATATAGTGGCAGATCTAGACATGTCAAGCTCCCTGCAGGCCTTATATTTACATGATTTTCAATCAAAACAAGTTTATTTTATCTTCTCTTTTTACACGTATTGTGCTGCTCTATAAATATCAAATATAAAGAAATGTATTTATTTTTTTACACTTATTTCATACACTTTGAGACCAGATGACAGGGTGGAGTTCACAAGTTTTTCAAATGCTTCCAATAGTGTAATCGTGGTAAGTGAATTGAATACATCAACGTCTCTTTTCATTCTTTTTCTCTGTGTTTCTCTATCTCTCTTTCTCTGTCGCTTAGAACATAAATAATTGCCTGGCTATCTCCTAATTCTCTCTTCAAAGCCCCATCGCTCTGATTGGAACACACCCACTCTGACCTAATAATAACCCTCAATGACAGAATGGCTTGCTCGTTTGTTGAGGTAATTGTTTTAAAAGTGGAGGTGTCACCGCATGAATAGACTGTTTGATATATGACAGTGTAGATGCCAGTTTTCTCGTGTAATGCAGCCGTCGAGCTTGCGAGTGCGGGTAGGCAGATTGAGACAGACTCAGTGAATCTGAGTCAATCAATTCAAGCATTTGCCTCATTCATTTGGAGCTCTCTGTGACGGGTGCGTAGCCCACATGTTTGGCCTCTACCATTGTTTTGTTTGATTTTGAAGTTTAAATTAATATGATTGTTTTTCTACTTTACTTAAATTCCCTTATTTCATATGATAATAATAATAATAATAAAAACACAGAATAAGGAGAAACCAGTTTATTGATCTTTTAAAGGTGCAGTGTTTAATATTTATGAGGATCTATTGACAGAAATGTAATATAATATACATAACTATGATTTCAGTGGTGTATAAAGACCTTACATAATCTAAGACCTTACAGAACCGTTATGTTTTTATTACCTTAGTAGGATTCATTTCTATCTACATACACCATGGGTCCCCTTACGGTGAAGTCACCATTTTGCGCCGCCATGTTTCTACAGTAGCCCTAAACGGACAAACTGCTCTACAGAGCGCTAGATACTCTCTGCCGTCTCAGACGACAACATCTTTGTCCTGTGTCGGCCACGGTAGCTTCTCTATGTGCTTGGAAATAGAGGGGTGAGTGGTGAGCGGTTGCAAATTGCAAGAAGCCGCTAAAATTCACACTGTGCACTGCAATAGGGTGCACACTTCTTATATTCCTCTTTACTGTTTACCTCTACATAAATTCTAGATTCCTCTGGTCTATGGAGTGAATGGCCACATTCCATGTGTCAGCAAACAAAGGTAGTGACGAGGCTTCAGCCTCCAAACCTGTGCTGTTCCAGCAAAACTGAAATTAACTGTACCATCATGATCTGATTTGGAGGGGGAACTTTTGTTTTATTTTATTCAGTTTATCTTTTTGTTTTGTTTGTTGGAGTAGTTGATTGTATTTAGTTATGATAAAGTGTACTTTTTTTGTTGTTTGGGATTTATTTGGGGAAAGTATTATTTCATATTTATATCTATTATTGAATTGGTAGAGACTAAATGAGTATATATAGCAGTGGTGAAAGTATCAGGGTTAGTCAGTGCTGTTCAGCTATAATGACATCATTACCTGCTGACCTTAGTGTTCTTTTTGTTTGTTTTTGTTGTTACTTTGACTACTGCCAATTTATTTCAGTGCCCTCATCCTGATTATCTATAAAGATGATCCTTTAAAGTAAGAGGAAAAATATTCTCGACCATGCATCCAGTCATTCATGAAGCCTACTTTTCACTAAGCAGGAGCAGGAGAAACTTCACTGCCTGAGTCCACACTAGCAGTAGTGGAAGTCAGAGCAACTATGCATTTGCCACCAAGCAAACAATATCATACTAGGTGAAGAATGTCATTGTTCTAGCCTACAAGGTGCACGGTCAAGCTTTGCCTTTTGGAGTTTGGTCTCATTGGTTCCTCCAAAGCTTTGGCAAGGGGCACCCTTTGTCAAGTAACAAGTAACGTTTTTACTGTTATACGGGGTGCATACAGAATCTCTGGATCAAAACACAGGTGAAAAAGAAGCAGAAACAAGCAGTAGAAACAAGCATTGCTTATGCACATAGCCTTTGACAAAAACACAATTTTGTTTTATGAAATTTACCCCCATTCAAGTGTTGATAAAAAAAAGATTGCATGAAGCTGTTATTATTTTTTTTTTATTATTGCCTTTAAAATGATCAAAAATGCTGGCAGTGGCTGGCAACTTTTTAGAAATGCTGACGGGAAAGAGTTAATATCTGCCTTTATTTGATGCTCCCTGCAGTCGTTCTACTGACTATAAGTAACTTTGCAACTACATGTACATTTTTGTACTAACCCTACTAACTAACTAACTAACCAACTAACCTTTTCTACTAATGACTAACCTAAAAATCTACTAATTCTCTAATGAGAGTTTTTAACATGCAGTTGCAAAGGTACTTATAGTTAGTCGAATGTCTAATATAGGCTATCAAAATAAAGTGTAATCCCTACCTTTGTTTAGCTTTCTATTTGATTTTCATAATGTTGTATAATACATATTACAAAATGTCACTTCAGTAAATGATTGCCGTTCGCTTTGAGAAATTGGACCTGCTTTTTCTTCTCCCAGGAAGATCAGGAGACATAATGGATATGTCATTATATTCTGGTTTTAAATCTGTTCAAAAATAATTTAAATTGATTTGACACATTAATCTAGGTGAATCCTATTATGCAACACGTTAATCGCATGCCAATTTTTTTAGTTTTTCATCTCTGCTGCTCTATAGTGACCAATAGTTTCTACATTTTCTACATTATCATCTTATGATCAAAGAAGCAACTGCTGTTACTGTTACTTTGAAAAACACTAAATCAGGGGTCGGCAACCTATGGCACATGATAATCACTGACACATGACAATAGCTATAGAGGTATATGTATTTGATTTTAATAAAGTCCCTTGAACTGGCATACGGACATACTGTATATTTTGAGGTAATCATTCATCATAGTCACACGGCTTGTTTTAAGTGTCACTGGCCCACTGGTGGGCCCAAATTCAATACATTTTTAAAAATAGTAATATTCTATACAAAACCTAACCTAATCTTGACAAACTATATATCATTTGTAAGCTTACTATTTTCATATTTGGTATGTTTTTCAAAATTCATTACAGAGGAGCAGTAATTTATCAATTTGCAACAGGAATTTTTTCATACTCATAAGGTGTGTACAGACCATCTATTATATAAATGGTACAGACCATTATTTTGAAATAGCGATGAACAGGAAAAATCATGAAAGATTGGTAGAAACCTCAATTTTTTTTCATGCCACGAGTTCAAAAGATAACATCCATTTCATATTTTGAAAAAAAAAGTCTGAAAATGTTTTAAATATAAAGAAAAAAATTATAGATTCTCCATTTGTAATGTTTGTAATTTGATTGTTTATTGCAGGTTGAATTCAATCAAATACTGCCAAACTGGCCATACTGAATAGGATGTCTACTTGATGAATTGTATGACAATTATGGAAATACATGGATATGGATGGAGCTATAATTGCTATTAAAATGTGAGATTATAACCTGTGCCAGCGTGCAGATCTGACAAATCATTTACGCAACTGGAGGTGAAGAGAACCGAGTTGAGTTGAACTGAACTGAAAACAAGATATATTAACAAAACTGAGTTAAGTTGAGTTGAACTGAATCAAATTCAAAAGAGGTAAACAGCTCTGAGTTGAGTTGAGTTGAACTAAACTGAAGACAAGATATGAGATGAGATGAACAAAACTGAGTTGAGTTGAACTGAATAAAAAGCATAAATAGATTAACAAAACTGAGCTGATTGAAGATGATTGAGTTGAACTGAATCAAGTGCAAAAAGGATGAATAGAAGTCAGTTGAGTTTAACTAAACTGAAGACAAGAAATGAGATGAACAAAACAGTTGAGTTGAGAGTTGAGTTGAGTTGAGCTAAACTGAAGACCAGACAAGAGATGGAATGAACAAAACAAAAGAGTTTAGTTTAATTTAACAGAATTTGAATAAGTCCATACTGTAGATGGACAGATTGAATTGGAATAATGTCTTGTCTCAGTAAATATCACTGCCAGTGGTGTGTCCTCCATGATCTGATGTTACTCTGTCTCATGGATGTTATTCGGCCCCCAGACCTTCTGGGATGGCTGTAATGGTTCTGGAACAAACTGCATCTACTCTAAGCTTTTTTCTTATCTGATTATTCCTGGCTATGGCAAGCCATGGAGGTCTGCATTGATAAATATTTTGGCAGTGGTATTTTGAGGAGGGCTGGGGATCTGGAGACACACTCAGGCCTTGGCATGTGTGTGTGTACTAATTAAAGCCGCCTGGCCTCAGAATGCACTGTCCATGTTTGTGTGTGTGCATGTACTAATTAAAGCAATCTGCTCTCAGTGTGCACTTGTGTTCACTATTTTATGGTTGAACAACAGATCTGATGTTATTCAAGGACAGATGAAAGAAAAAAGAGAGAGTGAGTTGGATGGGATGAGAGAGAAAAATAGATTTCACTGATAGAAAATGCCCCTCGAGCAGATGCGTGGCATGGTAAGCATTTCTGACGAGTTATGATGATTGATCATAAACAAATGACAGATTTGATGGAAATATTTGAAGATCTTGTGTTTTCAGGGTTTAAAACATTTTGAATTATTAAAAGGACAGATCTGGTGGTAAATTCTGATTGGATGAGCCATGCTGAATGGGATGGGAATTGTAAAGAATTCAATGTTTCTAATTCAATTCCTTAAAAATTCTTCTTGCAGAAGGTTATTACACAGACATATTGATGGCTTTTTTACAGTCTTTTTAGAGGTGGAATAATTGCAATGTGTCTCAATTATATATTGCATAACAATACTAAACCAACAAAAATAACATATTAACATATTCATTCATTATTTTCATATACTGACAATACTGACTGAAACTCACTACCAGTGCTGGATAGTAACTGATTACATGTAATCTGAATTATGTAATCAAATTCCAAAAATTAAGTACTTGTAATTAGATTACATTACACTTTAAAATACCCATAATCGGACTACAGTTACTTTTTAATTGATTACATGATTACATGTTATTACAGTGGCAGTAAATTATTCATAATTCATTGATTCTCCCTACTACTGTCACACCCATGTTCTGTTTTGGTTGAGTTTCTTTTTTTAGTTCCCGTGTGACTGACTGAGTTAATTGTTTTCTTGGTTACTCATTAGTTAATCATTCTATCCAGCTGTTCCTGTTTAGTTCCCTCATCTACCTTTTGTGTTTAATCACATCCAAAATAAAAGTTTGTGTTTACATAATATATGTTTTTGTACTGTGTATAATTATTATGTTTATATAAATACACACACATATATGTAGTTTTTTAAAGGAACACTCCACCATTTTTAGAAATAGGGCTTATTCAACTTCTTTCCTACATTTAGATATGTGGGCAAATGCATTTTAATCTGCATACATTGTTTAAGTTTGGCAGGGTCGCCGCTATCTTATTTTAGCATAATGAATGGAATCCTATCTTGCCAGCTAGCATGTCCCGAGTAAAAGTAATAAAACAAAAACAAACAAAAAAACACCTAATTACTTCTTGTGGCCTGCGTATTCACAACGAATACAAATAGCGATGCAGATTAAGACAATTTCCTAGGTAGATATTAATTTGGACTATTTTATGGAGAAGCACAGGCGAAGTACTGCTACTTGGGTGCAGAGATATCATGTAAACACAAACTTTTATTTTGGATGCAATTAATCATGATACATTTTTCCCCAGCACTAGTGTATATATATATATATATATATGTATATATATATATATATATATATATATATATATATATATATATATATATATATATATAGTATTCAGACCCCCTTACATTTTCCACTCTTTGATATCTTGCAGCCATTTGCTAGAATCCTTTAAGTTTATTGTCTTTTTTCTCATTAATGTACACACAGCACTCCATATTGACAGAAATACACAGAATTGTTGACATTGATTTAGTAAAAAAGAAAAACTGAAATATCACATGGTCCTAATTATTCAGACCCTTTGCTCAGTATTTAGTAGAAGCACCCTCTTGATCTTATACAGCCATGAGTCTTTTTGGGAAAGATGCAACAAGTTTTTCACACCTGGATTTTGGGATCCTCTGCCATTCCTCCAGCCATGGACAGCCATTTTCAGGTCTCTCCAGAGATGCTCAATTGGGTTTAAGTCAGGGCTCTGGCTGGGCCATTCAAGAACAGTCACGGAGCTGTTGTGAAGCCACTCCTTCGTTATTTCAGCTGTGTGCTTAGGGTCATTGTATTGTTGGACGGTCTGTCTGGCCCAGTCTGAGGTCTTTAGCACTCTGGAGAAGGTTTTCATCCAGGATATCCCTGTACTTGGCCGCATTCATCTTTCCCTCAATTGCAACCAGTCGTCCCTGTCCCTGCAGCTGAAAAACACCCCCACAGCATGATGCTGCCATTACTGTATTTAGTTTAAATTTTAAATGTTTGCTTTTATTTTATTAAACTCAGGAGCCCCAGTCTAGGAAACTATAATATAATATTTAATGCACTTTATTTTGTTGATAAATAATGTATTTCATCTATACAATATGGTACAAAATTATCCTATTCAAATCAATGTGGTAAAAAAATTGGGTCAAAGATAATCTAAAAGTAATCAAAAAAGTAGTCAGACTACATTACCTTAAATGTGTAATGTAATGGATTACATTACTAACTACAATTTTGTCATTAAATGTGTAATCAGTAACCGACTACAAGTTGTAAGTAATTTGTAAGTATTCAAATTGTTTCCATTATTCCACCTATTGTCATCAATAATCTGTTCAAATTAACTTTAAATATAAATTTAGTGCTGCATTAAGTCAGCTTCTCTGTATGTGATCCTATAGTTGGTGTAGTCAGACACAAGGCTTTAAATTTGAATGTCATGATTCGTCTCAATCAGATAAACAGGACAAGAAGACAGCACGTGGATTTTATATTACAACACATTGCAATGATTGCTGTTACAAACCATATTACTGAGGTATATAATTCACTGAGGATTGTCATTATGACTTGTTTTGAGGTTTGACAGTGTAACAGAAAGGTCATAGAGTGTGCATGATGCTAAATGATTTTCTGCCAAGCTGTGGAAGTCCAACTGTAATTTATCTCTTTTTTTTTCAGTGTCATATTTTTGAATCAGTAGGATGGATGGCAATCATGAATTGTGGTAAACAATTTCAGGCTGATCATGTAAACATTTAATTTCTTTTTTTCTTTTTCTTTTGTCTCCCTATTTCTCATGCTGGTGGATGCCATTGTGTTTTGTGTTACATTTTCAACACGTAAATAATTTGTGTGTAGTGTGTCAGCGGTCTTGTTTAGAGGTCTCGATTGTTTGGTTCTGATTCAGGCAGATCAGACAAACGTCACCTCACAGCTTTATTGTTCTGACAAACACACATGCAGAGCACTGGTTATTGTATCTTAGATTGCATGCTGACATACAAAATGCATTCCAGTATCCATTAAGTGCAAATAACAACCAAAGCATATTTCTGACATATTTTAAATGCTCAGTGGGGATGGGTGATAGAGCTAAATTGGTAATATCTAAATATTTTTTCCAAATAAAAGCATTATGTTACACCAGTATTTTCTTAAAAAGTTGTCAGCCAGCACCAGCATCTTTCATGGCCTCCAGAATAGTTTGTTGAATATGTAAACAACTTATATCTGATAATATATGTAATCAACTAATTCATTTCTGGGCTGCATTTAAGTCCTTCCTCACTAACTTCCTTCCTTCTCATTCACATGGACCCTTGCAATGGGTTTAAATAGAAATTAAGTATCAGCACTGTGAGTTGCTGTTGTGATTGTGGTTGCTGTTGCATTATGGTTTGTGAATTTGCCCGAAGTGTACATGCACTATATTACCAAAAGTATTGGGACACCCATCCAAATCATTGAATTCAGGTGTTCCAATCACTTCCATGGCCACAGGTGTATAAAATCAAGCACCAATGCATACAAACCTTTGTGAAAGAATGGGTTGCTCTCTAGAGCTCTGTTAAATCAAGCGTGGTCATGTGATAGGTTGTGCAGAAAGTCCATTCGTGAAGTTTCCTCAATACTAAATATTCCATGGTCAACTGTTAGTTGTATTATAACAAAGTGGAAGCAATTGGGAACAACAGCAACTAATGCCTATATATTAGCCCGGATTTTGACTCACCGACAGGTTTCGTGAAATTGCAGACAAATGCCCGCAATCACTAGAGTTGTGTGGGATAGGGGTATATTAAAGCACGATCGTGTTGCATTGTGGTCTTTGGATCTGCCTGAAGTGTACATGCTGAGTAGTCGCTCCCTCTGTCAAAATATGAGGGGTCGAAGGTGTGTCCAAATAAACTTCCCTCGTCCATTGATGGAGTTGAACGTGGCAGGGATTCTCTCTAGGGGAAGTGCTTAGGGAATTTCACGAGTGTATGTCTAAAAGGGGAGTTAAACGCAGCCCTGGTTTACACAAATCTTTTTTGTTTGTTTTTGAATCCAGAGATGCTGTACTATTTCAGAACATCCATAACAGCGCCCCCTAACTTTATAGCAGTGAAACATGAGGAAAAACTTGTCAATTGCGAAGCAGTGTCAATGGTGAGCACATTTATAATATATTGCCTAGCCTTGGCAGTTACCACCCACTGAATACACACAACTGCAAAAATGCACTCACATGCATGCTTACATCCACCTGTTCCTATAAATTATCGAGCTCTCATAAGCATTTCTCAAGTCAGTGGACCAAAGGGATTCAGACACAAATGGATAATGAACACACTTACATACTCACAACCAAACCCATCCACTTTAAAATGCTTACACAGGTGTGTTATGTCTTAAACAGCCATCTGTGTAATGAGACATATCCTTTTCTCTCATTCACATACACAATAAAAACCAGATGAGGACAGACAACCATCTTTACTCCCAGCTGTTCCTTCCTTTGATGCAGTTTGCCAATGTTTATATCCTGACCTTAAGAACTGGCAAAGACATACATTTTGTGTTCGTATAGTATGTGGCTGTTTTATAATAAACATGTCAGTATATTCTGTGTAAATGTACATGTACATGTTCATGTGTGTGTAGTAGATTCACACAGTCCATGTTCTGAAGGATCATGTGACACTGAAGACTGAACCAATGATGCTGAAAATGTAGCTTTGCATCACAGGAATAAATTGCTTTCTAAAATAAATTCAAATAGAAAACAGTTATATTAATTATAATAATATTTCACAAAAGTACATTTTCCCTGTATTTGTCACCAAATAAATGGTGAGCATAAGATACTTATTGGTGCAATTACACTGTAAAAAAAGCTCTTTTCCATCATCTGGCCAAACCGATCCCATGCCATTCCGTGCCAATCCTGCAGATCATTTTCCACTGCGGTGCTGATAACAGAGCTCTTTGGAATACAAATGTGTCAGTCGTTGCCTTGTTAATGCAAGAGTTTACAGATGATATGAGATGTAAATAGTGACCACGTTATGGAGGAT
Organism: Gobiocypris rarus; assembly: GCA_023029165.1. Taxonomy (NCBI): domain Eukaryota; kingdom Metazoa; phylum Chordata; class Actinopteri; order Cypriniformes; family Gobionidae; genus Gobiocypris; species Gobiocypris rarus. The sequence continues at coordinate 23,093,668 of CM040917.1, read as the reverse complement.
AATCAGATATTTCTTTAAATTTTAATATTAACTTGCGTTAACTTTGCTCAAATATAGCGTGACCAAGTGACCAATCCTGAGGGGCAACGACACTTACACGCATTGTACCAGCTACCAGAATTTCGTGCTAAGAACTGGTTTGCAATTGTGCCATGCCAAACCAAGCTCAAGTGGAAATATAACTGGAACTGATCCTTAAAGTTTTTAAGAACCGTTCGGCCCGACAGTGGAAGTGTAGCAATAGACCTTAAAATAAAGTTTACGATCTTGTGAACTTTAAATTCACAAACTACCGTGTAGAAAGCCTGAAGTTATTTATCGATGTACACTTGTTCCTTATGGCATTTGCAGTGTCCTTTTAACTGAACTTGTATGCTCCCTATACGTTTTGTAATCACACAGATGGTCCACTTCACAGGGCACTTTGAGCAATAAGGGTACCTTACAGTATATGTTGAACTGTATGTGTCTACACATTCACATCACATACATAAAAACGATGAAAGCACATACACCCTCCTTTTTAGAAATAAAACAAATCATTTTAATCTTCTTTTTTTCCCCTATCCAGTCCCAGATGTGGGTGGTGATACTCAGACTTAATGAGATTTGGACGTCTTTTTCTTTTCCTCTTTTCCACAGCTGTGCTGCTCTCAAGGACGTCCTCTCAGCCCCGTCCCTCTCCATTCCTCAGCAGGGCCCCCAGGGGCCGAAACACTCTGCCTGCTGATGCTGGATGTTACAAAAAAAACACCAGGGATGTGTATGAAATGCTTCACTTAATAAGACTGACAATTTTTTAAATACATTTTTTTTATTGTGGGAACATTTACATACGGAGATGCTCTGCAATATTTATTAGTTATACATATCATTTTCAGTATTTAGCTTTACCCAAACTGGTATCATATAGAGTGATGGATGGATGGATGAAAGACAAGACAACTGTAAACAGTCATTATTTCGGAGAGGCTAGCAATAGCGAGCTAGCTATGAAAGCATAAGTTCCCATCCTCCCTTCAGAGTGTCTCCCTTCTTCAAAACACATGAACGCACACAGCAGAGTGTGCAGACCGTCACAAGACGAGAGACAGCGTTAAATGACCTCATGTCTCAAAACACAGAACATTACAATAATAATGAACATAAGCAACTTAAAGAGCACTGACCTGTACCATCTGACTGCTGCAGATTCATTTTGACGTTGATAGTGTTGCTATTGAAATGCAAAAATTCGAGTTACAAACCGCTCAGAGTATAACGTCTCGGGTTTACATCTCTTCCATATTACAGTAGTTATGGCGCGAATGCAACATGAGCTTGTTGTTTTGGTCAGGAGGAACTGTAAATGGCGGCTGCTGTTTCAGTTGCGGTGCTTGGTGACTGACGTTTGTCTAACTCTGCGTAGTATGAAACACGCTGATGACGTGTGATGTCTATGCAACCAGGTAAACTGAGGTATTAAAAAAGAGACGTTGACAGGCAGATAGGACATCACAATTTGGACCGGACGCAGTGATTGGACGAACATTTGATGTTCCTAAGCCTTCCACAGACAAATATATACAATTCAATACATGAAGACCACTTAACGTAGTGATTGCTAACGCAAAGTGAAAACACTTTCAACCAGCATAACAAAAATTGTTCTGAAGCAAATCACTTACCCTGCCTTTAAATCTGCAATATTACTTTAACTAGATTTAATTATAATGAATGTCACAAGATCTGAGAAATTTGTTAGGTGTTTTTAATATTTTATTATATTTAATAATTTAATAAATCTTCTGCCTTTTTCATTTATTCAATGCAATTATGATGAATACATACGTTTTTTTGTTATACATTTTTTTAATGGGGTCAACAAACCTAGTCAACTATAAGAAATGAATATAGTCATAATAGGCAATGAGTTGGGAGGATATCATATTGATTCATGGAGTAATATTTTCAGACTAATTATTTCTAAAGGTGTGTTTCTGCCTTAAGCTTGGTTAACAGTAGCTATGTGGGTTCTGGCCTGATTAGCATACAGATCTAAAGGTTATTCCGTCAATGAACGCGGGTCACACATTTCCTTTGGGGTATGAGGGAAATTAATTTCTGGTATCCTGCATTCACTGACTTGCCGCCATAGGTTCATAAAAAAAAAAAAAAGGAAAATAATTACTCCTGAGAGACAAATGCAAAGGTATAGGACACATTTGACATGTGAAAAATGTCTCAATTGCAAAAGATAACAACATATATAAGCAAGTGGCATATGCAAACAAACTAGATGCTAGAACTTTCCTCAAAACTTCATTTTTCTGAGCCCCTTTTGCAACACCAACTAGACACCAACTAGACACCAACTAGTGTTAAACAGATTTTTTGTGGATATAATTTAGTAAGGATACAGGTGTAGTTCATTAAATCAACTATGAACACACTTCTTTCTAATGTAAGCAAATTCTGTACGTTATCAGAGTATATTTTTATTTTGCTAAATTTTTACTTCTACTTTCAAACTGATATCGCCATCCCCTCTGAGATGCAGTGATGTCCAAATCGAGCTGATTCTTTCCAAAGAAACATGAATTGGTTCACAAATCACACTGTTCGAATGATTCATGAATCAGACTGATCTGATTGCATCTGTTCTTGAGTCAACAACTTTTCAACTTCCGTGAAAAAGAGCCAAGAACCGGGATATTGTGGGAGCTTGGATGCAATGACTGTCAGTTATTTGTGGACTAAATCTGCTGCAAAAGAACGAGCTGTTTAAGCCAATGCTTGAATGTGGAAATGTTCACATATGTGTGCCACGGTTTGTAACTCTGAGAGGTTTAATTTTGGCCATCTGGTCAGTGATTTGAGAGCTTTTGTTTTTTTGTTATCTTTCCCTCACTTTTCCCCCCTTCTTCATTTTGTCCTGGTTGTTATCCGTGTTTCCATAATAACAAAGCAGCATTTTTGTGATGAGTAATATTCTGGCTTCAGTCCACTTGATCAATACAAGCTGACATTACAAACTATGGAAAGCACTGTGGTCATTAAAAACATATGGATTATGTTTAAAGCACATAGACAATGAGTGAGAATGGATGGGAGGGAAGGTGGAGATGTGAAATATTTCCACAGTGCTCACTTTGTCACCAAGGAGATGAGCATTTGGCTTGAAAACAAAAGCTCATGAGAAACTTTTTTTGACCTCTGACGTTTTCTGTTAGTCTTTTTTTTTTTCTTTTACTTTTTTTGACCTGTTAAGTTTTCTGTCAGTCTTTCTCTGTCTGTTTGTTGCTAAATTAAAGACAGGTAATCAAGATTGAGCAGATCAGACTGCTGCCATACCCCCTTCTGTTATTCAGAACGAGACAGCAGAGTAACTGTCACTTTGCTTTTAATTGTTTACTATATAAACCTGCATAAAATGGACATCTTTGAACAATGCATTGAGACTTAGCCACAAGCAATGTAATTCTAAAGAGGCCATATTGTGTCATTTTACAATGAGTTTGATTTTGGTGTCTACTAGAGTAGGTTTACATGCTTGAATGTTCAAAAAAACTTTTTGCACATATTTTGCATGGTTGCAGAACCCTAGTCTGACACTAACACTCTGTTTAGTTCTTGTCTGAAGCTCCTCCTTCTGAAAAGCACAATGTGCACTTTATTGGTTGACTGAACCAATGTGTTGTGATTCGTCAACCTCTTTGAACATGTTTTAGAAATGTCATGCCTCTTACCATAACCACGAGTTTCAACACACTACTAGAGCAAGTTTTTTTTTTTCTTGGTTGGGAATTATATAAATACATAATTATGTCATGAATCCTTAGATGGTGCAGGCTGATAGGTCATGGTGCAGGCTGATAGGTCATTAACGCAATCTGCTTGAAAATGCAGCATTCTCTATGGCACAGCTAATGGTTCCTGCTGTATCAGCAGCCAGTGGGTTTGCAGCTCAACATCAACTTTAAAATACTTTGTCAGTGTCTGTGTAGGGGTTTGCAGCATGCTTTCAGAGACCCTCCACCTCCCCAGCTCCACCTGTATGGATCTACTATGGGTAATTCATGCTAAGAAAACTCATGACTACAATTGAGGTATTTCAGGGAGTTCAGAAACTTAGTCATATAAAAAATAACTCCCTTTGTGCTTTGTAACTTTCATGTAGCCTACCAAAATTTCATTAACAGTAGAAGTGAAAGTTTATTGTAATTTTCTTTACAAATTTGTCTTGAATTCTACTTGCTTTGTGCAAGGGTTTCATTCTTGGATTCTTGAGTTGTAAATACCATGTGACTGATCATTCTGCAGCTGCATATGATCCGTCTCCAGTGAGATGCTGTAGTTCAGTGTAGGGAAGATGGAGAGATTCATGTTACTTTGAGTGTTTTCACTCTTCTATATTATTTGTCTTTGTCCATATGTAGGAAAGAAATAAAAAAAAATGATCTGTTAGAAAACTGTATCAGAAATCTTCTGCATACAGAGTGAGATTGATTTATGCATTGGTAAACTTGTTTGCATGATACAACCCCAAATCAGAAAAGTTGGGACAGTATGGAAAACGAAAAAAAAAAAAGAAAAAAAAAAGTGATTTCTACATTTACGGGTACTTGACTGGCTTGCCTGCAGTCCCGACCTGTCTCCAATAGAGAATGTGTGGCGCATTTTGAAGCGCAAAATGCGACAACGAAGACCCCGTACTGTTGCCCCCCTTAAGACTTGTTTGCAGGAAGAATGGGACAAAATTACACCTGAAACACTTCATCACTTGGTATCTTCAGTCCCAAACGTATTTTAAGTGTTGTGAAAAGGAATGGCAACATTACAAAGTAGTAAATGCTTTACTGTCCCAACTTTTTTTTAAATGTGTTGCAGGTCTGAATGACAGGAAAGGATGCATATTTACAAACAACATGAAGCTGACCAGACAAAACATGAAATATTTTGTGTTCATATTGTCTGCAATGAAATACAAGTCAAAGTAAATTTAGAAATGACTACTTTCTTTTTTTATTTGCGTTTTCCATACTGTCCCAACTTTTTCTGATTTGGGGTTGTATGATGTATTATGCGCAGTTAGGAAATACTCCTCCTTAACTGTTATTGCTGTCATAATAATATTATATCTTACTTTACCAGCAAATGCATGTAATTTGAGATCAGATTATCCAAAGCCAGTGGTGCAAACCTCTTATGACATTAACTCTTTCCTCTCCAACAGTTTTTTAAAAAGTTGCCAGCCACAGCCAGCATTTTATGTCATTTTCACAAAACATTCATGGCCCACAGAATATTTTATTGTATGTAGATGTATGTAATATATCAAAAGAAAGAACAGACCCTCTGCTTAAAACAACAAAACAGTTTTATTCTGGCTTAATGCATTCTTTTTTATCAACACTCGAATGTGGGAAAGTTTCATTAAAAAAGCAACATTTTGAGCAAAAAGCTGAGAATAGTGTAACTCAACCCCTGGTCAGAGCCTAACTCCACCCACTGGTAATATTTGAAAAATACTGGAAAAGTGGGCAAAGCCAAGCGGAGAAAGATGGGATGAACCAAGGGCGGGGCTAAGCGGGGAAGCACCTGAGACCTACAGTGACGGATTGATTGACAAGCTGTCAGACTCGCAAAGATGGAGAGTGACTGGAGTGACGGCAGTACCTTTGCAACAGAGCGGTCATTCGAAGTAGAGGACTTTTCTCCCCCACCTTTACCTGAAGTAGAGGAGGGTGAATTGTCTGTGGATACTGGGCCAGAGCCTTATCAATTTGAGCGGCTGGCTCAAACTGCGGTCTTAACTAGCAAAGCAGCAGCGCAAGAGAGAATAGGGCCACTGACCTAATCTATGAACAGTCAAATCCTATACTGAATGCCACTAAAAATAGATCAGATACATGCAATGTACTTGCCTTGCATTATGATCATTGTATTAAACTTGAGTGTTCACTTAAGCAACGTTAGCCATTATAGACCTTTTTATTAATATTAACTGAATCAGGACCAATAAGTTCAAACCTAACAGCCTATTATAAACAGATTTTCTTCAAATAAATATTAGACTATTCAGATGCCACCTATGTCACTACCAAATAAAACACCGCCATATTTACAACCGATCTCGCTCATTATGGCCATATAGTTTTCCTTCCGTTCACATGGTCAGAGCTAGAGGTCTGGTTCAGCTAGTTTCACCGCAGAGCCTTTACTGATGCTGCGCTTGTATCAAATTAAAGTGGATAAAGCGGCTGCCTGATGCTCGTTGTCACTTCAATAGAGCGGCGAAAGCGCATTTAGAGTTTGTCACTGCTGTGCGTGAGACGGTCCCGCTGCTTTTGCGCTGCGACTGCTGGATCTATTTATTTGTTAATTTATCTGAGGTGTTGGAACGCAGTTCCGGACCGTTCCGGTCCACTTTAACCCCTGCTTGTACATAACCCCTCCCCATACAGTGGGGATCGCTTGAAGGCTTTCAAGAGTACCGATGCATATCAATATGCTGTGGCTGGATGCTGTGGAAGATGTGAAAATGCAGCACCTGGCCACCAATAATTTATATTTAATCATAGGAAATGTAGGTATTATTATAAAAAAATGTAAATGTATGATTTTGGTGGTAGTTTGCTCTGACTAGGTAGCGAGTTGTTAGCTAGCTAACGTAAGTGGCTAACAGCTGGTAGCTTGCCAGCTGTTAGCCACGGCTCACGGCTAGCTGTCGTGGATAATGTTCTTTAATGTCAGATGTGTTTATACTCATTGAAAGAACATGAAGGGAGGCAGACATCCCGAGTATCCCAGAAGTTCTGGGAGTCTCTCGCATATTAATCCATGATGCCCGCAAATTAGTTAAATTAGCGGGCTTTTATCTCTACTCCCGAACCGAATTAATCAGAACCGAATCTCTCTGACTTTTCCTGACCCATTTTTTATTAATTTAAACAACAAACATCAGATAATCTCAATCAAACACGAGTTCATAAATGCACGGCAGTATAAAGCCTCCAAAGAGAACATACCAAAAGTATACAATTTATCCATTCATTCATTCAGAAACATAGAACATCGTCCCTTTATGATAGTACAGGAAGTATGAAATAATAATATTTATTATTTAACAGTTTGTTTTAGTGTAGAATAAAATACTGGTTCCTCTTTTGGCTGTTGTTGCAGCCAACTGTACAACATATTGCAGGCACTACTGAGACCGTCGGTCGTAAAGATGGCGGCGTAAAGCTACAGTGACGTCATGTGACCTGAACAAATATACGTCAGTACATTATGGTATAGACCCTTTTCACATTTACGGGTTTCTCAGAGCGGAAGTCGCCATAGTTGGGTTAACTTTTATAGCGGCGAATGAGAGAATACATTACATATATTTGTTTGTGTCCCGATTTGCTCAAATAGCAAAAGAAAAAAACAATAGTGATTTTACAACTTTCAAAAAGAGGGAAAAAATAGAGTGAGATTCATAACGGCAGTGAAAAGAGAGAAAGATGTTATTTTCACCATCACTCCCATAGACGCTGTATTAGAAACACCATCACAGCAGGTAAGAAGTTTTTTTGTAATTTAATGCAAAAGTAAAATAATACAAATTATTAGTGTTATAAATATACATACATTTAAAAGAAGTGAAAATACAAAAAATGTTGCAGGATTTACGATATTGATGACCGTTAAAACGTGTCATCACAGTCTGTGAAAAGGGTCCATTGTTGTTCGTTACCACGGCAACCACTTGCTTGCCAGGGTTTAAAAAGCATGTCTCATATATGAAGATATCCGTACACATGACGGGTGGCAAAAATATTGCAAGAAAAGCCTGATGTGTACTGCCAACTGCATTATTTAACTGTATTTTCTTCATTGAATGTTGATAGCAAGTGTCAAGTAAGTTTTATTCATAATGTTTCTAGTTCATGTAACATGAGAGTTCATACTGGAGTGAAGCCGCTCTCATGTGATCAATGCGGTAAAACATTACTTAGGACATGGTGAGCTCATGCCAGGGGCGTGGGTAATGAGCCGTTGGAAGAGCCTGCATACATCACGTTGGGAAACAACTTCTAGTCGGAAAATTAAACTGCAGTAGCCACCGTTCAACTCGAAGAGGGCAGCACTCAGACGTTTTTACATCATATATTGTTGAATTAAAACACTTTATACCCAAATGTCAAAACATTTATTAAAATCAATGAACAAAATTAATACAGCCCCAGTCTTGCAGATCATTAACTAAAAAAAAAAGTTGTTTTAGGGTTTAGTTACCCTTAAAGGAATCCAGCAGCAAGAATGGCTATGACCAAAGGTATACTATTCAAACTTTAGTGAAAAAAAAATTGGCTGTGTGTGTAAATGCCGGTTTGTACGATCTGTCAAAATTTAAAAACAATTAAAGTCATATAATATAATACACTATTTATATTATATATACACTATTTGTATTGATAACATTCATAAAACTCAAACATTAAACATTTTGTTCCAACTGGCAAACCCCTATTATTTATTGATTGATTGGTTGATTGATAGATTGGTTGATCGATTGATTGATTGATTGATTGATTGGTTGATCGATTGATTGATCGATTGATTGATTGATTGATTGATTGGTTGATCGATTGATTGATTGATTGATTGATTGATTGATTGATTGATTGATTGATTGATTGATTGATTGATTGATTGATTGATTGATTGATTGATTGATTTATTGAGGTCCATTGAGGTTGTGTACTCTCTTGTGGAAATTATGTTTTTGGAGTGTTTGTCACTGACATAACTGGAACTGCTGATTAAGTGATAAACTAATATTGTTAGAACAAGAGACACATAGGTACATTGAAATGTACAGGCAATGTGTGAATGTCTGGTTGTAAAGTGGCATTGTGAAAGATAACAAATGGGAAAGAAAAACTTTACTGATACAAGTGTTTCAGGTTCTGTCAACACAACGACGATGTGATCGTCATGACAACTCCTCTTCACACTGATCACTGAATGTAATTAGCCTGCCTAGCATGCAAAAAAAAAAAAACACCCACACACAAATGCACATTAACAACTTCAGACAGAACTTTACAGTGTGCTGTGTCTATTAGGGTATAATATATACGAGCAACCTGTTCTCAAAAGAAAATGTTGCTATTCTATGAGTGTGCAATATAAAAATGGATGAAGCACCCGCCCTCCCAAAATGAACCCATTAGAGGTGCAAGAGCAGATTATATGAAAGCGTATGAAGGAGGATTGAGGAATTTACAACACATCCAAATAGTTATGAATTGCTGTGAAACTGTGTTGATACAACTAATTTTTAAGGTCCATTTTTTATTTTAGATGAAATTTGTGATCTATTTCTAAATGATCTCGAATTGTTTTTTGATAAATAAGTGAGTTTTTGAAAACGATAGTGTTTTTTGTCTCTGTGTAAACTACAAAAATGTGAATTATTACATATTATGTGTTCAGTATGTGTAGTGTTTCTTTACAAATTATATCGCCAACTACTGGCCTGGTATGAAAAATACAGCGTTTTTAGTCGTTTTAGTCCGTGAACAGGGACACTTTTTTGACAGTGTTGTGTTCTGTTCACGAATAATATAAAGGAAACACTTTTTAGTTATTGTAATGTAAACGTACCCTAAAGCTCACTTGAGTTTGTTCTGTGTTCATAAGATGTGACATTGTGGTGCCTTTGAAGCTTGTCTGAAACCTTCCTTGGGAGATTTTCAGACACAAATTCTACCTGTTAAGTCCTCAGTTGACTGGACAGTTGCCTTTGGTTTTAGACCCAGCTCTTATTTGCTTAAGTCAATAAAACAAGACTAAAAAGTTAAAAGTATTTGAAAGAAAGACATAGAGAGAGATGTTGAAGTTAAAGCCTCTTTCTTTTGTGTGTCTCTATTGCCCTTCATAAATATTACACATCCTTTGCATTGTAAATTTCTAATGAGGACTGCCATGTTCACTGCCATGTCAAATAGTAGGTTTTAAGCTCCGCCTGGCCACTGGCAGATCATGAATAATTGATTAATATGATAATTAATCTCTACAGAAATCACTAGGGAGGTGGACCTGTCCAAGGCAGGGTTGAACTTGTCATGTGAATGCAGTTCTGTCTATGTTTATAGATTGATATTCATCTTAACACACACCGAGTAGCCAATCTGGTATCCTGAAGAATTTTTGTGTTGCATAGTCTGTGCACGGCAAGCTACTCATAAAATACAGCTAGCAAAGACACCAACTGCTCTAAAGAAAAATGTACAAATGTACTATTCTCCACAATATTCTTTAGACACATGTACACATTTAAATCAAAACTGCCTAATGTTACTGAATAAAAATATCGACGCAGGATGAGCTGTAGGACTGTGAAGCTTTGGGGGTGTTTATGGACTCGATCTACTCCATCTATGTTTTGACCATCATTCTGAATCCGATCTGGATATAGTCTTTAACAAAAACACGATTTTATCAGGTTTTGGCTTAAAATCTTGCTTTAAAAAAAATAAAAGAAAAGCCCCTATTATGCTATTTTAAAGTTTCCTAATTTAGTTTGGAGGACTCCAACAACAGGTTTACATGCGTCAAAGGTCAAACACAGTTTCATTTTCTCATAATATACATTGCACATCACCACAATGTTCAATGATTCTCAAACGACTCAAACGATGGATGAATCAGTTTCTCTGAATTTCTCCTTTCCACAAGCTATTCTGCTCTGATTGGTCAGGTGGCCCAATCTGTTGTGATTGGTTAGCGCATACAAAGCGTATATTTCGGAAACAAACGGCTATTACCATAACTGAACTCCAGCTCCGTCCGGCGGTAAATAGTAAATAGTAATAGTAAATAGCTCAGCAATAGTACACACTGTAAAGACAGTAACGATGACGTCAATTTTACACCAATCCCAGCTCGAGTCCGAATCTACGATGAAACATTGGAAGAGCTAGTTGTTCAACCCGATCCTTGAGCAGGAAGTTTCTCAGTGATGCTACTCAGTTTAAGGTACATTATGAGATGTTTCACCTGTAATTCCTCACCATCAGCATATCAACAAACCTGTGTGTGTGTGTGTGTGTGTGTGTGTGTGTGTGTGTGTGTGTGTGTGTGTGTGTGTGTGTGTGTGTGTGTGTGTGTGTGTGTGTGTGTGTGTGTGTGTGTGTGTGTCTGTGTGTGTGTGTCTGTGTGTGTGTCTAATTTATTGCAGTGCACATGTGGGAACTGCACATCATCGACCACTAACGTCAAAGATGATTGATTGACTATTCAGCATATAGTTTGGATGGTTGGCCGGTATGGTTCTGTTTTAGGCAAGAACTCCCTACACATGCAGCCTAGCATGGAGAAGAGCAGGGAGAGCAGCAATAACACACCTTAGGGTAAACAGAACAGAACCAACATAATGTATTGCAGATATCATTAATGTTGATATTAAATGTGCAAAATAATTAGAAGGGGAATTAGAATACCAAATCCTGACTGACAGGAGGAGCTGGGGGTGGAGAAGGGTAAATGATCTCTGGAGAAATGCGATAGCTGCTGATAGTACTGAGGAGCTATATAAATATATATATATGTAAGCGGTGATGGATGTTGTATTCCTATAGGTAGACATGATCAGCTGACAGTCAGCTGATGCAAGCTTGACTAACGTGACCCGCTAGAACTAATGCTATACACTTGATTTTTTTCAATAAAGTGGCTTCACTACTGATAAGTCACATAATTTAAAGCAATTCTGCTATCTAAAAATGGGCACAGCATCTTAATTCTGTGAAATACTACCTGGTATTTGCACATTTACTGAAAACGTTCCTATTTCATAGATCAGTGAGACCATTATAAAGACATGCCTGTAACAGTAGTGCATTTTTTTAAGCCTTTTTTGCTATGAGCAAAAAAAAAAAGAAGATCTTAGAGAGTTGAAATAGTAAGACTGTGCATGTATATGTGTCTGAGAAGACAGTCGTGGTTTATAAGTGGTGTTTCTGTTTCACATTGTGCCAAAAGTGTTTGTGTATGTGTGAGTTTGGTTTGTAAGTGGTTATTATTCAAGCATTTATTTACTGACAGGCACCCGCTGCCATGAATATTTCATATTTGATGTACAGCACGATTCCATCTGATAAAAACGACTGATTAAAAAGAAAGAAAATCAATAAGACCCTGATGGGACGAGAGCGGTGGAACGATAGAGTGTTAAGCCATGAAAGACGATCCCCTCTTCTACTGCTGAGGAGTATGAAATCTCATCAGACAAGCTTACTTCTGTCAAGGTCAAACACACATGGGATCCCAGCTCTTGTTTGCCGGCGTTTTTCCATATTTCTTTCTGCCTCTCTCTGTTGGTTGAAAGTTTTATTTTGTTATGTTGTAATTTGACAGGTTTGTGTTGTTTGACACACTGTGATTTGTCTGCAAACTCCTCTGTCTTCTTTTCGTGGGACAGCAGTATGATGGACGGTCTTCTTTTTGCCTTTGTTTTCTAAGATGTTCTTACAGCAGTTATTTTCCTTCTGTGCTTATTGGATTAAAAAAAAAAAGTTTGCCATTTTCCAAAATATCATCTGCAATTATGAATAATCATTGTGGTCTTATTGGTAATGGAAAAGTTCACCCATAAATGAAAAATACTGTCATCATTTAAAGGCCGTTCACACTAAGGAAGAAAATAATAATGATAATAACTATAACTATAAAGCTTTATTAACTCTTTCCTCACCGGCGTTTCTTTAAAGGTGCCAGCCATCGCCAGCATTTTTTCCACAAAATTTTCATGGCCACGCGAATGTTTTGTTGTATGAATATCTGAACATGGAATATATCAAAAGAAAGAACAGACCCTCTGCTTTTAAACAACAACAAATCATATGCTTGCATATGTTAACGTTTTTGCTTCTTTTTCGCCTGTGTTTTGATCCAGAGATTCTGTACTCTTTCAAAAGATGTGTCATAGCGCCCCTAGTCTTGCGTTGCCAGACCTTCAGACTGACGGCAGAAGGTCTGGACTCTTTCGCAGGTTTCACTGGCCCTAGAGGACCTCCCAATAGGACGTTTGACTGACATGTAACGCAACGAGTCACCGTTCGTTTTGTTCCGCGTCATGTTTGGGGCGTGAAAATGTAAAGTTGAGGTCCCTGCAATAACAGATCAGTGTGCATCTATAAATTATTATTTCAAGAACTTTGTGCAAGTTTACTGCAACAATGGAGCCGTGAACTTCACATTATTTTTGAAAATCCAGTGTTTAGTTGATCCTGGTAAATGCTCACAGTTGTAAAAACGAAGGCGTTCTTCTTCCATGAGGAAGTTTGGCGTCATGGTATTTGTTTCCAGCCGAACCGTTAAAGAACACAACACACACGTCTCTCGGACATCCTGTAGAATTCAACCAATCAGGTAACAACTTCGAAACTCCTGAAGTTGTTCCAGAAAAGTGTGCCATATGCATCAGACATTCAGCCAACGGTCTGTGGGTGTGACCTCTGAGGGTGAGACTAGAGCGCCCCCTACCGTATCAGTGGAAAAGCCAGAAATTTACATCAATGGTGGGGAAATAGTTGAATATTTAGTTCTAATATTTTGAGAATCGAGACGTCCACAGCACAACTGTATAACGACAGAGAAATAATATTGTTGGAATTACTTTCAGAGCGATTTTTACAGCTGATGAAAGATAAAAACATTGGCAGCCAATCAGATTTCGTTCTGCTATGAAGAGCTTGAGCATTTAAAGTGGCAGACGATATAAAAGAAACTTTATTGTCTGTAGTTGTGGACTGTTAATGTAGTTATCATTATAGTTACCTTTTTTCTCTTTCTGAGTTAGACTTTACTTTTCACATGAGAGTGCCTCTCATCATGAGAATTTAGGTAAAGTCTTTACAAATCTTCTCAACCACTCAACACCCGATTTGTGAAGAATCTGAAGAATCAGAAAGATTCAGTTTACAGAAAGCGAGGTACAGTGTTGACACTCAAAGATGGAATTTGTAGTGGTGAAAGCAGTTAAAGTACTGTGAAGTTTTGTACACATTCATGTTAAATTTGACATGACTGTCAAATGCCAATGTTGATGTATTCAGTATTAAAGCTGAAAGTCAACCACACAACTTACTCTAAACAAACACACTCTAAATTTCAGTTAAGAGCACAAAAGTCACTGCATCTATTTCATCTACTTTGTAGTAGATTCCTACACTCACAAATGATTGCTGGCCATGACATATATATCAGCATACACTATGTTTATACATACACCACTGTGATATAGCTTTAGAAAACATAATTACAGCTGTTTTCAAACAGGTTTCCTGAACACTCCCCCTGCCTTCTATTGGTAAAACAAACAAACAGCTAGCCCTGCCCCAAACTCACACCATTAGTTGAGGCCATATTGTTGTAGGCTGATTAGGATGCTCAAACAAACAAAATAATATTCTGATAGCGCCACAAAGGTATATACACTTTTCTGGGATCACACAATGCTACACACTAAACTTTTAAAAAGTCTCTAAACCACAAATCAATCTGAAATGTGCTCTACCCTCAGATGTATATTTTAAAAGAGAAACAGTGTAGTAGAGCAAAAGGCAAGAGAGACCATATTAAAAACCAACAGAGCAAGATGTAGGAACATGTTCACAAATCTGTGTGGCTTTGGCTTTTGGGGTTTCTCTTGTTGTCAATTTCTCTTTCTGATAACCTAATTCTGTCATCATTTACTCACTCTCATATTTGACCAACTCTATATAACTCCCAATCCCCCACCCTCTCATATTTGTATATTTTACACACGTTTATGGGTTTGGAGTATAGACTGTAAACAAAATATGGACATAGTGTCCGTGATGTCACCCATAGGATTCTTGAGAGCAGTTTTGAAGTGTGATGTAGGGACGAGCTGGACGTTGCCATCTTAGCAGCACGTCATCGTGTGTCACTCCCGGATAACAGAAAATGGACGTGGGCGGAGCTGAGATGACGCGATGACTAGCAGACAGCAGATAAATGGCTACCCACCTGCCACTCAAAGTGTCCACGCCCTTAATTATGCAGAAGTTTAAGCCTTTATATAATGTAAACGAATGAGTTATAAAAAAATCACCCTCTTCACAGAGTTCATGAATGGCAAAAGTAGCCATTTAGACCAAAACTAGAATTTGTACCAGGCTGTAAACATGTTTTTTTCTGCTGTAAAGTTGGGCATTTTAACATGGGGCTCAATGAGATTCTGCTCCCTTCTGGAGTCAGTCCCTAGTGGCCAGTCAAGGCCGTATTGGCTTCAAGAGAGAATTGCCGCTTGGTCTGGAGATGTAACGCTTTAAAAAGGATGCAAAATACCATAGAAATATAATGAAAGTATAAATATATAGTGTTTACCCCAACCTTTCTGTTGATGTTTTTAACTTTTTATTTATGTGTGAAAATGAATATAAGATCACATAATTAAGAACTTTCTATCTATCTATAAATAAATAAATAAATATATATGTATATATATATATATATATATATATATATATATATATATATATATATATATATATATATATATATATATATATATATATATATATATATATGAAATGGTGCGATATCGCCAATCAACCGCCCTACTGTCTAAGATATAATCTGCCATCAAAAAATTCATATGGTCAATCAGTATCTTGCAAGAATTGTTGGAGTTGGTTCTTTGATCTGTTTAATCTAGCTCACAATACCAGTCCTAATGATTCATTCACATATTGGACTGGTCTTGTTCTGGAGTGACTTGACTGACTCGATTCAGTTGCAGTGGTTAACTGTTCCTCGAAGAGACTATCAGTGAATTACTATATACTGTGGATAATGATTTATCTAGATTTAGTGTCGTTTTTGAGGTTTGAAACCTCCCATAAGCATTAATTATAATTGAATGAGATAAAACAACATGTTCTTCGATTTCTATTCTTTCATGGTTCTTAGAAGTCATACTGGTTAGAAACATAAGGGCGAGTAAATAAGTGCATTATTCATTGAAAAGTAATCTAAAACCTATGAAAAGTAATTAAGTAAAATTAAAACAGGTGACCACTGAGATACTTTTTAATTTGTTAACCAACATGACCTCACAAATTATAAGCTGACAAGAATGGAATGTGGAAAAAAATATTGTTTCACTTTGATAGCAGGAAAGTTAAACACCTCTATGCCACTGCAAGTTCTTTTCTTTTTCTTTCGTATTTATAGTAAAGCACAAAAAATGAGGTGCCAGCATCTTGACGTCTCTTCTCTAAACCTGCTATGTATAACAGAACTTAATAAAAGAGCAGTTCTTTTGTTGACGACTCTTGAGAAGCCTACAGTGTGAGTTTGATACAGATAAGTTCATGGTTAAGTGCTGTAATTTAGCCATCTGCCTGGTGGTATTTTTAGTTCTTTCATGTTAAATGTTTCATTCCATTAAAAAAAAACATTTATAAATTATATACGCTGCTGAATGATATACAGTAGCTTGTTGCATTGTACTACAGAACTTTGATTGTGGGATTTTAATTTGTTCACATGAAGTATGAGTTTTGTATGGTTTTGGCTGTGTATGAATTTGAAAATAGAAGTAATTGTTGAGCAGAGACAGTGTATTTAGAGATCAGAAAATGGCTGTGCACCGAAGCTTGAGAGGTCCGGCAAAGAAGAATGGGAAAAACTGCCCAAAAATAGGTGTGCCATGCTTGTAGCATCATATTCAAAAAGACTCAAAGGCTGTAATTGGTGCCAAAGGTGCTTCAAAAAGTATTGAGCAAACGCTGTGAATAATTATGTACATGTTTTTTTTTTTCCCAATTTGCATTTCAAACAAACTTCTTTCACATTGTCATTATGGGGTATTGTTTGTAGAACTGAGGAAAAAAATAATGAATTGAATCCATTTTGGAATAAGGTTTTAACATAACAAAATGTGGAAAAAGAGAAGCACTGTGAATACTTTCCGGATGCACTGTATAGAGCTTACAAAGCCTTGTTTTACTATACATAACATCATCTGCATATAATTTCCCTAGGCATATATATTCCCATCCACATGATAACACGTTTAATGGTGAGCTACACAACATTAGGAAAATATGACTTTAACTGCAATTTGTGCCATCAGATTCATTGTTAAAAAGAATTCAGTATCCTTGTTTTAGAATGAATATTATCAAAATATACGTAAAAATCCATATAAAATGTTCTGAAAATGTTTCAGAGAAGAGTTATTCTCATTCTTTTTTACACTGGCCAAATAATATTTTTAACTGCTTTAAACAAATCAAATCTGCAATTTTGTCTATATAGTTAACATACAATATATTCAAGGATGTTTATACAATATATTTTTTTAATGAAAATAGATAGGCCTAGGCCTATTTTTTGCAGTGTAAATACAATTGTCTGACTGTAATAAAAAGTCCACTGAGGCCAGTTGAAGTGAGCCCAAGTGCAGTTTATCGGAGCAGGCGGGTCTAGTGACCTCGACGGCAGAGCAGGCGAAGCTGGTGACCACCATGGTGGATCAGGTAGAGGTGATAACCACTTTCTCAGTAGAGCCTGGGGGCCTCATGCTGGAGTTGGTGGATCGGGAGGCCCTGTCAGAGAAGCAACATAAACATTTCCTTCAAATGTAATGGTATTTTTCATAATGTTCACAGTTCACAGGAGGAGTTATTATTAGGATACTCTGACTCCACAGAACTTCAACAGCACACCTCCGTACAGCAGCGGTTGTACAATAATTGTGATTGGACCATTTAAAATCAACCAATGGACCGCTCTACTACCGAACAAATCCAGCAGTTTCCACCCTAATATCACAGTCACATCGATTATTATTCTCGCAATAATTTTTTTCTTAAAATGTTCTTACTTTATGTAATTTGAGTGCTTAACTCCATTAATGACAGTAGAAAATGTAATCTAAATGTGTATATCAAAATTAAAAAAGACTTTAAAATCATTGTTTTCTTCATTACTTCGCTTCAGTAAAAGATTGCATACATACGGTATATAGTGTGCAGACGGCCCATATATATTTACGCTTCCAGATCCTCCTGTCAACTCTCAAGAAGATAGGCATCTCAGGAACTGCTTTCCAGTGGTTAAAGTCTTACCTTTAGGGTGTCTGGAGAGGTGAAGTGTCTGTCACATCATCTAGCTACTGGAGTTCCACAGGGCTCAGTGCTTGGACCACTTCACTTCTCCATCTACATGCCATCATTAGGATCTGTCATTCAGAAACATGGCTTTTCGTATCACTGCTATGCTGATGACACTCAACTCTACTTCTCATTTCAACCAGATAATTCTACAGTTGATGTTCATATCACTGCCTGTCTGACAGACATTTCTGCTTGTGGTGTCAACCACACCCAGCACTCCATCCAGGAGTTGATGTATTTGATGACCAGTTAAACTTCACTGACCACATTACTGCAACAACCCGGTCCTGTAGATTTGCATTATACAACATTATGAATATTAGACCATTCCTATCAGAGCAGGCCACACAACTCCTGGTCCAAGCTCTTGTTCTCTCCAGACTGGACTACTGTAATGCTCTTCTAGCGGGCCTTCCAGCATGCACTATCAAACCCTTGCAACTTATCCAAAATGCAGCGGCGAGAGTGGTCTTTAACGATCCGAAGAGAGCGCACGTCACGCCTCTCTTCATCAGTTTGCACTGGCTGCCAATAGCCACTCGCATCAAATTCAAGGCTCTGGTGCTCGCCTACAAAGCAACCACCGGCTCTTGACCCATATACCTAAACTCGCTTGTTCACACTTTATTTAAAATAAATGGGGTGTTGCTATCACCATGCTTTAATGTTTGAAAACATGAAATGATTTCATTGAGTGCATTGTAAGTATCTTCGGATAAACATGCCTGCCAAATGGACATATGTAAAGACTGCAGAGAGTGGAACATACAAGATTGCCAAAATTGTGAGGCACAGTCTAACAGTGACAGCTTTTCCCATGGTGTGTGTAAGTGCTCATGGGAGAATAAAAAGAGAAGATTGTCCCTTGGTCAGGTGGAGGAGCTGGCAGAACGGTCAGAGGATCAAACTAAAGTTTGCCCTAGCAAATAAGTAAAGGGCAGGTGGCGCCCTATGATGTAAATCAGTAAATTCCCTGTTGAAAAAAGAAGCAAATGGTGTTTTTTCAACAGGGTTGGGAACATGAATCCGGGTACCAGCAAATGCCTTGATCCACTAAACATATGGACACAAAAGATTCAATTACCTAAAACACAATAGTGAGGATGCGCACTGAATTTATCAAGCACATTTATCTACACTATGACGGTAATCAAGGAATCATGGGATATCTAGTCATTTTCTACACAGATTGTTTTTTGCAGAAAATTAAATACAGTGAGAAGTGTTAAGTGGAGCTGAGATTACTGCACTCTTACTGGTATCTAATGGGCCTCAATTAAATTCTGTTGATGGACCTTTCAAGTTCCATTATGAAATATGCTCTAGTGCTCAAATTCTGATGACTTGAGAAACCAAAGAAGACATTTCCTGTGAGTGAATAGAGTAGCTGATGCTCACTGGTTTGCACTGTGCATTTTGAGAATTTCTCTTGAGCAAATGTTTCAGTGCACTGGAATGATTTTGACAATCGGACAGCCCTAAAAATGGCTAAATTCCTATGCTGCGTGTCACATTCATGTTTGTTTGGACTCAATGTCCGATATGATACTGTTTATTGCGCAAGCGTATGCGCACAGTCAAACACACAGCCTTGCGAAGTAGTCTTCTTTTGACTTGTACACGTAAACAGGCGTTCAATGCATTTTTGAGCAATCTCTCAGCACGAGTTACAACCCATGTAAATAGTGCAAAAACATTAAATGCACATGTGCACAGAAAAATACGGCGCTGTTCATTCAGTACATGCATACTTCTCTGATGACGACATTCACGTCACGCGCACTGTGTGCTGAAAACACAAAACATTAACAAAAACATAAGATTAAGCTGTCTAGTAAATATATATTCTTATTGAATAAGAGTAACAGTTTGGAAGAAAACGTTCTGGTTGACCTATTGCTTATATTTGGAAAAAAAAAATCATGTGGCCTGCCATGAATGACATTGGTTCAGCACACTATGGAAAGGAAGTGTCTGACCTGGCGGCCGTCTCTGTACTCTCTCACCAGCCGGTGGCACACTGGTGGCAGGCTAGTGTAGTTCATCTTGAACAAGCCTATTAATTTGTTGTCATTGACACTAATTATGTTCAGCTGTGCACTCATCTATCCCCATCATTATTACCTTTGTATATGTTCAATTCTGTTTCAGTCGAGCTGTCCTATTTAAAAGAAACCGGTACAATATCTAGACTATAAAATCTTCATAACGTTTTTTTTTTTTCAGTTTTGGTCATGATGTTACACACTTTGATACAGTAGGTGGCGTCTAGTGCTGCGTTCCAGTTTGTTTTTATCATGACCTTCACTCGCTAACTTCCCTCCATCTGGTTCACTCGGATGTGAGTCATTGGCGGAAGCTTTACAATGTACTGAACTGGAACGTCCTAAGCCCTTGATCACTTGGCATCCACTATGGAGTTGATTTATTTATTTATTTATTTATTTATTTATTTATTTATTTATATATATATTTTTTTCCTTTATGAAATTGTTTAATGCAGCATTATATATGTATATAAGTGTGTTTGGGTCGTTTTAAATGTTTTTAAAGTTTATAGTGGGGTAAATTAAACACGATATGCGGTGACGTTACAATCGTGTTGCATTGTGGTATATAAAGCTGCCTGAAGTGTACATATGAAGTAGACTCGCTCCCTCGGTCAAAATCGAGGGAACAAGGGTCTGTCCATATAAACTTCCCTTGTTCACTTCACAAAGTGGAACGCACTTCAAAATGGCAGCGAGGATTCCCCCAAGAGGAAGTGCGTGTCTAAAAGTGGAGTGGAACGCAGCATAGCTGTTTGGTGTCGTCTGTTGTATGTTTGTGTTAGTTTGCTGTTCTCCTTGTATGGGTTTACTGGGGATTTATTAAAAGACTGCCTACTATCTTCATCTTCGTGCTTGTGTGCGTTTTCATAGCTCAACCGCCATGACACTGCGTACTTACTAATAAACTAGGGAGTGGATTGAGATCCTTCTAATAAACAAATCTGTATTTTTTGAACATCCAGTAACAAAGAGTAGAAGGGGTCAATTTTGGAATCATGTTTAAGGAGTAGTGAGGTAAGCTGTTGTTTAAGTACTTGTTACATTGTGGTTAGTGGAATTTCTCTGAACAGGCTCAGTCTTTTTTTTTTTTACAAAAGAACATCTGTCCATGCCTTCTGCTTTCTTTCTTTCCCTCTCTTGCTCTATATCTCATTATAGTGGTAACTGTCAGTATTAATAGTTGTTTTTTAGAGAAAGATGTCAGCACTCTTAAAACTCAAGTGAGAGTCAGTTTGAGAAAGAAAGTGGGTATACAGCAGGTGGGCAGATAAACAACAGGGTAACTCTTTACAATACGGTTCATTAGTTAACATTAGTTTACTACATTAGTTAACTTGAACTAATAATGAACTGCACTTTTAAAGCATGTGTTACCTTTTTGTTGTTAATTTCAACATTTACTAATACATTAATAAAATCTTGTTAACATTAGTTAATGCACTGTGAACTAGCATGAACAAACCATGAACATCTGTACTTTTATTAACTATAATGCTAACAAAGATGAACTAATACAGTAACAAATGTTCTGTTCATGGTTAGTTCATGTTAATTAATACATTATCTAATGTTAACTAATGAAACCTTATTGTAAAGTGTTACCAACAACAGAATGAAAAGGAAGTAATTTTAGTGAATTCAGTCAGAGGCAGTTAGCCTGATGTTGTCATACTCAGATTCTAGTCAGAATATGAGTATGATACTGCTCCATTGGGCTGTGATTATGGGGCGTGTTTCAACCCGAACCAGGAAATAAAATGTCTCTGCACTGCAATTGGATAGATCTACAACCAATCAGAGCAACGGAGTAAGTGACGTATGTTGAGCGATGCAAAGTTGTCAACAGAACTCAAATGACACACACTAGAAGAAGCAGAAGAAGAATATAAGTGTAAACAATCTTTGCTGGTGTATAGTAAAAGTGAATGCATTTACGAACAAGTTCTCCGTTTAGGATTAGGATGAATTCAACCCAAGCGCTCTATGGTGATGTTACTGTTGAACATCTGTTCATTATCATATAAAACCCGCACTGACAATTTGATTGGTCCGAACAGCTCTAGTTCGAGTTGCTCCACAACAGTTTTAGAGGGAGTGCTATACAGTCCTGTGGGTGTGAATCTTCTTTCTACAGGTTATTTTGAGCATAATAGCTTTATTGTAAGGGCATGTCCTGCAGGCGAAGGTGTCAGTCGTGTGATTGTTATGGGCTATTTTTGTCTACACAGGGATTTATGGCATATCTAGCCTTATTGATCCATAAATATACTCACACATAGATTTGTTTCTGTCCCCTTATTGTCTGCCTTTCTCTCTCTCTGTTTATGGGTCAACCAGAAATGAAAATAAATCACTTAGTCACCTTCATGACTGTACGCTGTCAGACTTAAGAAAAGCTTATTGGTTGATCTTTTACATACTTTATCTTCAGTAAAAAAGTGAAACACTCAATAAAACACTCAGGACAGTTGACGGAATTAAATCATTTGCACATGTTTTTAAGTTTTGCCAGTTCAAGCCATTTTAAGCCATTTAAGTTCAAAATAATGCGAAAGAGAACTCACTCTGATGCTGACGTGCTGTCTGACATTTTCTGTACGCACACAGAAAGCCGCTTCTCTGTCAGCATGCCAGCACTGAACTGAGTTATCTTTTGTGTCTCATTGTGCTTGAACAGAAAAATAGGCCCATTTCGAGTATCCTAGTAAGCACAGTATTAAATTAGTTAATTTTAAATTGAATGTAATCAGTTGATGGGAAATTTGGTCTATCGGATGCATTAGGTCTTAAAATAACAGCTGCCTACCATCTGCAGTCTCGTTAATGTTAATAAAAGAACAAAATAATACAACTTGCCTGAATAATTACTTAAGGTTAAAGGGATAGTTCACCCAAAAATGAAAATTAGCCCATGATTTACTTACCCTCAAGTCATCCTAGGAGTATATGGCATTCTTCTTTCAGACAAATACAATGGGAGTTATATTACAAAATGCCAGGCTAATCCAAGCATTAGAATTGCAGTAATAGTTGCTCTGTTTTTGAAGTCCATAAAAAGTGCATCAAATAACATGCTCCATGTGGCTCCGGGGAATTAATAAAGGCCTTCTGAAACAAACCGATGCGTTTGTGTAAGAAACATATCCATATTTAAAACTTTATCATGTAAACTTTCGGCTGACCGCTTCCCTGTTCAATTTATGGAAAAATTGTTGAAAGTCCCCCTGCCGATTGAAAGACGTCACGTACGCATCTTGAGTTTCACTTTCAACATTCAACACTTTTCCACAGAAGACGGTCAGCGAAAAGTTTACCTGATAAAGATTTAAATATGGATATTTTTCTTACACAAACGGCGTCGATTCACTTCAGAGGGCCTTTATAAACACCCCGGAGCCGCGTGGAGAATGTTATTTGATGGACAGATGCACTTTTTATGGACTTCAAAAACAGAACAACTATTACTGCAATTCTAATGCTTGGATTGGCCTGGAATTTTGTAATATAACTCAGATTTTATTCGTCTGAAAGAAGAATGTCATACATACCTAGGATGACTTGAGGGTGAGTAAATTATGGGATAATTTTAATTTTCGGGTGAACTAACCCTTTAAATGAGGATTCATCTGTGTAAATGTATACAGTGAAGACTTTGCTTTTCTACAAAAGGTTTAACCCAGCGCTCGGGTAGAGTTAAATAGTCCGTAATAGGTGCTCTTGGGGTAGGGAAAAATCCAATGACTCAAAAAAAAAGGCAGGTACCAGGCACTCAGTCAGACTTAAAAATAGGAGAAGGAATAAATCAAAAAGCCTTTATTTAGTATGGCTATTTATTATATATATAATATATAAAAATAAAAAAGCCTAAAAACATTGGCTTTTGTATTTAAAAAAAAAAAAGATGATTTAAGCCATACTAAAAAGAGGCTTTTTAATTAATTCCTTCTTCCTTTTTTTACGTCTGACTGAGTGCCTGGGACCTGCCTTTTTTTAACTATGCTTTTCTATTTTACATTTGATTACTCTATTCAATTTCTGTAGTATTTCTTACAGGAATAAAACAGTTATACCTACTCTACCTAAATAAGTAAAAGTGTAAATTAACACATTTTCACACCATTTCTTTGTATTGAATGTCCGTATTAATATATGTAAATTAACTCTTTCTCCATGTTACCTGGACAGAAAAATTGTTGTCAGCATTGTGCATCATCCAGTGAATTTTTGTGAAAACCACAGATTATACTTTGTTTTCCTCCTAAACAAAACAGACGGATCAACAGAGGATGTATTAACAAAGTGACAAAAGTGCAGACTAATTACCAAAAGTAGTTTCATCAGTGAAAAATGTATCATATTTTGTCTACTCTTTAAACAGCGTTATGGTAAAAATACTAAGAAGGTGCTCCCTGTTCCTCTTCCTAATTATCTGATGGAATGGCATCTTTCAGTTTTTTCCCCTCTCTTTTTGGCTAAAACACTGTTTGTAATTCAGTTTGAAATGGTGACTTCAAACACTGATGTTTTTCCCGATTTTGTATAGCAGTGTTTTTTCCAAATTTAGAATTCTTTGTGCCTTTAGCAAATGCCTACAATGTGCTGGATCCTTCACTGGAAACTAAAATAATCCACTTTGTCGTAATGTTTACTCTTTGAATTGCTCTTTTAAAAAAAGGGTTACACCAATGTGACTAAAAGTTTGCTAAGAAGTGTTTCCTACTTATGCAAAGTGGTATTTGACTCTGGTCAAGCCTATCCAATAGGCACAGACTGGGAGTGGCCTCATGCCCAGTGCATTATGGGTTTTGAGGTTTTCCTCCTATTTGGCAAAAGTGAAGAAAACAGCCCTTTATCTCTGTTTCCTCTAGTCTAGAAAAACTGATTTCATTATAATTATTATTAGTATTTTCTTTCTTCCACATAGGCAGCCAAGTTTTATTGAATGCCCTTTTCAACATGAATTACCAGTTTATTTAATTTGTATCTTTTTCTATGGTATGTCATGCTATTGCTTATAATTTGTTAACTTGTTTTTATTTGATTACTGACTGTTTACCTGTCTTTAATACCGTTCAAACTTTATACTAGTTAGGCTAGTAGTTTTGTTGGGGTATAACAATTGGAATAGAGAATTATTAAATATCAACTCTATATAAGTATCTCAACTCTTGGTGTCATAAGTATATTAATTACTAAGATACATGGTTACATTGTTCAAAAACAAAAGAAAATATTTGTATTATATTTTACGGTGGGGCCAGTGAAAATTTTGGCAGTGCAAGTAAAAATCTGAACCACTGTCCTAACAGTAGAAAATAAGCTTGTTCGACTTGAAGCGACATGTACAGACCGAGAGCAGAAGGCTCTGTATGCTTTTGAATAATTTTGATATCATACAGCGATCGGTCTGAACAAGCCTAAAATCCTTAGAACTGATCATTGTTTAGTAAAGCACAAATGAAAAGTTCTGGTTTGAATGAGGAAATGAGTTGTAGTTTCACCGTTAATTTATTGTGGATTATAAATTGGCGTCTCAGTTGGATCTTCTCTCTGATGAAGCGGCCCAGTCCACTTCACAAAGGCAGGGCTGTTGACCCCTGGTCTGTATCGATAACACATCAATGGTTGAATTGCGTTTCCTGTTTCATTTTCTCCCCGTTTAACCTTGGCAGGGCCGGATCACAAGGCAAGAGTCAGAGAGAGCGAGAGACAGATGGAAGATAGAGCCCCGTGTGGCTGTTTGATCCAGTGTTGTTCCTCTTCCATTATTCAGCACACATCTCCAGGGGGGGGGATTTCAGACGAGGCATCGATAGCCCAGCAGTAAACAAACGCTAGAAATGACACGAGCGACCCGTCACGACCTTCGTTCAGACGCGCTTTCTCTCTGCTTGTCAATTACTTACACCAATACGCTTAAGAGAAGCTCCTGCCGCCTGGGCACGGCTGTTTGTTTTTGTGATGAGGAAGGAGCCATGCACAGCCCAGGCATGTTTGTAAAGCCTTGATTCGCTGTCATTGGTAGTTTGTTGTTTTAATTGAGCTTGTGTCAGATGGGTCTGTAGCTTTTTGGGGGAAGCAGTGGTCAATATGCATAGGTTCATGATCGGTAAATACAAAATATTGTGTTTTTCACAACCTTGAACATGGATGAAACATTTGTGTTTCCCTGTGAGGTTCAACACTCCAATAACTAAATATCCCAGTATCTCCATGTTGGAAACCAGCTATGTCTCTAGTTTAACTATTAAGTGCTTATATTATGTAATTTATATTAAAACTTTGATACGTACACTACCCTTCATAAAATATGTTAACTCATTTATGTACCGACTTTTTATGCATCTGGAATCCTTAAAGCAGTGAAATAAATGTTCCAAAATATTTGCTCTCTGTCCACCACAGCCTCTGTTCATTAGAGCTGGTCTGAATTTTAGTACCAGTGATTGTTCGGTGTGTGTTCTTGACATACTGACACGTTGTTCTTCCTGTTTTGTGTGCATTAGATCACTGAGAATGCCAGGTAATTGAGTTTTGGTCACTAATAAGATAATGATCAGGTCTGCAGCAGTTTCCCTTCTCTGTGACTCGACGCAGAGTAACATATGCTGGAGTCTGCCAGAGCGAGTGCAGGCTTTCATTAAAGGCAAACACCACTTAATGTTCCGCTGATAAGAAACCCCACAGGATGTACAAATATCCACCAGCATGCTTGCTGAATTATTCACATGGAGGGAAATAAATAACTGAGAAAAAGAGAGAGAGACTGACAGAAAAATAGAGCAACTTTTTATGTAGTCAACAACCAACCAGACACAATGCATGGCATGAGGATTATCACATTATCACAGTTGCACGGGTGTAGATGTCACCAGATTGGACGTAATATAATCAAAGCATTAGTGGAAAGCATTTTGTGCAGCTTGACCTGAAAATGCAGATGAGAAATAACACTGACCCCTGTCTGAGTTTCACATTTTCTATTGAGTCTAGTTAAAATATTGCCTTTTGTGAACAAAAGCGGATTTAAAGGTGCAGTAAGTGATTTCTGAGAAACAACTCTGAAATCAACCCAAACAAACCCACCCCTCCCTTCATTGCTCCGCCCCCAAAATGCACAAACACACAATGCAAGAGTGGATGTGTCTTTATCACAGCTGAAACGAAGCAAAATAATACGAAGATGACGAACAAACGACAAAGAAGAACAAAAAAATGAACACAATATATAAACAAGCACACACTTATAGCCAATCAGCCCTTTTCTGCTGATTGACTAGAAGTGTGTCGCTGCTCAGTCCGATCCACTTTCAACCGTGTTTCTCTGAAATCACTTACTGCCAGTGTTGGGTGTAACGCGTTACAAAGTAACGCGTTACTGTAATAATATTACTTTTTTCAGTAACTGGTAGTGTAAGGCATTACTCGTCTGAAAATGGTAATATTATTACAATTTTCCCGAGCTAGTTACTTGCGTTACATTTGCCAGTAGCACCTTCATCGCACACAACACAGAGAACAGAAGGGAAGGGGAGGAGGGCGTGAATGGAACAGTGATTGGTCTGGGTTTGGCACGAGGTATCATTTACCATCACCGATTGGTCGACAACCGGCAGCCAGCAGCAGAGCGGCACCCCTCAAAGACAGATGGGGAAAATGGAAGCGTAAACAACGGCAAGCTCTTTTTCAGATGAAGGTTCCCAGCAACAGAAAGCTAGTTTCGACGGGTGGAGATTCAGTAATTATTTTGAATATGTTCAACGGAAGGAAAATAACTTGACGGTGAAGTGCACACTCTGCCCGGGGACATAGCTGCTCTCCACCGCTTGTAATCAAATTGATTTTTTGCACTAGATGGTTTTTGTTTAACATTGAGGAAGTTAATATATCTTTGGACTTGTTATAAATTGACAATCAAATATATTGATTGTTTGCACCAGAGGTGTTTGTTAAACATTGAGGAAGTTAATACTTGTTTGTACTTGATTGCACAAGTACAGTTGTTTGTAGTTATGGTAACACTTTACAATAAGGTTGTATTAGTTAATATTAGTTAACGCATTAGTTAACATAAACTAACCATGAACAACACCTCTGTTCATCATTAGTTAATCTTTGTTAACACTAGTTAATAAAAATACAGCTGTTCATGTTAGTTCACAGTGCATTAACTAATGTCAACAAGATTTTATTAATGCATTAGTAAATGTTGAAATTAACAAAGATAAATAAATGCTTTATAAGTGCAGTTCATCATTAGTTAATGTTAACTAATGCATTAACTAATACAACCTTATTGTAAAGTGTTACCGTAGTTATTTGTGCTAGACAGTGCCAGTCTGTTGTTGGCGTAATAAAGACCCTAAAGAACACTCCTCCTTTGTATGTTCTCCCTCCATCTGATGCATCTCAGGCCATTATAGAGTAATTAAGAAAAAAAATGTAACTAGTAATATAACTTGTAATATAACTAGTTACTTTCTCCAGGAGTAATAAAGTAAAGTAAGGCATTACTATTTTTGAGAGTAATATGTAATATGTAATATATTACTTTTTGAGTAACTAGCCCCAACACTGCTTACTGCACCTTTAACTAGAGTAAACAGCAGCTGAGGAAGCCCAAGCAAAACCTTTCTTGTGTTACTTTTAATATTTATTTCATAAATTTACATTGCATTTGGATCCTGGCCTCCCGGCTCAGCAGGGACACAGAGACCGAGAGAGTGACTCTCTCTCTGTATGTGTTTGTTTTTATTAATATTATTTCACAATGACAGATATCTGACACATGCCCACCTCATCATTTTATTGCCCACATCCGCATGCTGGCCAGAGCCTATAGGGAGGAACTTTCAAACGTCTTGAAGCGATCCTGGTCACCAGTTTTTAATTTCCTGTGGACAAGAATAATGGTGCGCTCCTGTTGAAAAGCAGAAAATCTTCAATAAAACCACCACTAAGCACACCATGCTTGTGCTATCCTTAAACCAGACTTGAAACCCTGCTGGGACGACGCTAATAATGCCCAGCGCCTTTTCACCCTCCACAGTTTGTAGTGTGACCCAGAGTTCTCTCAGCAGCCTTTTCAAGGACTAGCTTCCTGGCAGACCTTTAACAGAGACACAGTCAAATTCTTCGAAATCCATCTTCTCACTCAAGCACTTGTATGGTGCTTCTCAAAAGCAATATGGACTTTTGCTCATATTAAATTATCGTGACATTACACATATATCACAATCCATCCGGCTTCTTTCATTTTTTTTTATTTTAAAGGCCTGTTCACACCAAAAACTATGACCATAAAGATAACTATAATGATAGCTAAATTAGCGTCTACTCCAGCAGATATCATTCCGTTTATGCATGCACTGCAGTTTTGTCGTCTGCCGCTTTAAATTTAAAGCTCTTTAAAGCAGGATGGGTTCTAATTCGCTGTAAATGTTTTTATCTTTCATCTTCTGGAAAAATCATTCTGAAAGTGATTCCAGTGATATTGTTTCTCTGTGCCGTTATCATAATAGTTGTGGTGTGGACTGTGCTATTTTTTTAATATTTCGAATGAGTTATATAACTATATATTTATCGTTATAATTATCATCCTTGGTGTAAATGGGATGTAAGTGATAACTTTGTGCAGTGCTGTGGTGCTTATGATCTTTTAGGCATTACGTTGAAGCAATAAATTGACCATTAACCTATGTGGTACTAAATTTTATCAGTATTTCATGAAATGTGTTTGTAGAATCTTTCAGAGAGATCCAGTACAAACCTGGATTTATGAATCATATTTTTTTATCAAATGCACTTATTCACCGATAATGATCAAAATCTAAAGAAGCATTTTGGAAAGGAGGTGTTTCAACCCTAAAAAAGCCATTTTAGGTCATTTTTAGTTAATTAAGAATGCTCTTTAGTGCTCCTAGCCAAGAGCAAAGTATAACCCAAGACCATCCTGGATGGAACCTCCAACTGAATGCTGACCTGTGTTCCCTGTGCTAAGGCCTCAATGTGTCCACAATCTCCTGACGAAATCCTGCAATTCCACCGCTTCAATCTCTAAAGGTTCAGACAGACCGAGAAATGCTTCTTTGGAGGTGATGTGAGGTCTGTAAACACTTGAATTCACACAAACTCGTCCCTTTCTGCCATATAAAGCACTAGTTTCTTGCCTGTTCAAGTTTAATTTTCCTGAAAATATTTTGAGTTCTTGTTGCATTGCAACTTGATAATCAAATATTGGATTAATCTGACAAACAAATGTAATATTATGAACTATTATTAAAATTCAAAAGAACTGTTTTCTATTGTAATATATTACAATTCAAAATTAAGATGTAATTCATTCTTGTGATCCAAAGCTGAATTTTCAGCATCATTACTCCAGTATTCAGTGTGACATGATCCTTTAGAAATAATTCTAATACTCAGGAATCTTTGATGATGATCAGCGTTTATTTGAAAGATAATTT
The DNA here is from genome assembly GCA_023029165.1 of Gobiocypris rarus. Classification (NCBI taxonomy): domain Eukaryota; kingdom Metazoa; phylum Chordata; class Actinopteri; order Cypriniformes; family Gobionidae; genus Gobiocypris; species Gobiocypris rarus. Next base: position 23,062,960 of record CM040917.1, on the reverse strand, counting down.
TTTGAAACATCACAGTTTTCACTGTAAATTTTTATCATCTTAAAACATTCTTGTTGAATAAAAGTATTAATGTGGATTCAGTATCTCTTTGTGAAAATACAGTAGTGAGCCAGAGTCAGAACTCAATTGCATGTTCCTCTCAGCAGTTCAAAGATAAAGTTCATGTGAGCACTCAAGATTCAAATAGCGTCTCTACTCTGCTGGCCTCAGACATGCACTACATGACATCTTTAATTCATACTGGAGATTAGAAGACTGACTGACAGGAATATGGAGTCAAAGTGAATCAGCTGCTCTAAAGGTCTGTCAGTATCAGATCGGGACAAGCAGCAAGGCTTGTTTTGGTTGTTATTTGTTATGGATTCGATAGGATGATAAAATCAGTGAAGCACGTTAAAAGAGCTAGATGTGAATGCTAAACATGTTTTTAAATGTGTGAGACTGTCTGTTATTTTTTGAGTGAGTTCTTTTTGGTATGTATGTGGGAGAGGGTGGGCTCAATTTGATATTGGGAGTGAATGTGTATGTGTGTTTGATTTGATTTGCATCACTCTCTGCGCTGACAGCAGGGAAAAGGAATATGATTCATTGCAGCAGTAATAAAATGAAACTTATTATCTTAGATTCTCTGCAAGGTCATCAACAAACCAATCACACATCAGTACAGCAATACACCAGCAGCCAATCAGCATTCGACAAGTAAACTATAGGGGAAAATTGCATAGATTTTTAAAAATGGATTTTCTAATGTTATACTTTAAGTGTGTAGTTCAATAATAACAAAAATAATAATATACAGTATGAAATATGAAAGTAGTGACGGATATCACTTAACTGATGGCTAATGACAGTTATTTTGAATTTATAGTTTGAGATCATCTAGTATATATATATCACCTCAGCTTCCTTTTGAAATAAATAAGACAATTGTTTTTGTCATGGCTACTCCATGAGTATTTAATTAATGAGGTAATGATGGCTTAATTGGGTCATGAACTGTTTTTTTTTTTCTGTTGTTCTTCTTTGAGGTCCACAAAGGAAACAGTTTTACATAAAAAACATCCTAATTTAGAAGTAATCGACTATTTCTATCCTGGTTTTGAAACACTGTTTTGATGGGTGTCCCGCTTATAAGGCTTGGAAGTAAACGCCCACTTCTATGACTGGGTAACAGCTTTGCATATTAAAATAATATTCACCATTACACACGTGGAAATGTTTTGAAACTGCAAATGTCCCCCATACACATTTGAGCCAGAGTCTGATCCCAAATCAGAAGACAAACCTACATGGCGAATACCAAGGATACTCCAGTCTGTGACAGCATGGTAATTAATCATTTTTATTTATATTTATACCCTATGTATTTGTGATGTAGTATTGTATTTTATTACATTATATTAGTAAAGTAATGAAGCCGTTAGAAAGGTATTTATGTTGTTACAACCGTGAAACATTAATCCGTATTACATATGCGTTATAAGTCTTAATTGTGGCAAGAAAAGGTTAACCACAGTTATAGTTGACAGGATAACTTGCAGTGTTTTGTTTAGAAGAATTATGTATATGTATGTAAATAAATGTACTATTGTTTGCCAGACTGTGGTTCTTATATTCATCGTTCATCATTTTCAGTGGGTCAAGTGAGTGGGTCATTCCATAATTAGGGGTACATCTCATGTCCGTGATGTATATTTTTTATATACTTCCATAAATATAAAAACCCAAGTGCTTATTTCCATAGTACAATTGCACAAAACTAGGATAAGGGATTAAGCCGGGATATCTTTTTGATCTGGTCATCTGTATGCTAAATTTAGTACACCGCTGTCGTGTAAACTTACCCTAAAGGCACACTAACACCAAAAACAATAACGATAACAAAAGATAACTGTATATCAGCAGATAAATTGAGCCAGGATCACCAAGATATCCTGGCTTAATCCTAGTTTTGTGAAATAGGCCCATGGTTTTCAGTTGCCTCAAAATAGCAACGTTCCAACAATCCACCTGAACGCACCTTGTTTTTAGACCAGCAAACCCATGGCTGAACAGATGGGCACAAGTGCATTTGTCATTTAAACAATGTGGCGCTGGGTGTGAAAAAGATAACTGCGTCTGGCTGAAACTAGCAAAAAAACATTTGAGTCGCACCTGGCATGTTTTTTGACTAACAAGGAGGTTTTGAGTTCTGAAATTTACAGGATATTATATATATATATATATATATATATATATATATATATATATATATATAGTATTGTTCAAAATAATAGCAGTACAATGTGACTAACCAGAATAATCAAGGTTTTTAGTATATTTTTATTGCTACGTGGCAAACAAGTTACCAGTAGGTTCAGTAGATTCTCAGAAAACAAATGAGACCCAGCATTCATGATATGCATGCTCTTAAGGCTGTGCAATTGGGCAATTAGTTGAATTAGTTGAAAGGGGTGTGTTCAAAAAAATATCAGTGTGGCATTCAATCACTGAGGTCATCAATTTTGTGAAGAAACAGGTGTGAATCAGGTGGCCCCTATTTAAGGATGAAGCCAACACTTGTTGAACATGCATTTGAAAGCTGAGGAAAATGGGTCGTTCAAGACATTGTTCAGAAGAACAGCGTACTTTGATTAAAAAGTTGATTGGAGAGGGGAAAACCTATAAAGAGGTGCAAAAATGATAGGCTGTTCAGCTAAAATGATCTCCAATGCCTTAAAATGGAGAGCAAAACCAGAGAGACGTGGAAGAAAACAGAAGACAACCATCAAAATGGATAGAAGAATAACCAGAATGGCAAAGGCTCAGCCAATGATCACCTCCAGGATGATCAAAGACAGTCTGGAGTTACCTGTAAGTACTGTCACAGTTAGAAGACGTCTGTGTGAAGCTAATCTATTTTCAAGAATCCCCGCAAAGTCTCTCTGTTAAAAAAAGGCATGTGCAGAAGAGGTTACAATTTGCCAAAGAACACATCAACTGGCCTAAAGAGAAATAGAGGAACATTTTGTGGACTGATGAGAGTAAAATTGTTCTTTTGGGTCCATACACAGGCAGTTTGTGAGACGACCCCAAACTCTGAATTCAAGCCACAGTACATTTACATTTACATTTACATTTAGTCATTTAGCAGACGCTTTTATCCAAAGCGACTTACAAATGAGAGTAATAGAAGCAACCAACACTAGTCAAGGGCAACAATATGCAAGCGCTGTAACAAGTCTCACGAAACACAAAACACAGGACAGTTTTTTTTTTTTTTTTTTTTTTTTTAAATAACAAACAGTAACGAATAGAGTGATAAGTGCTATTCTTTATTGGTCAAGTGCTGCTGGAAAAGAAGTGTCTTGAGATGTTTTTGAAAATGGCTACAGACTCGGCTGCTCGAACTGAGACAGGCAGGTCATTCCACCAGGTGGGAACGGTCCACAGTGAAGACAGTGAAGCATGGAGGTGCAAGCATCATGATATGGGCATGTTTCTCCTACTATGGTGTTGGGCCTATTTATCGCATACCAGGGATCATGGATCAGTTTGCATATGTTAAAATACTTGAAGAGGTCATGTTGCCCTATGCTGAAGAGGACATGCCCTTGAAATGGTTGTTTCAACAAGACAATGACCCAAAACACACTAGTAAATGAGCAAAGTCTTGGTTCCAAACCAACAAAATTAATGTTATGGAGTGGCCAGCCCAATCTCCAGACCTTAATCCAATTGAGAACTTGTGGGGTGATATCAAAAATGCTGTTTCTGAAGCAAAACCAAGAAATGTGAATGAATTGTGGAATGTTGTTAAAGAATCATGGAGTGGAATAACAGCTGAGAGGTGCCACAAGTTGGTTGACTCCATGCCACACAGATGTCAAGCAGTTTTAAAAACTGTGGTCATACAACTAAATATTAGTTTAGTGATTCACAGGATTGGTAAATCCCAGAAAAAAATGTTTGTACAAAATAGTTTTGAGTTTGTACAGTCAAAGGTAGACACTGCTATTTTTTGAACACACCCTTTCAACTAACACCCCAATTGCACAGCCTTAAGAGCGTGCATATCATGAATGCTGGGTCTTGTTTGTTTTCTGAGAATCTACTGAACCTACTGGTAACTTGTTTGCCACGTAGCAATAAAAAAATATACTAAAAACCTTGATTATTCTGGTTAGTCACATTGTACTCCTATTATTTTGAACAATACTGTATATATATCGACCGTGCCAGGATCACCAAGATATACCATGTGTGTCAAAATCTCAAGGAACATTTTATTTCCCAATTCATGACCCCTTTAATGCTTACATTTAAAGGGGTACTTCAGCGCTGGGAAGATGAATCTGTATATAAACTGGGTCATTAATGTAGTAGAAATGTGAAATAATTTTTGAATTTGGTGCCTTCTAGACTGAGAAAACACAGAAAATGTATTTGTCTCATGGGGATAAAAGACAACAACTCCCAGAATGCACTTGCTTCGCAGCTCTGCTAGGCCACTCTAGGCACAGCTACTGGATCACTTGCCCACAGTGTTATTTTTCATAAAATCAGTTCAGTTAGAGACACTACAATTAAACATTTAACGTGTCTATTATATATAATGTGATTGAGCCGATTGAGTGTCACGGCACAAACGCAGCAGGAGTCAGATTACATTCATCACGTGAGTTGAGGTAATCGCGGATTCGCGCCGCGCCGCAATCACAGTGCGTGTTCAGTCTGGTGCATTTTCAGTTCATGTCTTTGGAAGCTTAACTTTCATAGGAATTCATTTGAAAAGTTGAAAGACTCACTTTGCTCTCCACCGCTCCGCTTACATGAATCTCTGCAGCTCCCAGCCGAGTGCTGTGAGTGCGATGTTGAAAACATGCGGAAATAGCGCCTACTGCTGGCTGTAGTCTTTAGGCTCTGGCAAAAAAATTCTCAGATGACGACAATGACGATATTTGTGTCACCTGAGGATTTTTTCCAGAAATAAAATACATAATTCTCGTCTCAGGGTGATATGAGGGGGAAAGTACGATAATTTGAATATACTCCGGTTTCTACTGATACAAAGCTTAATGCAAATCGCTGAAGTAACCCTTTAATCTTTGTAGGTTAAATACGTCAATTTTGAATGGTTAAGCTTACGGAGTTTAGCCGTTTCTATCTACATCTGTCAGTCAATTTAGAGAACAGGTATAAGTCATATAACAGGTGTGAAAAGTAATCATGCTCAAATATGATATGACACAATAAAACTAGTCTGCTGATCCTGTTAGTGTCTTAAGGAATATTGCAATACTGAGATTCTGCACTTTTCTACACTCTGCACAGTGAAAACAGATCTGGACTTGCCTGTGTTGACATCAGATAGATAAATGTGTAAATTAAACTACCCACTTTCAAAGGATCAATGCAGGTTTCTTTTTAATGGAGTTTATGACAAAATATTAATAAGGGTTTTTGTTTGTCAACAATAAAAAAATGAAAAAGGAGACAAAATCTGTATCATGACATTTGTTGTTGTAAATGTTGATGCATGTTTAAAGCATTATGTGAACATGTATGGGATAATTCATGGCTAGCTCGATTTTAATGCATGACGTGGAGGCAAACAACCGCCTAATGTGAAGCAGAGTATGGTTGCCCCAAGAAGTACATTAAAATAGTTTCTAGCCTTGGACTATCCCATTTATACCTGTAACGACAAGTCCACTGGAGGCAAGTTTGCTGAACCCAAATGCAGTTTCTTCAGAAATTCTTGGCAAACCAAGAACCAAACAGCAAGTTACAACATTAATACCAGACAAACACACAAACACAGAGCAAACATGAGGGTTTAAATACACAGAGACTAATGACTAGACAAGACACACCTGTGAACAATGGTCAAACAATGAATCAATGACAGAGCTGAACTGAGAAACCAATAAGTGTGTTCGACATTGGCTGCGGATGGATGTAACCGATCGGCGAGAGTAGCCGCATGCAGGCGGGGAGGAGCTGCAAATGGAGACGTGAAGTCGGACACTTTTCTGCTTCCCGTAGTGATGCTCGCGCTGTGTTTGCATACTTTATCACAGATGAAGTGAAATGAATGCACTATTTGTCAAATACACAGCTATTTCAGAAGACATTTTCATTCAATACGTTATGTAGGCTGCTTAATACAGCGTCTGTTTGTACAAGAATAAAGTTTAACATATAAGCCTACACTATCAATGAAGTGGGGTCAACGTTTTTTATCAGTTTTATTTTGATAAACATGACAATATAACCGCGGCTACATGAAAAGAGGTTTTACCTTTATAAAAACTGATTTGTGAGCATTAGTGGCACAAAGGTTTTAGAATAAACATGAAACACACATGCTCACTGTCATGTGATGAATCCGGCCAATCGTGGAACAGCTGTGTCGTCATTAGAGCTAATGCTGCCGTTCGCTCTGGAGAAGCTGCACAAAATGCACCAAAATGAGCCGAGTAGGTGAACTGGCACCCCAGCGGGGCACAGAGGACATGGCACGGGACATGGCGTCTCTGTTCCCTCCTTTAGGGAATGAGGGTTACATACTTAACTGAGAAGTTCCCATTCAGTCGGTCATTTCCTGACGAATAGGAATCCCTACCAAAGCACCATGGCCTCTGCCCCCTTCCAGTGCCCAGCATGAGTCTCCTGAGTTCTCTTACCTGATGAGACAAATCATTGGGATCCACGCAGGGTCACTCATATATACTCAGCCCAGTACCTGTTCTCAAGAATTCAGTTGCAAAAGGGCCTGGGCCTCTCAGTGCTTCTACCTGTTTGAGGTGAGAACACATGAGGAACCCGGCTCTACAAGCAGGCTATAGAATCTAGCGAACATGTTGTGTTGTGTTTCGCCCAGCCCGCAGCTCTACAGATGTCTGACAGCGAGTTGCCACGTGCCAGCGCTCAGAAGGATGCAAGACTTCTAGTAGAGTGTGACTGCACCCTGAGTGGACAGGGCATGCCTTGTGCTTGGTAAGCCAAGGTGATGGCATCCACAATCCAGTGGGGCATCCTCTGCTTGGAGACAGCCTTTCCCTTCTGCTGGCCTCCATGACAGACAAAGAGCTGATCTGGTGTCCTGAAGCTCTGCGTTCTATCCACGCACAGTCACAAGGTGCCCTGTCGCTAAGTAAGAAGGTCCTTCCTCAGAAGAACCTGCCAAGGAGGGGCTGTCACGAGGAGCATTAGTTCTGGGAACCAGGTCCGGTTTTGCCAGTACAGCACAACTAGCAAGACCTGCTCCTCATACTCCCTGACTTTGTACAGGGTCTGTGCAATTCGGCACATATTTGTATTGATCCCGGGGCCAGCTGTGTGCCAGTGCATCCATGCCGAGTGTTCCCTCGGTCAGCGAATTAAACAACTGGCAGTGGGATGTTTCTGGAGAGGCATACAGGTCTTCCTGAGCCTTTCCGAACTGTCTCCAGATCAGCTGAACAACCTGAGGGTGAAGTCACCACTCTTCCGAAAGCGCAGCTCGGAAGAGTTTGTTGGCCACACGGTTGTGCACACCGGGGACATGAATGGCCCAAAGCGACCTCAGATTTTTCTGACACTAAAGTAGGATATGGCAGATGAGTTGCGACATGCAACGGGAGTGCAGACCACCTTGTCGGTTGATGTACACAACTCTTGCAGTGTTTTCTGTATGGACTAATACATCTTTACCCTGTAGCAGCTTTTTGAGGCAGCTCAGTGCAAGACATACTGCTAGCAACTCAAGGCAGTTGATGTGCCAATGCAGGTGCGGGCCTGTCCAAACCCCTGACACAGCATGCCCATTGTACGTGGTCGTTGTTAAAGGTAGCGGTTACTAAAGGTAACCGAGCGGGTTTACTGCCTCTGCGACTGCCATTTGCCCCAGGAGCCTCCGAAAATGTTTCAGTGGGACTGCCGTCCTGCCTTGAAATGTGTTCAGGTAGCATTGACTGGACACGTACCTCAGGACTTTGTACTGATATGCTCGACCCTCAAACACAAAGAGCAGAAACGGCCTGTGTCGAGGAAGAATCAAGACATGAAAGTACAATCCTTCAGGTCGATCACTGCAATCCAATCTTGGGGATGGACACATTCGAAAATGAGTTTCTGCGTGAACATCTTGAACGGTAGCTTGTGAAGGCTCTGAATCAAAACCCCAGGTCCAAGATTGGCCATAAGATTGGTTCCTCTTCAGGTCACGCAAGCTATTTCACCAAAATAGGCCTCTCCTGTTGGCCACCAGGGAGGGCGCTAACTGTGTGTTATGTACTCTTTAATATTTTGTAAAAGAAGCACAGTAATTTACAACAGGGTTACTGATTTTTTATAAAAAATGTATTTATTGTGTTTTTTGAATGATTATGCCATCACTATCAGCACTATATGACAATTTTCCTGCGGCTCAGGACTGATCAGTCACATGGCAGTTACTGTTCAAGCGGTAGGCTCAAAATGTTATGACCCATTTAAAGCTACAGGATGACTTAAGTGTATGATAAAAATAAATGATCTGGTGTTATACAGCTAGTAGAATATATTTGGCATAGGGGGCTTATCTTGAGAACAAGGCTTATCTATACCCATCACAAGAGGCATCTAATGACATTTATGTGCTTCCAAACTAATTATACTGGAGTACACCACTGACAAGCAAAAGAGAAATTAAATTAGCACTCAAGCATTTATCAGTATGTTAAACAGTTTTCTAATCCTTGAAGAGCGTGTGTGAGCGCTATTACTCGACTCTAATGAGGGCTGGCCTGAGTGTGTGCGGCACGCCGGGAGGACTTTGACACTCGTCTTCTGAAGATCTGACTGTCACATTGGAATGAAGCCAAGACAATCGTCCCATCTGGACCCTTACGCATCTGGTGTCATCACTCTATCTATTCACTTCAGTTCATTGTCTATATGACTAAAGGACATGAGGGAGAAAAATTAAAGAGAGGAGCACCAGATGTTGTTCATTTCATGCAATCTTCATACTGTGTGGATCATTGTGCGCCTGTACAGTATATTTTGTGCGGGTGTGGTTTATTAAAGCGCATTGAATTTAAATCCTGCCTAAAGCTTTCTGACACTTTGTTATTTTAAACTTATATATTTGTTACAATTATTTGATTAATGTTAGCATACTTTAAGTTAAACATACTTTATTTAGTTGAAGAATGTAGGAGGAAGGCCCTTTGTGAGCCTATTGAGGTTGGCTGCAGGGGTTTTGCAGGACTTTTCAGAAGTGTAGTATTGCATAGGGTTCTAGGCTCTCCCATGTTACCTACCCTTGCTGATCAGATAGGTTCCCTGTCCTTAAAGTTTAAAGATCATGTAAAGAGTTAAGGGGTAATTATGAACTCATCACTAAACGTTAATAAACAATTTTTGGTAGTTAGGTGGGACCACCTGTTCGCAACGGTCGCAGTGTTGTCCGTACCGACCAATACATCTTTGCCCTGTAGCGGCTTTTTGAGGCGGCCCAGTGCAAGAAGTACTGCTAGCAACTTGAGGCAGTTGATGTGCCAATTTAGGTGTGGGCTCATCCAAACCCCGGACACTGAATGCCCATTGTACGTGGTCGTTATTAAAGGTAGCTTTTTAAACCTGAGACCGATTGCTTAAGTCAAGCACTTTCTTTCCAGGAAGGATCCTTATCGTCCTTATCCTTATCACTTCAAGGATAGAATACTGTAATAATGTATACATTGGTCTCCCCCAGACTGCGGTAGGAGCAAGGCTTTTAACGTGATAGAGGAAGACGGACCATATTACCCCTGTACTGGCATCCTTATACTGTGTTCCTGTTCAATTCAGGATTGATTTCAAAATTCGCCAGTTTGTTTACAAGGTGCTATCAGGTCTTGCCCCCCAGTAGATTTGTGATATTCTTATTCCCTACTCTCCTTCTAAGGTTCTCAGGCCTTCAGATAAACGGCTTTTAAAGGTCCCACACTGTAATGTCAAATCGAAAGAAGATCATGCTTTTTCCGTGGTAGGTCCCAAACTCTGGAATAGTCTCCCATTCCATGTAACATCAGCTCCATCAATTGCCACTTTTAAGTCTTATTTAAAAACTTTTTTTATATACTTTGTGTTTGCTATGTTGTATGTAATATTAACCCTTTCACAATAAATAAGGCAACCTTTATTTTTGAATGTTTTACCTTATTATTTTCATGCTTGTCACGTAATACACAGACACAATAGCGCTGTATGACCAATGTATCGCTTTTATTTATTTTTTTTCCTTTTTTATTAAAATATTCACAAACTTGTTAGCTATGTCATCAATTACCTGATATTCCGATTCTCAAATATGTGTAAGTAAATGTGTTTTGTTGTTTAAAAACCTTTATAATGATGTTAGTCCATCGATTGTGCGTGAAGGGCTCCGCCATGTTAGTTTGCACCGCAATTCAGGGAATCCGATTTGTCAGATTAACAACATGTAAATTCATCCGCTTCTCCCAAAATACATGAAAGTAATGCCAAGTTTCCACTGCCCAATTTTAGCCCCAGTTTTGACAGGTTTTACCGAAATCGTGTAACGGTAGTCACTGTGCAAGTAAAACCTCGACTGACTCTAGAGTTTGCAGCCTTTAGCCTCCTTGTTAGAGCGTCTGACTCTCATGCCGGCAGACCAGGGTTCGAGTCCTGCTTGGAGCGGACGGTTCGAACAGGAAAGGTTACATTGGTGCCGTGACCAGGATGGGAGTGAGGTTTAAGGGGGTGGATGTAACGGTAGTCACTGTGCAAGTAAAACCTCACTCCTCTGTCCTCAAGAGGTGCTCTAGCGACTGATGCCAGAGAATGCAGCCTTTAGCCTCCTTGTTAGAGTGTCCGACTCTCATGCTGGCAGATCGGGTTTCGAGTCCCACTTTGAGCGGGCAGTTCGAACAAGAGGGATTACAATTGCTGACAAATGCCCAATCATCATAGGCCGATGCCCGTGAGATATTTTGCATGCTAAATATCTGGACCTGTCTGCGATTCAAAATCCTGCTGTGTAAAATGAGTTCTGACTAAAAATAACATCTGCGATGACCTACAGCTAATGAGAGAGCAAGATTGTTATAGACCAGAATACCAATATTTTAATAGATATATTTACCATTATATAAAACACAAACAAAGCACAAACATTTGCTTGACCAGCCGCAACAGCAGCTCATTGCAAAATTATTTATTTACCTCCAACTCTCTTTGCAGAACACTATCCTTGCTCCCTGTGTCTCCCCAATCATTTCCTCTGCCAAAACCTTTTTCTTTTTCTCATTTCCATAGCAAATCAGCGCTCAGACAATTTGGATCACAAACTTTCTGCAGTCTATCATTTTTAATGTCAGAATTCCAGTCTCACATGAGAACTCTGGTCTGACGCACGTGTGATCTCGTGTTGTTCCCTTGTCACTTCTTGCGTGTGTTTGTATGTGAAACCTAGTTTGCGCACCAGACTGAGTTGTCAGCGATTCTTCCTCTGGAAAAGTCATGCAGAGTGAAACTCCCTGTCACCGATCCATCATGCAGTGTGAACGCAGCAGTGACTGAATGCTACCCCAGATAGTCATGCAGTGTGAAAAGAGCAGTGATCCGCAGTTTGAAAATTCTCGGCATGAGTGGCCGTTGAAGTGGGAAAAGAATAGAGTTAACTTTATAGCTATGTATTGTTTTGCATATGGTACATATGGTATGTATGTGTATTTAAATGTCTGAAACATAAAATAAACATTATGTGGTTGAAAACACTGAATAGTTGTGATACATGACAAGCGCTGAGCGCATCCGTCTCTTGCTCAGCGCCAGCCGACTCGCCAATTCAAATTTTTTGAGGTTATTTATTTTATTTCAGCTGTATTTCAATTAACAACAATACTTTTAATAGTTTTAGTTAATGCTTAAAACAAAGGATCAAACCATGTATTATGTGAGCAGATTTATTTTGTATGCATATGCCAGAAACAGTAACAGGGTTAAAATTTGTATATATATATATATATATATATATATATATATATATATATATATATATATATATATATATATATATTGTTTTTTTTTTTTTTTAGAAACACCGCCTCTACAGATAAATATGTAAGGCTGCTTTTGTAGCCCCGCCCACCGACTCGTGGAGATAAATTGATCACGCTACCAAGCATTAAACATGCCGAAGATAGCAAGATCATCGTTTGTAAACAAGACCTTGTTCGAAACTGGATTTGCAGACATATTGAGAAAACACAATACTGTGCCTTCTATATTGGATCCCACAGGAATGGTGCAACACACTTATGTGAGTAAAACATCCAACGTCCCGTGGCTATGTGTTTTCCAGACAAGCTACTAAAACAGAATTTTTAATAGTGAAATAACATCAATTTCTTGATCTCCGTTGTTCAATCTCTTGACTTGATATTTGAAGAGCGCGCGACTCCGCGCCTGTGTGTGCGGTTTGCGCTTATATCCACCGATCAGGCAGGGCAAGTACTAAAAACATAAGTTGCGAGTGGATGAGAGATAAATCATTGTGTTTGTTTGAAAAATATGTTTTGAGAGCCCTGTCAGAGAATCATTCTGGTTGCCACTTTCAAAACAAACTCTCACGTGAACTGACAAGGGAGCTGAAGCTCATTAAATATGCAAATCTTATCCAATCTTAGCCGTGGGCGTTTACTTCCAGGTCTCCAGTACAGCACGCCCATCAAAACTGAGCGTTCAGGAGAGAGCCTCAAAACCAGGGTATAAAATAGCCTACTACTTATTCATTATGATGTTTTTGAATGTAAAAAACACAAATGTCATACATTGACCTCAGACAACAGTATAAAAAATATAAAAAGCCAGTTTGTGACACCTTTAAGCAAGTAAGTATAGATGAGCCTTCATTTATTATATCTGATTTTCTCTATGTGTGTGCTTTGATCAATGTTTATATGTGAATAAAAGCCCAAATGAAATATGAAATTGTGTCTCTTTAGAAGACTTGGATTAAACCACTCAATTCATTTGGATTATTTGACAATTTTCTGGTATGGACTTTCAATGGAAGGACAGAAATCTCTCAGGTTTCCTTAAAAATATCTTATAACATATTTAAATAATGTCATATAAACATATATGTTTCAAACGTGAAAATAAGTCTTATTGGTTTGTAACAGCATGAGTAATTGAGTAATTGCGAGTAATTGATGACCCTTTAAAGTTGTGAGGGAAAAAAAAAACATCACATTCTAGTATTTAGAAATGTGCATCATAGCCATTTACAGATCATATTCTGTTGTCGGTGTGCCCTGTCCTTCAAGCTCAAACACGCTCCCGATTGTCATGCTGGAAAACTGCTTCATTATGTAATTAGCATGTGATTGGGTAGGCGAGAGAAAATGCACTTTGATTCCACGCCTTAATCATTTAGTCACAGCGCTTTGCTGTCTGTGATGGGCTTGAAAGGGGAACAGCCACTCTGTGTGAGGTTTCTAATGTGACTGATGCTACGTTTGAAGTGAAAGCCGTGGACAGAGAACAACTACTGCACTGATTTAACAGCATGTGTCCAATCCTTGTTGATTTAAAGAGCCTGGACTCAACCTCTGGTGTGCATAGAGGGTCGATTTTGATTATGTTAGATTTATGATATTGGATGATAAAATGGTACAGAGATTTGATATTGATGAAGTTATATTGGATCATACTTGTGGGTCAGTGGTGCAGAGATTTGATATTGACGAGGCTAAATATGATCATATTATGGGTGAACAGTGCAGAGATGCTGTTTATTGGATAGTGGAGTGAGATTTGATTGTGCTGCTGTGTGCTTAATGATTTGATGATAGTATTTATTATAAAAGTGATCATGATGTAGATAAAAAGAAACGTTATGTGTTATTTTGCAAGTTCACTGAATGCAGGCTATAAGTAAACATCAAAGTCAGACAGAGACACGTCGAGCACATGGCCCGAAATAACAAAACACTACACTATGTGCTAAACAAGACAGGTGTAACAGTTCGTGGAAGGAAGGAGGCGGGAACCGGCAAACATTCAAAAGACTTTAATAAAATGAATAAATAAAACGAAAGTAAATCGCGGGCAGCCCCTCACGGACGACTACCCGCACACACATAACAAAACGTAAATAAAACACAACGTAAATCCAGGCCTGGTCCTCTCTCGTCTTGGACTGTTGTCGCTCCTCCTTTTATGCTCCAGTCCTCACTCCTCTGTGACGCAAGACCGGTGTGGCGCACAACTGGCGCTCATCCTCATGATGATTTGCCACCGGCGTGCTCTCACGGTCCCTCGCCTCGCTGCTTGCCACAACAGGACAGGCATGTGACACTTTTAGTATGACTATGTCAGCCTTAAGGTTATGAATAAGCTGGTGTGTTCAAAAACTATGTCAAAATGCGCATTTAGGAGATATAAGCATTCAAAACGTACAGTCTCTCTCTTCCGTTAAAATTAATCACAAATTTTGATGACATCATCACAGACTTCATCTTCTCATTACATCTTCTGTCCAATCAAATGCTCTCTAGAATTTGAAGCGTCCTGTAAATAGACGCTGAAGCTGCAGCTGAAATCGGTCAGCTGTTCACACATTTACTATTTCCTACATTGTGAATGGCACATACTATATATGCGATAGGAAACGGTTCAGACAGTGTAAATATGCTTTCAGTTGAGGCGAATGAAGTCTGGTTTCATGTTAGTTTCACACTCACCGCCACAGCACACACACATAGTCTAGACCAGAGCCGTTGACTAGAGATACGAAAGCGCAGCGCGGATCATATGTGCGAGTCGGCACAGGCAACAAAACTTATAATCGGACCATTTCAATTCTGCACAGAATGCTGTATTTTAAAGCGATATGGAGGAGATTATGATGAAAAACGGTTAGAGATTAGGAGCAAACTCTGGTTCGTCAAACTGTGGTATTAACGAAACACTATTGGCTGTTTCAAAAAAGGGGAGGAACTGCTTACAGCTGGAGCCGTTTCAGGGGAAATTACGTAAAATCATTGAATAATGCTGCACGTTTCAAGGTACTTCAGTGGGCCTTTAAATTGGTTGCGCTGTATTTTGCGATGGAACAAAGACAGTTTGAATGAGAAATGACTGCTGCCTTGTAGTCTGGTCCACCACTGACATAAACAATATACTCAACAACAACAACAACAAAAATGTTTTAACAACTGGTAATGCGAATAGAGATTACATTATCGTAATATTTTAAGGTTTCTGTGGGTCTAGCAAAACCTATTGCCACCACTACACGTCACATAAAAGAAAAGTGATATTTTTTTTTCCAGAGGCTATTTTCCCCAACTTTTTTAAAGAGGTGCTGAGAGTTTCATCATGTTCTCATATACAGTCATCATCGCAGTCACTTTTTACCCAGCTGTCCAATCAAAGTGTTGAAGGGGTGGGACAAATACCACAGCGACCAACCGCCACATCCACAACGACAACAACGGAACAAAATCATTGAAAATAAGAGCCAGGGCAAATACTTTACATAGTATATTCAGATTCAAACTATTAGATACTAGTAATACTTCTGCAGATATTCCGCACATAGGGCCATATTTACTAAACAAAGCAAATAAGCATAGGGCGCAATTCTAAAAAAGCACTGATGGGAGTTGAAAGTTCTGCACGTGATCTACTGAAAAAGTGCAAATTAAAGATAACAGACGAAGCTGGATAATTTCCATAATGACCAATGCAATCTACCCATTAGTGTCTGGTGTGGTGTAAGAAATGCTTTGTTGGGCAGTAAATAATGGCACAAACTGACAAAGGCAAACCTTAGTAAATCACCTTGCATAATTCATTTAAATACTCTCCTCCCATACATTTTTGCGTCTGAAAGGAAAACTCCTACAAATGCATATGCAATAGGGTCAGCATGGTGTCCATGCCTTTTCAGCGCAAATATTTCACTACGCATCTAGTAAATCCTGACATTAGTTTTTTAATGCCAAAAGAGGGTTTTGCTCTGTCGCAAGCTTTTAGTAAATCTGGCCCCTAGTGTCTCAATTGAAAAAAGGCGTTTTCAAAAGTGCGCTGGCTGAAAACTCTTTGGCAGACACACAGCCTTTTCTCTAAAGAGTTATTTCTATTGATTTCCCAGATATTTCAAACTGCTTGATTTGCATCAACTGATTTGCCTTTCCCTGGTTTGGCAGTATTGAAAGCAGACATTCTTTGTAGTCCTTTTCAAGATATGAATGCCTGTCCTTCGTTTATGCCTTGTGGACAAGTATTGGTAATGAGAATGCCTCTGTAAGCTTCTTTTGTCTGTTTAGTATATATTTAATGCCACTTTTGTCAGTGGTGATTAAGCTAATTGCTGTTTGCTAATGTATGTGGAGCCTGAGTGACAGGCTGTCATGGACGGCTATTCTTTAGTAATTACTTGTACCTTTCAGGGAGCTTTTTAGGTTTCTAAAGCACAGATCCAAGGCATTGTTTCAGTAATGGCACCATGAGTGCTGTCAGACCGAGCTGTGTGGCGTATTTGTCAGGGTTTGACAGATAAACTGGTTTGCAAATCTCCACAATCAACCATCCTAACAAAATTAAAATTGCCACCCTATTGCTGTCCAATGTCCTTGTCTTGGAAAATGGCTAAAAGTATCTGCGTTGTTTGAGTTATTTTGTTTTTCACGAGTGATCCCTTTCGAAAAAAGAAGTGCACTTAACTGTATTGAATGTGCACTTGTACTACTTCAAATCTTAAAAGTATAGTTTGAAAAAGTTAAGTGTACTTAAAGAGATTACATTTTAATGACTGATTCATAACACACTTTTTTTTTAAGTTTTGTACTTCGATGTCAAATTAAAGCTGCAGTCCAGAACTTTTTGGGGTTAAAAATTATCTGAAATAAATGTTTGAACAAGTACATAACCAGCCAGTGTTCAAAACTATCTGCTTACCTTAGCTCAATTTACAACGGCAAGCTTGTAATAATGTTTTTAATTCCAGTGGTACTGGTGGATTTCCATGGGAAATTCAAGCATATTTTTGCATCATTACGTCACATCTGTTCACATAAAGAAGGTGCCCAGGCTAGTAGGCTATATTGCGTGTGAGAATGTTGGAGGTGGAGATTTACAGCCTTTTCTCACAGCACTTCATATAACTAAACTTATCAATTTGATGGCTGATCCAGAAAGGTTCAAACTACAATCGCCAGTGACAACTGGAGATTCACCCGTTGTAAATTGCAAAAGACTTCGGACTTTCGGAGTGCTACAGAAAAAAAGAGACTGCAACCAGGCCGAAGCGAAAACAAGGATAAAAAGAGCTTTTGAAAGGTGGCGTGAACTTTGAAGGGATTCAAAATGGACGCAGAGACAGCTTTTTTTCTGCTGGACAGGTAGACCTAAGACATTTCACTGTTTCAATTGTAACAGTAGCACTCTTGTTCACTTAATTCATACAGCTACAGAGTTTTATTTGTTGTGCCTTTCATGTTTTTCTATGTGCATTATGGTAAATGTTGTGCTAGTTATGAGAGGGAGCAATTCACCTCTACTCCACATTAATTGTTGGTAACTTATATGACAATTAGAAATGAGACTGCACAGAAATGGAAACTGAACTACAGGTAGCTCTAATACACATTAAATGTAGTCACTCGATGCTGATGTTTACATTCACAATTTGAAAACAAAGTATCATTTGCATGGTTTGATGTGATATGACAAGCGATTGTTCGATTTAACCCTTTCGCACGTACGTTCTAAATATTCAGACTGGCAGCCTGGCGTGACTTTTTTAACGCGACCGTTATTATAAAATGACGTGTGTTCTAATTTCCATGGTAACACATCAAACTTGACACGTGATGTTTTATTTTGTATTATTTTTTAAATACAAAATACTTTCTGACTAAATTAAATACATTCAAGTGAACTCCTTATGGTTTTAATAATAAAAATAAAAACAAATAAATTATATGTTTGTTGATCGATAAGTTATCACGGGCTGTGGACGGGGCGCCGCCATTATATGTTTTCAACACTGACAGGGAGTCGGAGCCTGCGGGATTTACAACACAAGATCATCCACTTCTCCTGATATATGTGACATTACGTGAGGGAACAGGGTAGAAAATGATTGTGTTAGTTGATCTGTAAAGTTATCACGGGCTGTGGCGTCCGAGCCGCCATTATGTTTACAATGCTGATGGAGCCTGCTAGATTTACAACACAAGATCATCCACTTCTCCTGATATAGGGTGAATTCAAGGTGGTTTGGACACTTTTTGGCATTGCGATGACTTGGGAAAAGTGTCCCAATCACCCTGAATTCACCCTATGTGACATTACGTGAGGGAACAGTGTAGAAAATGATTATTGTGTTAGTTAGTTGATTGTCAAAGTTATCACAGGCTGTGGGCGTCTGTGCCGCCGTGAACATTAACGTTACATGTTTACAACACTGACAGGGAGTCGGAGCCTGCTGGACTTACAACACAAGATCATCCACTTCTCCTGATATATGTGACATTACGTGAGGGAACAGGGTAGAAAATGGTTGTTAGTTGATCGGTAATGTTATCACGGGCCATTATATGTTTACAACACTGATATCTTGCTGTTATATATATTAGTATGCAATGACAAACTATATTTAGTTTTTGCTGATATTTTTGTGGTTGTGTAATGTAATTTGAAGTGTATGAAACCTAAAATAAACATTAAAAGACACTGAGCTCAGTCAGTCTCAAACTCTCACACACAGTCAGCGCTAAAGCAGATTTTAAATTTGAATTTGGCAGTTGATCTCTGAGCCTTCTAATCACACCAGTGTGATCATACGAACCAGGGACCAGCCTAGATTGATCACACGGGTTTGAGCGTACATGTCAAAGTGTTAATCATCGTAATTTATTGTAATGCTTTTTTCCCCTTAGTTGGTCAGAACAAAAGTGGATGTTAGCTACTTACTTGTTCAGATGACATTCTTATGTTGGTCATACTTTCAAACATTAGAATCTGTCATTCCGAATGACAGTATCTACGCCGGCGTGGTGACTGACAGCCACACATTCTCCTCAAAACATTGGATTCATCCGTGCTGTGCCATGCCGAGGCAAAAAAATTCACGCAACATTGATAATTCCGCAAATAACTGCAACTGCAGATTTCGAACAGAGACGGCGTCAAAGAGGAAAAACTACGGACTGCAGCTTTAAGAGAGTACACTTTAATAATGACACTTTAGTATACTTAAGTGGACTTTGTAAAATTAAAAGTTTTATTTTAAAGAACATTTTAAATCATTTTGTTTTTGTTGTGCTTTAATACACATTTGAATGTGTTGACGGATACTAAAGCACATATAAAATACTTGATTATAATTGTAATTGTAGTGTTATTTGATATAATATTTAAAGTTAATATATTTTACAAATGTTCAATTACAAATGTATTAAAAATACATGAGTTTCAATTCAAATGTCATTAATAAGTATTTTATTTGGCCATAGATGCTTGCCAGTACATTCAACTGTACACTT
Organism: Gobiocypris rarus; assembly: GCA_023029165.1. Taxonomy (NCBI): domain Eukaryota; kingdom Metazoa; phylum Chordata; class Actinopteri; order Cypriniformes; family Gobionidae; genus Gobiocypris; species Gobiocypris rarus. The sequence goes on along the minus strand of CM040917.1, from coordinate 23,043,446 downwards.
TAATCATATTTCAAAGACAAGATTATTATGAATTACATATAAAGGTGTACTAAAGTCCTACTTAAATGGATCTAAAACACTCTTAAGTTCAACTAATTGCATTTTATATAAATTTAAACTATAATATTCTGATAACATTCAGCGACAAGAGTGTTATGTTACAGGGTCTTTGGGAAAAAGCTGCAGTCTACATTAAAGCTAATCTACAAAAAAAAAAAGGAGTTCGCTCATTTATAACGTGGTTAAACTGGATTGCAGGTAATTCACGAATATACGTTTTTTTTTTTTTGCTGTAATGGCACAACTGTTCAGTGAATATTCAACCAAAAATGTTTAATTCTGAGGACACAGCATATGGAATTGATTCAGAAAGACTTTTTTGGCATTAATGGACTGCATGTTGCAGTTTCTACTACACTTGGTCATTTTAATTATGATGTAATATCCATATGATGGCTAGAAAATTAAATTGTACCTAAGGGAATTTTCTGAACTAAAGTAAAAGGTATAGCGTTGTGCTTTGAAATGGAACGTTATAAGCATTTCAAGTTTTCTTCCATGTCAGATATCCATTGCATTGCTTGTCGAATTGTACCATACAAGACACAATCGTCATATTAATGAATTCCATCTCTGTCACATAATGTCATCTCACAGATGACTGAAGCGGTCTCACCCCTCTAAACTGAGAATAAGACAGGGTGAACCACACAGGATGTGGACCACAACTTAATTATGAACACTTCTAACAGTCCAAATCTGATTCATACATTTTTCACATTTGGTGCTTTTATCTTGTAAAGGGCTTAATTTGCTCATCATTTCTGAGCTGACTCACAAAGAATAAACTAAAGGCATTAATGTAAAACAGTCCATCATTGGTAAGACATTTTAGCTGCAAAACAAAGAATTTGTCATTTCATTCCCACCTTCAAATTGGTAGTCTTGAACATGTTAGACTTCTCACATTTGTTTTTGTCTAATTGCAGGCCTTTTTCTCGGCAACAAGGAGTGAATTGACATTTTAACACAATTAAAAGAAGTCAAATCGAAGACAAGAGACAAAACTTAGAAGACTCCACTGCTTTATTGTTCCAGAAGTTTGAAAAAGGCAATGCTGAGTTAAATAAATAGCTTTTGTAGTAATTAAATATTGATACGTTGTCACAAACATGGAATGTGAATCAAGTCCAAAAAAAGCCAACAATGGAGTTTGTACTATTGAAGGTCATTATCATTATTGAAGGTCATTTTCTAAGCATAGCATGACTTAATTAGCCTATAACTATATTGTTGTCATCCTAATAAAAGTATAAAACATACATAAATAAGTCACAAGAATAGTTTAATGCAATAATATGATTTAATAATTACTAACTGAACTAATTAAACTGTGAAATTCACCATCTTGGATCTTCATCTGGAAGCAAGCTCACAAAATCATACAATCCTGAGAAATAAAGGCCGAATTATGAGACAAAAACGATTTTAAAGGTGGAACTGTGAGATATAAACTCACACTTGCTAGATATAAACTCTAAATTTAAAATCTCACAATTGTGACACTTTTTTTCTCACAATTCCAAGTTTATATCTCACAAAAAGTAAAAAAATTACGATATATAAAGGGCTGGGTATTGTTCAAAATCTTTCAATCCGATGCCAATTTCGATACCTCAGTTTCGATACCGGTTCCTAACAATACTTTTTTCGATACCATATGTTTTAAAATCCATTTCAACATCAACAAAAATACATTATAAATCACAAAACTATTATTTTTCACCTTAATTCAAACAAATTCTAGCACCACTTCTCACTCAGGGTAACATTATTAATACAAATATTTTTTTAAGTCTATTTATAAAGTTTTCACTGTATAAATTGATAGATTAATGCTTATTAAAACCAAAGTTATTCATACAAGAGCTGCGAGTAATTTTCTCTTTGCCTTTTGTTGTTTGATTGACATTAATGGCTCAATCGTCATCAGGTTTATTAGACGCTGCCCCTTTAAGACCGAATGCAGATCTAATAATATCATTCTCCCATTGATTTCTCCAAACTGTTTACGCCCATTTAAGATTAACTGTGTTTAAGTGAATACTCTCTAAGCCGGCCATTTTGACATATAGGCTATTTGTTGTGTTATTGATGGTTTAGTCGCGCATACGAAGCATAATGTGCAAGTCAGTCCTTTTCGCAGCGTGCACACACACACACACACACACACACACGCACTGAACTTGGAAACAGCGTCTATTGCGCGGATTATAGTGCTTTTAATTTGATCAAACACCTCCTGCAATTTAGCCAAAGTGGAGACTACATTTGACAACAATCACACATTGTGCCGACTCTGACGTTAAGTTTATGTTTAGGGAGAAATGACAGCGTGCGCTGAGAAGGGAAGGAATTTGCGCTATACGGAACGCGGATATAGTTTATAATAGTTTTACCTCATATCTTCTTTGTATAATCCTTGGAAGTGAAAATAAAATACGATTAATATCACAGCCCACCGTCACTCATTAAACTGACTGTCGTGCTGTAGCTCCGCGTGAGCGATCTCTCTCTAACGGAGGATTTCATACACTTAAATTAGTCAATACTTTCAGAGAACAATTTCAAGATGACGTTGGCTGTTGTGCTTTTACAGTGTGTAAGTGAATGTGGTGATATTACTGATCATGTGAAGATTTTGCTGCGCCACTTTGAATACATGGGAAACACTGCATGCTAGTGTGCTACAGGCTCACACAGACACAGCCGCTTGGCTTCTGGAACCGAAATTTGGCACCGAAAGATAAATCATTTTTCAATACTCAAAGTATCGAAGTTTTTCGTTCGATACCATAAAAGTATCGACGTTCAGTGCCCAGCCCTAGATATATAAGACTTTATTTATTGCAAATCTGAGTTTATAACTCACAATTCAGTTTTTTTTGTTTGTTTTTTAGATGTAAACTTGCAATTGCAAGTTATAAAGTTTGAATTGTGAGTTATAAACACAACTGCATGAAAATAAAAGTCAGAATTGTGAGATGAAAAGTTGCAGTTGCCTTTTTTATATTGGGGTGGGAACAAGTTTCCATCAATACCTCTGTGTTTACAAGCAGAAAAAAGGAAAACATACTTACATATGCTGTGACTATTTTGGCTTATATTTGCACACTAATCCTGAATAAATTAGATGTCATTCTGTGGTCATTGTCAAGGGTCAACAATAGACTGCTATGTCCATGTGTTCATTGCTAAAATAACATTGAGTTCATGTCCATTCTCTTGGTGTTTTTAAAAAAGCCTCTTATAGTGCCAGTGGCAGTTTTGAGCCAAACTCCACATCTGCTCATACACAGCTGCTGTCTATGCTGCCTATTGGATTATTGGATGGAATCAGTGGTTTTAATGGCTAATAGAGGATGGATGTGGGTTCCACTACAGGATTTACATTCATCTCAGGGGCTGTTCACCATTTTCAACTGAAAACTTTTTATGATTTTGGCCAAGCATTTACACGACAACGGCATTTAGGGGGCCTGAAAAAGGCAGTTTTTTTGAAAACTTTTGAAAACTTGTAAACTACAAAACTGGTCATTTGTGTAAATGGTGAAATCATGTGCATGTTAAGTCTATAGTATTTCTTTACAAAGTGACATTGCCAACTACTGGTCTGGCATGAATAATACAGTGTTTTTAATCGTTTTCATGGATCCGTGTGAACAGGGATAATTTTTACAGTGTTGTAGCCTGTATGCGGAAAACACAAAAAAAAACTTTCCATTTTTAGTACATCGTTCTCGTATATATGTGCTCTCAAGAGATCTGTGAAAGGATATTCCACAACACGCGCGAGAAGTGATAAAGGAAATATTTAAAGGTCACGTGTGAGACAGGATTTCCATTAAACTGTCTCTAACTGAAAATTGTGGCTAAAATTGTGCAGTGTTTACCTGGCATAAGAGTATGCATATACAAAAGAAACTAACTTAGTTCACATGGACATAGCAGACTAACAAGAAAAACTGTTCAAAATAGCATAAAAACATACTCTTACTATTGCTGAAAAATGTAGTATGCATACTGTGTACAGTTACAATATGCATATTTTCTGTATAAAAAACCTGGATGGCCTACTAGTTCAAAACGTTCTGCAAAAGCCTCACTGTACATTCAACACCGCCAGCAGCAAGAGCGTCTAAGTGCTCGGAAGTCATTCATTTTCAATGTGAGCCAGTGGCGAGGCGCATCTTGGATGATTTGGGCATCGAGGTGAGTTGAAATTGGGTAAAATGTATGGTAATGAGCTATGACGCGGTTCAGCGGCAACCAATCGGAATGTAGAAGTCCTGCTAGAGAGGATTCCAGAGAATGCAGTCATTTAAACTTTGGATCCGACCACATTAGTTAGTTGAGCGAAGGCTTCTGGTAGGGATGTAGATTCGTAGGAGCGAGTCGAAGTTTGAGAGTGCTAAGCTTGTGGTGGATCTGGTAACAAATTTCAACACCTTGAACTTGATGCGAGCAGCGAGTGGTAGCCAGTGCAAAGAGATGAAGAGAGGTATGACATGGGCCCTTTTGGCCTCATTGAAGATAAGACGTGCCGCCTCGTTCTGAATAATTTGAAGCATTTTGATCGCACACAATGGAAGTCCAGCCAGAAGCGCATTGCAGTAGTCAAGCCTAGAGAAGACCAGGCCCTGGACAAGAAGCTGCGTAGCATGCTCTGTTAGGAATGGTCTGATATTTCTGATGTTGTGCAGCGCAAACCTGCATGAACGAGCTATCTTTAAAATGTGATCTTTGAAGGACAGCTGGTCATCAAAGGTTACTCCAAGGTTTCTGGCTGCCCTTGAAGGGGCAATCAAGGATGAACCGGATTGGCAGGGAAGGAGAGAAGCTCAGTCTTTGCCAGGTTGAGCTGCAGGTCATGTTTTTTCATCCATGCCAAGATGTCCGCCAGACAGCTTGAGATTCATGCAGCTGTTGAGGGATCATCTGGTTGAAATGAAAGGTAGAGCTGTGTGTCATCAGCATCGCAATGATATGAAAAGCCATGTGCCTGTATGATGGTTCCCAGTGATGTAGTCTAAACGGTGGAACCCCTGTGGTCAGTTGATGTATTTTGGATACCTCCTCTCTCCAGGCAACCTTGAAAGACCTACCTGTGAGATGGGACTCAAACCAGTGGAGTAGAATTCCCAGTGATGAGATGGTGGAAAGAAGAATCTGATGATTCACAGTGTCAAAGGCAGCTAATAGATCGAGGAGGCCGAGGACTGATGATTTGGACAGACAGTAATGCAGTCTCTGTTGAGTTGCCCCTTTTGAAATCTGATTGGTTGGCATCCAGCTGATTATGCTGTGAGAGGAAAAATGAAACCTGGTTGAAAACAACAAATTGTTTTCGCTATGAATGGTAGGAAAGCAACAGATCTGTAGTAATCTACTGGTGATGTGTTTTATGTGGGGGGTTTTTAAGCAGTGAATGTGGTAGGGAAAAAGCCAGTGGATAGAGATTTGTTGATGATGTGTGTGAATGCTGGTTGGAGTGTGGGAGAGATGGCTTGTAGAAGGTGTGAGGAGATGGGATCTAGAGGACATGTGGTAGGATGGCTGGAGAGGAGAAGTTTAGATACTTCTGCCTCAGTGAGTGTAGATTTCCGGCTGTAGATGTGGCTGATCTAAAATCCTGTGTGTGTGGAGGTGAGAACTGACTGCTGATGGTTTTATATAAACCCTTTTAGGGTAAACAGAACAGAACCAACATAATGTATTGCAGATATCATTAATGTTGATATTTAGTGTACAAAATAATTCAGGAATTTTCATCTGAAAGTAACTGGTAGAGGGACTGGTGGTGCACAAGTAGGAAGCTGTACATTATATGTGATGAAGAAATGATCTAAGATGTGTAAAGGTTTCACCAAAATGTTGTGTGTGTAGATGAGGTCAAGTTGGTTGCCAGATTTGTGGGTATGTGTAGTGATGAACCGTTTGAGATCAAATGAGGCTAGGAGGGAGTGGAAATCTGTAGCATAAGGTTTGTGTAGGAAAATTCTGAAATCCCCAAAGACTACAAGTGGGCTGCCATACCCTGGGAATGAGGACAGCAGCACATCCAGCTCTTCTACACAGTGGTCCAATTGACCCGGGGGGCAGTAAATGACTATAATATGGATCTTAACAGGAGTTGTAACTGTAATAGCATGGTATTCAAATGAGTTGTTATTGCATATAGAGGAGTGAGTTGAGTATTTCCAATTGTTCAAAATGAGAAGACCTGTGCCTCCACCCCTCCCAGTCTGGCGAGGGGTGTGAGAGAAAGAGAAGTTGCTAGAGAGAGCAGCAGGGGTTGCTGAGTCTTCTGGACGGATCCTGGCCAGGATATTTAGAGTGGATTGAGTGGCAAAGACTGGAATGAGGTCAGCTTTGTTGACAGTTGACTGACAAATCCATAGACCCACAGAAAAAGAGGGAGGAGCATTAGCAGAGGAGGGAATAGCACACAGATTAGAAGTGTTGCGCTGCCTTCTGCGTGTAATAGTGGAGCGTGGTTGAGAGACAACTGGAATGTACTGAAAGCACATGCTAAGTGAGAGGAAAAGAAGTAGGAAAGGAAAGTGGAGGAGGAAAGAGAAAAGAAGAGTCTTAACTGCCTTACCGGTGTCCTTGTTCGGTGGAATTGCGCAGGTAGAGTCACATGTCGGTCTCCACACAAGAAGGCTGAACACAAGATCTAAATGATTCCGCTGACGCGGAGGGCAAACACACTTAATAAATAAAAGCCTTTCACTACTTGAGTGAAAACAGCTGTGCCTTATAATTAGCAGAAAAAAAGCTAAATGGCCATAAATGGGTCAAATCAAAACGAAACTATGGTTGAATAGTGCCACTTAAGAGCAAAAAGACAGCAATAACAAACAAGTGCAGCACAACGCAGCTGTTCTTTTAAACAGCCACGGTTATAATTCAAATACAATTTACTATGACAGTATGAATTATAAATAAGTGCAAAATCAAATCAATCCTACTACTAGCAAGTAATACTAAGCAACACAACAGAATAAAGTATTCACAAAAACCCTTACATGCTCCCGCTGTTTCACTGCCCAGACGTTTCTCCTACACCTCTATGCACCCGTTACAAAAGTGGACTCTCTTTACATTTAAGTTATTTGTCATTAGTATTATGTGATCTGCAAGAACAGTATTTTGTTAAGTATACTTTTAAGATTTTAAGTACACTACAAGTGCACATCCAAAACAGTTAAGCATGCATATTTTTCAGTTGCAATTATTATAAGTTTTTTTTTAATGTACTTTTTAATCACACTGCAGCCTAACTTAACAAAAGTGGCAGATAATTTTTTTTTGCTTTTTACAAGTGGAATTTCACTTCTTTCCAGCCCTTATGAAATAAATGTCCATTTAACGTACCACATTATGTGCACATTTTACTGAAAATTCTTAGAAATCGTCTCTGTTACATATGTAACCCTCATTCCCTGAAGGAGGGAACAGAGATGTTATGTCGATGTCACCGATGTATTGGGATAACTTCTGGGAGCCCTATCAGCTTCGAGTGTATACAGAACAAGCAAATGCACATTTGCCCCGCAGCGCGGGTATGAATACGGAAGTGGATGCAGCACACATATGTTTTTCTACTGAGGAGCCGAGTCGTAACTCGTTACAGCGATGGTACAGTAACTGTGGTTGAAGTGACATAACGTCTCAGGTTTCCTTTCAGTCAGTCACTTTCGACATTACGAAAGGTCACCGACGTATTGGGATCCCTATGGAGAATGCCACGCCTGTTTCCACTTCCAGAGCCCCGCATAAGGCCCTCAGACCCCCGTCTATTGGGGCAGATATTTACGCAAGGAGAGTCACTGCTGATGTTCCGCAAGACCCACTCAGCGGACTATTGAATAACGCTGGGAAAGCGTGCTCCTACCCACAGAGAGGCATCCTACCCACAGAGAGGTATCATATGGAAGATTCATATATGGACTGACCATCTGAGCAATACAACATACAATTTGTCTCTGGGGGGTTCCAGCTGACCTTCGAGGGCAGCGCTTGCAGGTTCACCACCTGGTCCCGGAACGGAGTGTTGAAAACCTTGGGCACATATCCCGGCCAGGGTCTCAGGATCACATGAGAGTTAACCGGACGAACTCTAGGCACAATTCGTAGACCAAAAAATGCCTGAGCACTGTCTTCCAAGACAAGATTTTCAACTCTGCTGACTGTAACGGCTCTGCAGTGCCAACAGCACCAGAGACAAGTCCCGGGAGGGTATAGAGTGAGAGCAAGCAGATTTAGTCTCCTCACTTCCCTTCAACGAATAGGTTCCACTTAAAAGCATAGAGGCGCCTCGTAGAGGGCAGCAGTGATGGTGTCTACCATTGTTTGTGGCAGATCACTTAGAACCTCTGCGTTTCCACGAAGTTTCCAGTGGTCTGGACGCGGGTGCCATAGGGTGCCCGGCCTCTTAGAAAGCTGATACTTCCTTGGAGGTGCTGTCGCAAGGAGCACTAGTTCCGGGAAATCGGTCCAGTTGGGCCAATACGGCGCAACTAACAAGACCTGCTCCTCGTCCTCCCTGACTTTGCATAATGTCTGTGCTAGAAGGCTCACTGGGGGAAACACATACTTGCGTAGGCCCCTGTGGCCAGCTGTGTGCCAGTGCATCCGTGCCGAATGGTCCCCTCGGTCAGGGAGTAAAACAACTGGCAGTGTGAAGTGTCCGGGGCAGCAAACAGGTTTACCTGTGCGGTCCTGAAGCTTCTCCAGATCAGCTGGACCACCTGGGGATGGAGTTTCCACTCTCCTGGAAGCACTTGCTGTCATGAGAGCTCATCCGATTGAGCAGGCCCGGAATTGGAGTGGCGCAAAGCGACCTCAGATGCTTCTGACTCCAAAGAAGGAGATGGCGGGCGAGTTGTGACAGGCGACGAGAGCGTAGAGCACCCTGTTTGTTAATGTACGCAACTGTCGCTGTGCTGTCCGTAGGACCAGTACGTACTTGCCTCGTAGCGGCCCTTTGAGGTGGTCCAGCACAAGAAGTACTGCTAACAACTCGAGGCAGTTGATGTGACAGTGCAGTTGAAGCCCCGTCCACAGACCCGACACTGCATGCTCGTTGTACGTGGCCCCCCAGCTGGTGGTAGAGGCCTTTATGGAGACCACAGCATGCCTGGACACTTGTTCTAAGGGAACACTCGCCCGTAGAAACAAAGGGTCTGAACACAGGCTGAAAGTTTAGCTGATATTCGGTGTGACTGTCACACTGAATGAACCGGGAAGAAAAGTGATCCTAATACGTCGGTGACGTCAACGTAACGCCAAACATGACCGAATGAAAGAGAACTCAAATCATTACCTAACTTGGGATGTTTTATAAAGCTTGTCGGAGTTAGCAACAGTTACCAAGTGGAATACATTACATTTAAAATTATTTAAAATATATTAAAATATGAAAAAGTTCTTGAAATTCTTATAATGTCACAATATTATTGTTTTATTGATCAAATAAATGCAGAATTGGGGAGCATAAGAGATTTCGATAACACTTTTTTTTTTACAGTGTCCTTGTTTCATATGTTACATGTACTTACTATAGTAATAAAGTCAATTATGCATAATTACATGCAACTAACCCATAACCTAATCCTACCCTGTAGTAAGTACATGTCCATAATTAATATTACACTGTACTAAAATCTATAATTACATTGTAACAATGACACCTTAAAATAAAGTGTAACCGAGATTTCTTTCAAAAACGTTAACAAAAAACAACCCCAAACTTGAATGGTAGAATATTATATATATATATATATATATATATATATATATATATATATATATATATATATATATATATATATATATATATATATATATATATATATATATACATACAATAATCAGTGTCACATTTTAGTTAGTATAAAGCATATAGCGTCAGTTCTGGCAGGTCACGTTAGTCTAACTCGCTTCAGCTGTCTGTCAGCTGATCACGTCAACCTATAGGAATACAACGTCTATCACGACATATAAGCTCCTTCAGTACTATCAGCAGCTATTGCGTTCTCCTGAGCTCATTTACCCTTCTCCATCCCCAGCTCCTCAGGATTCAGGATTTGGTATTCTAATTCCTCTTGAATCAGAGGAATTATTCCTGAGTTATTTTGTATGTTAAATATCAACATTAATGATATCTGCAATACATTAAGCTGGTTCTGTTTTGTTACCCTAAGGGGGGTTATTACTGCTCTCCCTGCTCTTATCCATGCTAGGCTGCATGGAGTTCTTGCCCAGAACAGAACCATACCGGCAATCCAAACTAGGGGTGGGCCAAAAAATCGATATGCCGATTTATCGCGATATTTCCGGCCGCGAGACATTATTGATACGCTGTCTCCAAGTATCGATATTTTATCAGAATATTTAAATTCATATCTACATTGTGGCTGTTTACCGCTTTGGCTTCCCGGAGAGGCAGTACCTCCAGACTTCATGTGGTGGCGCTTCACGAGCGCGAATACAGCGTCAAAATCGCGTCTAGTTTGACGCGTGAACATTTTGAATCCATTCACACGTCCGCAGCGAATTGGACGCGCATAGAAATCGAGCATTTGAAGCGAAATAGACGCGCGTTCAAGGCGCTCCTGGAGAAAAATGTCATAAAACACCACTCTGCCAATTTTCATTTTCATAAAAAAAAAATTAAGCATTAACAGCCACACAAATGTGGTACAGCCAACGCACTACCTGGATTATCTTCACTGCAAAAAAAATACATTTAAAGTTATGAAACTTTACTTTACCCTCAGTCAAAATTATTTGGTAGACAACAATAGATTCATTAGACCAAAGATCGCCCATTAGATTTACACAAGACGAATTATATATGTCATGTTTAACCACTACAGAGACAACCGAGCCAGTGGCAAACGCTAGAAGGACTGGCCGAGAGAGGCAGCTCTCACCAGGTTTAACGAGCGCTGGCGCCGCTGATCGCCTGGAGCTCACAACTCCAGCAAGATTATTATAAATACAAGATATTATACATAGGCGCTGTCTTTAAAAAAATAAACCACATAATTTCGCTTTAAGCAACTACGTTATCAACTGAAAAGCATTAAAACTACATTTAGTTACAAAATATCAGTATTTTTAGTTATGCAGGGTTTCTCCGTACGTCGCTTAACCACGTGACCGCAGCAAGCAGGCTCCCGACTGGTTAACGCGCTTGGTACTCAGATGTGACCATACTTTTTTATATAAGGTTTTATACTGGGTGTTTTTTCACATTTTTAGTAATGTGTCTATTTTGCAATTTCCAAATATGAAATGTTGCTGCTATGAATAAGTCAGAGATAGTGACCTTTCTTTATTATGAATCATTTAGTCACAGAAACTGTTCTCTCATGTCTGTTTGATGGCTTTATATGCACTTACTAAACTTTAATGCTATTTAAAAAAAGATTAAATTATTTAGTTTTAATAATGAAATACATGATCATATGACTTTTTTGACGCTTTTTCCATTTACAAAATGATATCGTGATATATCGTGAGAGATTTTATTGCAATATATCGTCTGTCACAGAATCACTGGTATCGTGATATTATCGTTATCGTGGGCAAAATATCGTGATATTATCGTATCGTGTGTTGACCTGTGATTCCCACCCCTAATCCAAACTATATGCTAAATAGTCAATCAATCACCTTTGACGATAGTGGTCATGACTAGAGTTGTTCCGATTTACCGATACCACAACAAATTCTGGCATCGGTATCGGTGAGTACTTGAACCCATGTACCGATCCATTTTCTTAAACAAGAGCCATGGTTATTATGACCGCGAGCTTAGCGCCTAACCGCTGCAAGAAGAAATGCAGCCGCAGCTGAGTTCAGTCGTTTCCGTGTTAATCTAAGCGCTGGGCTCCAGACTGTAGCCAAATTTATACTCGCGTCTGTGAAAATTAAAATGCAAAATATTTTTTAAATATTACTCCTGCAAATTATGTGTGGATGGCGGGCGCGCACGCACCTACATATATACATACACACACACACACACACACACACACATGCGCGCGTGATGCTCGCTGTCTGTAGTCTCTGCCATGTGTCACTATATGATATATATAAACCGTCACTTAATGAAAATTTACCGTTTCATTTGAGAAAACTGTCATTTAAACACAGACTCTCAAAGGTCTGCGGTAGACCCGTCAAAATAAAAGTTCGGTTTCACATTTAGAAATTGACAGGATAGATTTAGCTACGTCTCTATGTAATAATAATAATTATGCCCAGATTATTTTTCACTTGTTTTGTTGTAAAGAGATTGTTTTCTAATTCATATATTACATATGTTTATTTGTTGCACTGTTTTTTTATTCAGTTATATTTTAATACTAAAATACCTTGTTCAGTTTGCGGAGTTAGATTTGTGGCTGCATTTGAAGTTCTTTTTCTCTTAAGAAAAATAAATAATATTACTGTCAAATGTATGTCAGATAATAAAATACTGTAACAAATACAGTAGTTCACTGTATGTATTTGTTCATGTTTTATTAAGGGATAAGTCTAAAACACACCATAAAAAAATTCTAGGAATACATACAGGCTAGTAGTATATACAGCTGTATATACAGATACACACCCTGGTATCGGATCAGTACTTGGTATCGGCCGATACCCTGAGCACATCGGAATCGGTATCGGGAAGGGAAAAATGGCATCGGAGCATCTCTAGTCCTGACAGAAATTAGTTTAATTACCACCCTGTTTCATATCTTTGTGAATTGTCTGAATTATCTTCATTATGTTACACAATACATGTCTTTTAATGTTATTATATTTCATATATTTGGATGAAGATTGTCATTGTTTATTCATAAGATTACTTTAATTAGGAAATGTCAAGCATAGTCTTTATAATCAATCACTTTTAGCTTCTGTAGCCATCTAAAGGTGCATTTATCAATGTATTAGGACACCAAGAGGAAACATTTATCATTTATAACTGATGAGAAGGAAACATTTTACAATAGCATGCTGCATCTTGACCAGGCTATATTCACTGACCTTCACACTCACATATCACCTGAAACAACAGCACTTGAGTGTATTTTATGACCTTCTACCCTGTCTGTTCCATGTGTGAAGGACAAACCACCCAGCTACAACAGAACAGGGTATTTTTTTTCTCATTATCTTTCTCTCTCTCTCTCACTTGAAAAAAAAAAAGAAAAAAAAGAAAGCTCTATCTAAATGCATCTTATCCCTGTTGGAGACGGCTTATCTTTGTACTGTTATATCCAACATATAGGTTTACTGGAAAAATGTGCCTCTACCTACATTTCTGCAAAACAACAGTATTTTTACATTATTTGTTTGCTTATTTGTATGCATTTCCTTGGACAATATTATTTTATGACACACACAGAACACCACAGTGTTGTATATTTTGACATTTGCACCACATAACCAGCTCCATATGTGTCTTTTCTGACGCAAATGTAAAATTGCTCTATAGCTCACCTGATACAGCACCACACTTGATATGCAAAGTGCTCGGATATGTAGGGTTCTGTAAGACATGAGTCAACGATAAAAGAGATCAAAGATTTGTAGATGCCCATTAAAATAGTGTGGTTTAAATATAGCATTAAAAAATCAATACAGTCATCATTGTATTGATTTTTTTTAATGCTATATTTAAAAATGACTCATTTGTAGATAAAAGGATATAGGAGTGGATGGACCCAATTAGTTCCTCTTTCTTTTTCTTTAAGAAGAGAGAGAACAAAAAAATCATCCTCACTACTTGAAGACGTAATTTTGTATTGTATTGCTGTTTTTTTTTTTTTTTTGCAACGCATTCATTAATATGCATTCATTAATACCAGTGTGCAAGGTCTCAATGCGTGACAAATTTTTCAACTCACGAATTAAAAAAAACACATGCCTTTACGGGCATGGAATGACAATTTTCATTTTTGGGTGAATTAATAACCCTTTAACAGTTTTGTTTCCAAACTGCCATGATACATACAACAACAAATGTAAAAAAACGTTTCCAGATCCACATTCATCTGTTACAGATAAAGCTGAACAAGCTTTTAGTGCCAGTCACTGGAATTTTCACTTCGAAAGTGTCACAAAACGTGCAAAAGGGAATGTAAAATGTTGCTACAGGCATGCTTTTCCAATGATGGTTATATCTGTTGTCTTTCAACTGCATGTTATATGCAGGGGAATAATATATATTTTGATTCCAAGAGGTCAGGGTCTGGCCCTGTTAGCCCTTGCTGGTAGATCACATAATTACACCATTCTGCTGCTAAAAAGCCTTTTCCTCCATTGGCACAATTAGCCATGTAATTCAGGTGTGTCACTTGGTATTATGCGAGTTCCTACAGAATACGTTTCACTGGCAATAAATCTGTGGACATTGTTGACAGACAACAATAGACTGCTACACTTCCATGTGTTCATTGCCAAAATAATATTGAGGTCATGTCCATTCGCTTGCTGTTTTTAAAACAACCTCTTCCTCATGCCGGCAGCAGTTTTGAGTCAAACTCTCTGAGTGAAAGCAGTGATATAACTCATCTGCTCATACACAGCAGCTGTCCGTGCTGCCCAACGGCTGTTATCTGAGGGGTCGGCGCTTTGACTGCTGCTAGAGTCCAGAAATGAGTTCCACCCTATTAAACTTAGTCAGTAAAAACCATCATAAAATGCATAACCATCAATGCATATAACCTGATGTTTTTTAAGAGTTTTTAAGTATTTAATTGGTTTTAAAGAGCACCTATTATAGCATCATTTTAAATAATGTTCCAAATATTGTTTTAGAAGTCCCCAACAACAGTTTTGCATGCATGCAATGACAAAAAAGACTTTATTTTCTTATAATATGCATTTATTTTTACCTGTTTTGACAGCGATTCTCAAATGATTCGTTTAGTGATTCACTTTTCAAAACCCTGCCTTTACTTGATGCTGATCTGCGGTGATTGGTCCGATGACCCAGTAAGTTGTGATTGGTGTAGTCTGTGCAGATATTTTCGGAAACGAAACTCCCATCACCATAAATGGCTTTCGGTTTAACAAGTTTAAACGCTTATAAAGTGTATGAACAAACATGGCATCAATTTTACCCTATCAATTCGAGCCTGAATATGAAGGGGAAACGTCTGGTGATGCAAATGATCAACAAACTCAATCGCAAACACCACGACTGGAGCAGGATATTTCTCAATGGTAAGCATCAATGTAACGTGTCACTTCAGGCCAATGGAGCGTTAACTCGATGCATAAACATAAAGTTTTTACCAAAAAATAAATAAAAATGCAGTAACGTTACGTTATTACGAGGTATGACTCTATTCTTAAAGAAAACTCCGAAAACAACAACAAACAATTCACATATCTCAATACAATTGTCATTGAAGACCTAGAAGCTAAACGGTGCTTATACAACAAACCAAACAATTATTAAGCATGCTACATAAAACATAAAAGCAACAATTATTAATAACACTTACAGTTAGTTATACGGAGGAGGAAGCTGATGCAAATACACTTGGAACTGAACCTTCCTTCAATATCAGCCGGCTCGCCAATCCAAGTTTAATTGCATTTAAGTTGGTAAAGCAATCGTCTTCAAAATGGAGTAAACAAAGCACAAGGTTCGGACTATACTCCTGTGGTACAGTTGTATATATGAATTGTAGCCACTTAGTCTTCAAATGCTCAGATGAAAAAAGTTTGCTTTTGAGTCGCCATGATGTTTTCTAGTTTTGGCGTCTTTCTGGCGTCTTGGAGTGCAATAAGTGGGCGTATCTTATTCAAATAACTTGACAAGTTGACATCATCTAGTCAGAGAAAAAGCTTCGGTCTTCTAACGATTCATAAAAATGAATCAACTCTTACTTTTGAAAGACAATAACTTTATATACAGTGCACTGTCATATTTCAAACTTTGCAGGATGTTTTTGTTCACTTAGATCTATGTTACACACTACATGAAAGGTACATTTCAAAATTCCATGATAGGTGCTCTTTAAGGTTAATTGTATGCGAGTGCTTGATATTATATTGAAATATTTTTGTTGTTGTGATTGTTATTAAAGATGAGTTTCTGAGTTGATTGTCAAGTGGAGCTCATTTATGAGTTGAGTTTTAGGGGGGGTTGGGGAACCTTCAGTTGAGAAATCCTGATTTCCAGCAAATGTATTTTTATCACATATATAACCCTGGTTATAAGTCACACGTTATATTTGTGGCAATAGCCAATAATACATTGTATGCCAAAATTTATTAGTAGTAATATGTGTTGCTAAGGACTTACTTTAAACAACTTTAAAGGCGATTTTCTGAATATTTAGATTTTTTTTTGCAGGCTCATATTCCAGAATTTCACATAGTTGTATCTTGGCCAAATTGTCTTATCCTTACAACCATACATAAATGGGAAGCTTGTATAACTCTTAATTTCCAAGAATTGACCCTTATGACCCTTATGGTTTTGTGGTCCAGGGTGACATATTTGGTTTCGGTAACACTATTGTTTAGGTTTAGGTAAGGTTTAGTGTAGGTGGTGCGTTGTTTTCAAGCATGATGGAGCAGTGGTCTCAATCTCAGTTCCTGGATGGTCACTTGGTCACCAACTCAAATGCAGAATCATCTAGTAATGCGTATAACCTGATGTTTTTAGGTATTTGATTGGTTTCAAGGTTATTGAAGGTATTTCTTTTAGTTATAAATGAGTTTCTGAGTTGATTGTCGAGTGCAGGTTATTTATGAGTTGAGTTTTAGTTTTTTTAGTTGAGAAAACTTGATTTGATTTGGGGTTTGTTCCAAAGACTGCTGTTGCAGCAGTATAACTGTGTTCCAGCTTTCTCCTCTGAGTCCTCTTCAGAATGGACAAGCCGTCTGGATTGAGCAGAAATAGATTGGTGTGAGACAAAGAGCAGGCAGGTGGGAGTTTTGTGCTTAGAGAAACTCAGAGCTACGGGAAGGGAGGAATGATTAAAAACACAACCTCTTAAACCTCCTGAACTTTAGACAGACACCGCTGAGCATACCTTTTGAGTACAAATTTGATTTGACTCATTTGATTGAAGCATTACTTTTCTAAATCATTCAATGGTTTTATTGCTCAGTGGATGAATTTGCTCTTGGTTTAAATCTGAAGTTGATTTTTTTTTTTTTTTGCTCCATAACCAAACGTAATTACAAAAATAATTATAAAACTTTTCTTTTTTTTCCTAAGCTGCTTGTAGATACACTTGGTTGATATAACATAGTACTTAAACTATAATAGCGTAAAATGTGTTGTTATTATGCTAGTTAACCCTTAAAGACCGAGACAGCCGCCCACGGCTAAAAATACTATTGTACAAAAATGTTTAATAACTTTTAAACCGCTAAACCAATATGCTGTAAGAATCTCATAATTCACAACGTGAAAGTGGGTGTGTATTTGCATGCAGAGAACTCTCACATAGCACAGCACAAAAGTCAGTATATATTTTTTTATTTGTACGTAGTTTGTGTTTTACACCATTTTTACTCAGTATATTTTCCTCAATTTGTATTTGAGAAGATTATTTGCACCGTTTTTTCATCAGTCAGTATATTTTATCGCACGGTTTGTTGTCACAACTTGTTACATTGTTTGCATTTGTTGTTCATGTTCAAATGAAAATATATTTCTCTGAAGAAAAATGTTTGCTTCAGTAATCTGTTATTATGTAACAATTTTATAATAGTCCAAGTCTAACTTTCTGAAGGAAAAAAAAAATCCAAACTTCATGAAGTTCTGTTTGAGTTCACAGTAAAAACACCACATTTTTGCTTCCATTTTTCTTCAAATTCTATTACTTTAATCCATTCTCAGATTAAATAAATGTAAAATTGGGACTTCAAATGAGCTAGATAGAAGGTTCTCCTGTTTAAAATGATATATGGCACTTGATGCTAACCTCTAAATTGATGAGAAAAACAAAGAAAAGTAAAGGCAAGTCAGGCGCCCCAAAATATGTTCTAGGTCTTTAAGGGTTAAGCACAAATTCTGCCCAATTCTTTAGAATTCATTGGTCATGTTGATTTCCTACAAAATGCTGAAACAAATACTAACCCCTACTCCTTGGTAGCACACTCTGATATAGATAGTATCACTGTCTGTCATGATCGGATCCATCCATGATATTTCTGAACTCTGCACTGAATCCATGAAGTCTGAACTTTTCTTTACAGGTGACTGCATGATTACAGGTGAGATGACCAAAGAAATCAGATGGCGCTTAACTGGTTTGAGGAAAATCATGCTACATAGATTTTGAAATCTTGTCTTAGCGTATTTAAATAATGCTCTTGTAAAAATTGTATCACGATTTAAGAATGATTTAACATTGTTGATAGCAGTTACACAGCAAACAGCCACACAAAGTGCTGAGACTCAGCACACACGGGAGGAATGCTTGAAGCAGTCAGCTGTTTCTGACTCAAATTTGGTTACTTGGATACAATAAATGTCAGTTTTCATCAGCTAAATTTATGAAGTAAATGAGTGCTGATGTTGCGACTCTTTCCTTATGGTCATCAAAACCAAAAGTAGTAATTGGTCATCAAAGATCTAGCGTTTGCAGTTTGAAGCAATTAGTCCCATCAGCTCCAGCTTGTTTAAAAAGCTTCAGATGGTAGTAAATAATGTGCCTAGACAACAAATGTTGATTTGCATTGCTAATAGCTGTTTTAAATTGACACAGATTTGTTTTATTTGAAGAATGTGTTTACTCACACAGTTTACATCCTTCGTGGAATTCAGATTAAATAACTACATGTTGTGGCAGCCAATCAGAGCAGACCACTGAAGTGATGTGTGTAATTTCCTGTTTTGTGTACACTGTAAAAAATCCAACTTACGTTTGGTATGACAAATTCAGCTTTTGAAGTTTATTCAACTAATTAAGATGAAAAAAGTTGAGATAACTCAAACAAATAAGTTGGGAAAACTCAAAAAAAAAATTCTGCAGCTGGTTGCCTTAAAATTTTAAGTTTTCTCAACTTTTTTTTTTGTTTTTTTTTTACAGTGTAGGTTATACTTTGGTAAGATGTGGTTGTTGCATTCTTTCTAGACCCTGTTTGATTCAGTTTCCCAAAATTTTAAAGATAAGACAATAATAACATTAAATGAATTAGGGGAAAAATTGCCATGTGGTCTTGATTAATGTATTTAAAGATTTGAATGCAATTTTTTTTTTTCACTTCAATATCCTTTTCTTTATTTCCTATAACTGTGGCAATTCCAGAGCTAATACATGCAATCGAGCACTAACATATGCATTTATAAGAATAATCTGTATCAAATTAAGTTCAAAATATGTAATTGCAGTAGTGTCAATTGAAAAAAAATATATATATTTTGCTTGTCTAGAGCTACCTGTCGTCACATGCTTATAGGAATGCCCACCTGAAGGGCTAAACAAGGCTTTCCTCCATTGCCCGCCAGTCATTTTTACCAGGTTTGTAGTCATTATTAATGCAGTAAGTGATATTAAAATACCAAATTCAATATACACCTTATTGATGTTGCATATAATGTACAGGAAAGCAGATGAACGCAGAATATTAATGCAACACAAGGTTTCTCATTAGGTGTTTTCAGCATCGAAACCCATTATTAAAAAAAGCGTTGCGTTCATATTCTGGGCTCATCTACTGCCTGTACATAGTATGCATCTTCAAAAAGGTGTAAACTGAATTTAATATTTTAATATCACTGTTTTAGTACATTACGGCACTTTAATGGTAGGTTGCACTAATAAGGATTCTTTAGCCTGTCGTCAGTTCACCCTCTGTCTGCTGCTTGATCAGCTCTATAACGTTTTTACTGCTTAATTCACCTGTGTTTAAAATTTAGTGGTGCAACAACTCGATTTAAAATAAAACCCATATCAACAGATCCTAGATTAGCGTTAAACTTGGATTAATTTAATCATTATTGATGCAACTCACCCTATAGTGTTTTTAACGTTAAGCGTTTTAAAAACATCCCACTGGTTTTAGTGATTGAAATACTGCAGCAGGTGCTGTATGGATCATAAGTGCCCAAAACATGCATCTTGTTCACATATTTTGTTTTAAGATGGAAATTTGACAGGCTTGTGCTGCAGTTCAATGGAGTTCTATGGCAGTTTTGCCCTCCTAATTTAAAATGTGTTAATTCAACATGCAAACAAGCTCTAACATGCATTTATAACAATAATCTGTGTCAAAACTAAAATGTCATTAAACAGATATTATGTAAATATATTTATGATAAAACACTTTAATATTGGTATTAATTGTGATTAAACTTACCTAACACAATTAACTCTTTCCCGCCATTGATGGAAATTTCTGTTATACGGAAGGGGGCGCCATTACGCAACTTCTGAAAGAGTACTGAACCTCCTGATTCAAACACAGGCGGAAAAGAAACAGAAACAAACAATATCATATGCAAGCAGATTCATTATGAAAATAATGCGATCGTCAACATTAAACAGTGTCTAAATGAAAACTGCCTAATGTTACCGAATTAAATGTCGACCCAGGATGAGCTATAGGACTTTTAAGCTTTGCACAGTTGATAGAATTTATCTACTCTATCTATGTTTTGATCATTGTTATAAATCCAAGCTGGATGTAGTCTTTGACAAAAACGTGCTCAGCTTTTTGCTCAAAATTTTAGCCTGACAAGCCAGACCCAAATCAAGATGTTGGGTCTGGGAACTCACCATTGACAGGGCTCAATCCGAGGGCAGGGATAAACGGCTGTCTTTCAGATTCCCGCTGCACGCAATAGGATAGCACTACAACCAACCAGAGCAACGTTAAGCGGAGCTAGTTGATAGATTAAACTTTCGCCGTATCAGGTCTGCAAAACTCTGAACACATCTTCCCTTCTTAAGAATGATTTCAGTGCCGTTCTATGTTCTTTTCTCAAAGAAAAGCTTAACTCCAAGTCTTCCAGAGTTTGTTTTTTCCAGCTCACAGGTCTACCGAGAGTTGCTAGACTACATTCGCGGCAAATTAGATTTGCTGCCGCTAGGGTGCATCTAGATTTCTAGGCTATCAAAATGTTGCTTTTTTTAATGAAACTTACCCATATTCAAGTGTTGATAAAAAAGGAATGTATGAAGCTTGACAATTTCTTTCTTTTGTTTAATAAAAGCAGAGGTTCTGTTCTTTCTTTTGATATATGGCCTGTTTCTGGGGGCCATGGAGTTATTGTGAAAATGATCAAAAGTATTGGTCTTGGCTGGCAACTTTTTTCAAAAACGTTGGCGGGGAAAGAGTTCATGATTTTCTTTTTTTTTTAAGGTTCCTCTTTTATGTACATTTGCTGAAAAAGTATGAGAATCTGTTCTGAGAACTCTTTTATTTTATGAATGCTTACATAAATAGAAACTCAAAACTTTGGAGTAAAGACTCTAATGTGATCTTGATAGGAGTTAATCAAGGTGAGTAGTTAGTGATCAGGTTAGTGTCTCATTAGTCTAGGAGTTCGAGTTCACTTCAAGCATGCACTGTGAATGTTTAAAGAGTGCATCTAATAAATACATATCATAGCATAGGGGAAAACGTTAATCCGGGAGGGCCACTCTCTTGGAGAGTTTTGCTCCAACCCTAATCAAACACACCTGAAGCTAATCAAGGTCTTCATGATTACTAACATTTTTTTTTAGGGTTGGAGCTAAACTCTGAAAGAGAGTGGCCCTCCAGGATCAACGTTCCCCACCCCTGGCCATAGACATATCATTGTACATTATTTTTTTCAACCAGAATGTGCATCTATTATTGTGACTTAATGAATATCAGATTCAATTTTATGATAAATTAATGCAGAGACCAAGGCAAATCCAAAGGCAAACACAAAAACGTTATAAATTACTGTTAAATGCTTTAGCAATTAACAGTTGATTTTATGTAATTGTGTGAACATCTAGCAATTGGCTGATGAATATTCATTAATATGGATGATCGGATTGATCGGACTGACCACGGTGCTCCAGGTGGTGACTACATTTACAGGCTGAAATTCTCATGTATATATGCAGATCCTTTGCGCAGTAAATGAGCAGAATCGAAGGGATTACTTATCCGACGTGTCTTGCCATTGTAAGTCACTCTAAATCAATTAACTCTGAATATCTGTCAAAGAAGGAAGAGAATTAAACAGCACTACATATCCCATTAAACGTTATCTGAATCTGTTCACTCAGGAGTGTAGCAGTGGCTTAGCTCTCCACACTACTGAGTCTTCGATCTAGATATTGTGCTCTTTAAACGTAATGTTGGTACACTCAAGGCCTTTATTATGTGACAGTCACCTTGGTTGTGTGTTGGGTTTTAAACACATTTCCTCAAGCACACAATAGCCGTTGAATAATGAAGTGAATTGAATCCAAGCTCTTTTCTAATCCTCCGTGGAGAGAGATGGTTCCCTCGGCTCTGCTGTTAAACCCCTCATAGAGAAGAGATGGGATTTACGCTCTTATTGTAGCCCAAGAGTCTTGTGACTGAATGTGAATATTGTCTTTGACTTCAAGGAGGAACTCTGATATGTGCAGGTGTAACATCACAATGAATGTGTCATTTTGTAACCTTGAATTAAAGGAATGGAAGAAAACAGTTCTTTCCATTCAATGATAGTTCATAGACTACAGCTGTCAAGATTAAAATGGACACAAATGTAGTATTATAAATAGACCATACAACATGTGATATATTCTAAGACTTCTGAATCAGAGAAAATCTGCATGTGTTTGCAGCTTTTTTTCTTTTTTTGTATATGATGAGGCTTTTATGGCCCATATAGTATGAAATATGAAAATATGGAGCTCTTGATACTTGAGGAGGAAAAAAGACCTCAATTTTAATCAAAAACTGAGCAAAAAATATACCATTTGGTACAGTTGCTGATATTTATATGGCCAAAAAAATAATGTTGAATGTTCAGATTCCAAAACGAATGACCTTTTCAATTTACATTTAAATACATATCGGATGGCTGCCAAAAAATGGAATATAGTGCATGGGTTGTACTATATGGATCTACTGTGTTTAAAGCAGTTCCTTGAGAGCATCTCTCTTAACTATATTACGTTTGCACTGTTAGTGAAGATGAAAGTAGGGGTGTGCGATATTGACAAAAAAAGATATCTCTATATTTTCTGGGATTTTCTCGATAACGATAATTGGGCGATATTTTGCTGAGTGTGTTATTGTGCTGGCACTTTGGCAGGTTTAGGACTGGCATGGTCAGCTGACTCCTAAAGTTTATGATATTCTTCATATTCTGTGTGGTGGTCAGTTCACAGAAGTGACAGAAATAATCTTTTTTACCTTGATACATTTATTTTTTTACATCTTTTGTGTCAATTTCATAAAATTAATAAAAATCAATTATAATAAGACACAATAGGGCTGTTACCATCAAATTAAATAATAATTTTATCAACAAAATGTATCTTTGCAGTCCAGAGGAAACACAGAAGCTGCATCTGAAGTGGCATTTGGATCATTTACACAGCTCAGAAGTGACAAATTAATAATCTGCAGTTATGCATAAATGATGTTTTGATGTTCAAAACAAAATGTTGAATAATATTGATATTTGAAATGATTTAAAACATGAAAAGATACTTTAACTGTGAAATTAAAACCGCCAGTAGGTGGCAGCAAGTCACGTTTAATGAGTGAGTCATTGAGATTCAACCGGTTCATTCAAACAGCTGATTCATTCAAGGAACGAAGCATTTGACTCTCTTAGTCATTGGATCATTGATTCAATGAATCAATGAATCAATGAATCAATGAATCATTGATTCGTTCAAAAAGCTGATTCGTTCAGAGAAGCAGATACAGTGCTGTGTGTTTGTTTTGAAAAAATTTTCGGTGGCGAAATAAAGCAAAAATAGGCAACATGGAAGTCTAAACTGTAAGTCACTTATAATATTAACTTCTTGTTTAGTAAACTTGTATAAAATCCATATCACATTAACTATATTATATGATATAAATATAGCACGCAGTGAAAGCGGAAAGTAAAATGCGGACCTGCATTAGTCTAATCAACAAACTACATCACGTGGGGTATGCGTGCACTCTCTGGGTGTGTGTGAGGGATATACTCGATAAAGTCGGAACGCACATCGTTAAAACAACAATTACGATATTATCGCAGACGATATATATCGCACACCCCAAGGTGAAAGCATTCGTTAGTGTACAGAAGCATTGCTGCAACCTTTCATGCCACAATCTTAATGTAATGCCATATATCTAAATATAATGCAACACTTTTCACAATTAGTTAACCATGAGAGCTGTAATTGTAAAAACGAGCTAAAAGAGGGGGAAATGCAAAGACGTTAGCCAATCACAGCAGTGGCTGTTTACACTGAAAGGGATAGTTTCATCAAAAGTGAAAATTCTGTCATCATTTACACACCCTCAAGTTGTTTCAAACTTGTATGAGTTTCTTTGCTCTGCTGAACACAAAAGATGATATTTTGAAGAATGTTTGGAACCAAGCAGATAGAGCAACCATTGACTGCCATAGTAGGGAAAAATACTACGGTAGTCAAATGGTTGCTCTAACTGCTTGGTTTTTGCTGATGAAATCTCCTATTCTTTTTTTTCTGCCTGTGGTAACTGTGAGCGAGACGTCACTTAATCATTGTGTATCAGACATTGCACTTATTCAGTTGTCAATGATTCAATTATTGTTGTGCAGAAAAATATACTTACACTGTTACACACCTCGGGGTTGTTAGCCACACAATACGACTATTACAAAAAATTAATGGGAAAATCTTCATTTCTGAAAAATCTTCAATCTTTTTTTTTTTTTTTTCTTGGTATATTATTTATAATGAATTGATTGAGGAATACTAAGATGGTTAATGTCTAACTTTAAAAAAAACGAATGGAGAGTGTGAATGATGTCCCAGGTCACTAAAGACCCGAGGTATGCGTTTAAGGGTTAATGCCTGATTTTTCTTTTTGGGTGATCTATTGCCTTAAAACCCTGCGGTCCTGCTTAATTTGTATTGACTAGTGTTAAATATTTGTGTCCAGTTGATAACTCAATATTTCACTGCCTCATAGTGTACACACATGATTAACCAAGTGTGTGAGATTAAGCGTGGTGAGCTTACAAGGTTTTTCCACAGGGAACCACACAGAGATTCTCTGCAGATGCAGGTGTTTTCAGTCAATCCATTTCTCATCCTTTTAATCTGAATTTATGAATCAAGGTATCATTTATAAATCCAATGTCACCATTAATACTTAATTTCAATGAAATCAAGGATTAATTAGAACCATCAGTCATCAACCACAAGGATCCAGATTGCACTTTATGTCCTTCATTCTACATGTACAGTTCATTGAGAGTCCTTCCTTTAAGTTGGAGTGGGTTTAATAGAGTGCTGCTTGCCTTGATCTCTGCAGTAATTCCCATCACATTGTGGCGCCTGAAGGTTCCAGGTAAATCTGAGAGAAACAAACTGGGACTCCACAGGCAAAACATAACTACCAAACGGGGGGATATACTGTTGACATTGCGTGCTTGAAAAGATCCATGAATTTGTCATCTGTGTCTTCAATAACTGTGCGAACTATGTCATCACAGGGACATGTGATCATACTTAACTAGTTCCACATTTTGAGAAGAAATTATATTGCTTTAAACAGACTGACTGACTGACTGACTGACTAAATAACTGAATGGCTGGCTGACTGACTAAGTAACTGACTGGCTGACTGACTAACTGACTAACTGACTGGCTCGCTGGCTGACTGACTAACTGACTGACTAAGTAACTGGCTGACTGACTGACTGACTAAGTAACTGACTGATTGACTAACTGACTGGCTGGCTGGCTGTCTGACTGACTGACTGACCGACCAAGTAACTGACTGGCTGACTGACCGACCAAGTAACTGACTAACTGGCTGACTGACTGACTAACTAACTAACTGACTGACTGACTGACTGACTGACTAAGTAACTTACTGGCTGGCTGACTGACTGACTGACTGACCGACCAAGTAACTGACTAACTGGCTGACTGACTGATTGACTAACTAACTAACTAACTGACTGACTGACTAAGTGACTGACTGACTGACTGACTGGCTGACTGACTGGCTGACTGCATGGCTGACTGACTGACTGACTGACTGACTGACTGACTGACTGCATGGCTGACTGACTGACTGACTGACTGACTGACTGACTGACTGACTGACTGACTGACTGACTGACTGACTGACTGACTGACTGACTGACTGCATGGCTGACTGACTGGCTGACTGACTAACTGACTAATTAACTAACTGACCGACTAAGTAACTAACTGACCGACTAAGAAACTGACTGACTGACTGACTAACTAACTGTCTGTCTATAAATATACAATCTTTATTTTATATGAAATATGATACAATCTTATAATTATTCACAGAGTAGAGTACATTCAGTGAATCACAGATCCAAATAATTTGCGATGTAGCCTAATTAAACTTTATAGAGTATAAAAGAGCTGCTCAGAGATAACACACTGAAGATTCAGCCATTGAGTTTACAGATACATTTTTATAGAGGTCAGTGTTACTACCCTGTAAACCTCTAAATATGCATTTTCAGGTATTTTGCAGGGGGTCAGTGAAGTGTAAGAACATTTGAGGATCATGAAACTTTATAGAGTGCCAGATGAATACTTTCAGATGAACATATCCGGAGTTCAGTGTCCTAGCTTGCACGAAAGACTTCTGGAGAATGTCAAAGTATGTACTTGTATATTTTACAACAAAAAAAATTCCTACATCCACACCAAAATATGCTTTAACATTGTGAAAAAACAATGCTTTAGTCTCTGAGGGTTAGGTTTACATTATCATTCAAAATGATTTTTGTCATTTTAGATCTGTATGAAAGTTTTAGAATATAAATGGACAAACAAAGAGTAAATGGCTATAAAGGTCCAGTATTGAATGCAGTTGAAAACCATCTTGAATTTTAAACAGAAGATACTGCAGTCTGTAACTGTATATTGTAACTGAATCAGCACATGTTCTTTGTTTCACTTCATTCATCTCCCTGGTCGTCTTTTTATCCTGCTGTAATTAGCTTCAGCCTGGCTTCACTGAGGTGAAAATGAATGTTAAAAATATATATTTTTCTCCCACTGAACAATCTGTGGGTTTCACATTATTGGAACCCAGTGAAATTTCACACTGAGCTGCTAAATCTACTCCTGCCTGACTAAAACATTCTCAACAGACCGTGGATCCAGATCTGTTTTCCAACGTTTTGTGGATTTCACATTGGACACATTTTTTTTTTTTTTGCACTTTTTTCACAAAGCTGAAAAATGTCCTTATAATTAAACATTTATTGTTATTATTATTAGCCTATTATTAATAATAAAAACTGCATAGATCCAGTAATATGGTATTTGCTTTTGTGCTTTCTGCAACCAATAATGCAATGCACAAAATACATTTTGGTTGACACAGACCACCAGTTTTTATTTAAATGAATATTCCTATATATACACAAGTAAATGTCAGTTGACAACATGTCTTGTGTAATGCCGATTACAAAAAAAAAACATCCCTCCTCTTAAAAAAAAAAAAAAAAAAGAATGGGAAAGTCAATGATTTAAAAGCATAAGGCCGCCTGTCCACCGAAGCGTTTTTAGCGGCGCTCTGCTGAAAACACCTTGCTGTGGGCGCTTGCGAGCATTTTGGCAGGGCAGCGTTTTTTTCAATTGAGACTCTTTGCTTGTTATGATACGGAATATCCGCGTAGGTATTACTAGTATCTAATTTCTCAGATACTTTGTTTCTGTATGGATTCTATGTAAAAATGCTGTTTCAATGTAAAGTATTTGCTCTGGCTCTTGTTTTAAATTATTTTGTTCCGTTATTATGCTCGTTGTTTTCATCTGTTGATATACAAGCACAATGTGGCGGTTGGTCTGTGTTGTATTTGTCCCGCCCTCCTCCACTATGATTGGACGGCTGGGTGAAAAGTGACAGTGATGAGCGCTGCGTTTTACTTAAAGTTGTACATTCTTCAACTCTCGGTGACCTGTTAAAAACGCAGAACGCTCAGCGATTGAGCGTGAAATACTCGCTTAGTGCCTCTTTACACTCATGGTGTTCTAACGCGGCGCTCCCATTGAAAACAATTGAATACGTCAGCCAGCTGCATGAAAAAACACTTTGGTGGACACACAACCTAAATGTCATGCTAATAATTTTTAAAAGCAGACACATTCATTATTCTGATAAAACTTGGGATTGATTTGATATGTAAAAGATTCATTAGTCATTTTAGGGTTTACAGTGTTGTGATGTCATGGCGACAAAGTTGTGAAATTGATTTTGTTTTTACACTCAATTCATGTTAAAATGCATATTGCTTATGGTCATAATATTGACAGAGTGAGTATTTTAATACATGTATAAATTGGCTCCATTCATTTCCATTCAGTGTTAGTATCGTTAACTGAAACTAAAACCAAAACCGTTAAAATAATTTCAGTTTATTAAAATGTTATTTCGAATAAAATAAAACATAAAAAATAAACTTATTTTAATTTAGCTAGCTGCCCAGACAAAATTTTTATTTTTTTATTTAGTTTAACTTGAAGGTCTAAAATAAATTAAATGAAATAAACTAAAACTAATAAATACTATATGACTATATGTACTTAAAATAAATATTAAAAATAACAAACAACACTTAACAAAATTACTAAAACTTTAACTAAAATTAAGTAAAACCATAAAATAAATCAAATTCAAAATATTTACAAAATCATATATTTTTTATATATGTATATATAAATTTAATTAAATATTATTTATATATTATAAAAAGCATATTGATGATAGTATAAGATTGATTGTTTTATTGATTGATTTTTATAATTAACATTATGCCACAAATGCTGTTGTTTGAGCTTAACTTGTACTCAACCCAAACTTTTCCTTTAATGTGTTTTTTTTCTCACTTTGTCCATGGTTTTTAATGATAGGGGCATATTACATAATCTGTCAGCAATTATCTGCAGTAATTTGGCTAGTTTATACAAAAATTTGCATCAAAACACTGTGCATTTTATTTAAAAACCTTTAACAATACAGTCAAACCAAAATGTATTCAGACACCTTCAAACATTTCTCACATTATCACAGTTTATTCGCTATAGTTTAGAAAATGGTAATAAAATAGAACTCAAGAGTTAAACTGTGTCAGAATAAATTTGTCTTGATAATGTCATACTTTGATGAAAAGGTATGTAATGAATTACAATCAACCAATCAGCTGTCAGCTGTTAAATTTAAATACACAATTATAAAATACCAATTTAGGTCAACCAAATATCAAAGCAATGCTTAATTTTTTTTCAGTCTGGTGTAAAAGGTTGCATTAACAATTAAATAAAAAACACAAGCAAAACAGGGCCAGGTCAAAGTGTCTGAATAATTGTGGCCCCAAATGTTTTATCAATATTACTGGTAGTCCACTGTATGAAGAATATTTGGGTATATGTCACAGTTTACTTTATTTTGCTATCCACTCTTAAATAAATGAACTAGTGTCCTGCACACTAGTAAAAAAAATTCTGGTGTCTGAATAATTTTTTTAATTTTAACCTCTTTTTTTTTAATGTTGATCAGCCTATAATGAATGATTAAGTTGCATTTTATTATTTGCATACAACCACTTTTGAGTCGCGACCCACCAGTTCAGAAATGCTACTGAGCTCGCCGCTATGCATTGTGGGTTTTGCTGATTAGTTTTTATGGTCTAATTCTCTAAATCCAGCAAACATCAACAAATCTCCTAAGGTTGATTTTTTTTGTATTTAAATAGAGAAACAATAGAGTGTTTGGCTACAGTGGAGCGTGAAGCAAGCACATTAACTGCGTCATTATAATGGAAGAGGGGAAATCGATGTGGCCCCATGTGCCTCACAGGAACCAAAGAAGCAGCGAACAAACGCACTAACCCATGTCACACACACTGTTGCGCAAACAGCACTGAGCGAACAAGAGAGCTCATTCACAAGTGTCTGTGCTTCTCCAGATAGTGTTTGCTATGTAAATTGCCATTGTTGTTATTACAGTGGTAATTAGCTAGAGCAGAGAGTGTGAAATAAAAACTAGAGCCACAAACACGGAAGACTGACAACTGACAATATTCTCACACCCTTCAGTTTATGACTAACACTCTTATTTGCAGTTATGCATCCCTTTGCATTTGAACCTTTGCATTTATAAGTAATAAAGAGAGGATTTGTTTGTGTTTACTCCTGTGCTTCTCACATTTGATAAGTGGGATAGCCTGTGCCTGATATTCTCACTGGCTTGCATGCGATACGTGATGTTCATCTGCCTGTTTTTCGTTTTATTTATTTTTTAAGGTCATTCTATCCATTTAAGGAAAATTCTTGTAGGTTGTGACTCTTTCTATTATCAGCAGGGGAGACTGTGTACACACACACAGAGGCAAACACACATACGTCTTCCTCAAGGCTTGCAATTTTCTCAGCCGTTTTACCCACAAGCCCTCTAAAACACTGTCATCACTGGCATTGGATAGTTCCTATCAGTCTCTTTGCTGAAGCGAGGTCATCCTAGGTGTGTTATCTCATGTCTTCTGCACATAAGTGCTGTGAATCATTTTAGTGACCATTTTATAAGTTGTAGCATTTACACTGTGTGCATAAGCTCTACCAGTCAGGCTCATTAATATGAATTGGGTGACATTCGCTCCTAACATTTGCATTGTTTTTGTTAAAAACTGTCTTTTTAAATGGCTTTTAAATACAATATCTTACATTTTTATTCTTGGCAGTACTGGCAGAGGGTTATGAAAGGGCCTTCTTGGCTGATACTGGACACATGAAAAGTCTAAAAATAGCCTCCTTTGTCAATATAGGACAGGCAGATAGCAGCCTCAATGGCCGATGCGAAACAGGCAGACTACTCAGGAATGGCCCTCTTGGGCGACGTTGAACAAGCAGATATCTTAGGAACGGCAGAACTGAGCATTGCAACAAGTTGTTCCTGCCTGTTCCGCTTCGACCAAAAGGGCCATTCGAGTTGTCTGCCTGACCGCTGTACTTTCGGTGGGAATTTAATCCCATACACTTCTCGCAATAGAGATGGCGCAATTCACTTCTTTGTTGAAGATGAGATTGTTATGAAAAATAGCATGTATTTACGCATTTACAAAACTGGAATAAACACTGCTGCTGCAGTGATTGTTTGGGAGGGCAGCTGAAAGAACCCTTACAAAAGTTAACAATGGTTTTATTATAGTAAAAGTATAGTAACCATTTTTGTTTAGAAATTGTATAACCACAGTTTAACTGCAGATACCATGCTTAAACTATGGTTAGTGTAGCAAAACCATGGTTAATTTCTGCAGTGGTGTAAAGTATTTGAGTAAATGTAATTAGTTAATGTACTTAAATATCTTTTTGGCTACTTTGAGAATCAAATACACTATATTGCCAAAAGTTTTGAGACACCTGCCTTTACATGCAAATTAACTAACTATTAATCTCTAGGGTTTAATATGGAGTTGGCCCACCCTTTGCAGCTATAACAGCTTCAACTCTTCTGGGAAGGTGTTCCACAAAGTTTAGGAATGTGTTTATTGGTATTTTTGACCATTCTTCTAGAAGTGCATTTGTGAGGTCAGGCACTGATGTTGGATGAGAAGGCCTGGCTCACAGTCTCCACTCTAATTCATCCCAAATGTGTTCTTTCAGGTTGAGGTCATGACTCTGTGCAGGCTAGTCATGTTCCTCCACACCAAACTCGTTCATCCATGTCTTTATGGACCTTGCTTTGTGCACTGGTGCGCAGTTATGTTGGAACAGGAAGGGGCCATCCCCAAACTGTAGGAATAAACATGGAATAAACAACCCAGTCTCATCCATCGGCTTGCCAGACAAGAGTGATTCATCACAACAGAGAACACGTTTCCACTGCTCTAGATTTCAGTGGTGGCGTGCTTTACACCACTGCTTCCGACGCTTTGCATTGCACTTGGTGATGTAAGGCTTAGATGCAGCTGCTTGGCCATGGAAACCCATTCCATGAAGCTCTCTACACACTGTTCATGAGCTAATCTGAAGGCCACACAAAGTTTGGAGGTCTGTAGCTATTGACTCTGCATAAACTTGCCAACTTCAGGGCACTGCTGTAAAGCACAATGTTTATTTTATTTGTGCTATATAAATAAAATGAATGAATGAAATTTCACAAATGGACTTATTGCACAGATGGCAACCTATCACGGTACCACGCTTGAATTTACTGAGCTCCTTAGAGCGACCCATTCTTTCACAAATGTTTGTAGAAACAGTCTGCATGCCTAGGTGCTTGATTTTATACACCTGTGGCCATGGAAGTGATTGGAACGCCTGAATTCAATGTTTTGGAGTGATGTCCCAATACTTTTGGCAATATAGTTAGCAGCTTTTACTCTCTACTTGACTACATTTATGAATAAGTAAATGTACGTTTTACTTCAATACATTTGCGATGAGTAATGTAATTATACATTATATGTTGCATGGCACCTAACTTTTTCTTCAGCAGTTTGTTTCTGCGATAAAGAAGGGATATCGCCATTTAAGGTCATTAAAGGTACTATGTCTTGAAGGTACTATACCTTTACTCACCCAAACTTGTCAACAAGGCTACTTTTCGTGATTGCAAGTGCATTAGCAGGTATTTGCTGAATCGCAGCTTTTTGATTTATGAGATGAGGTCACGACTGCAGTTGATGATGAGGCCGAAACCAGAAGTGCAAGTAGAATATTATTTTATTTATATTTTAGACCTTTTTGAAGGATATTGGTTTACTTATGGACTTTTTGTGCACTTGAGGTTAACAGAGACTTGTGTTGCTGGTGTATAAATAAATAAACATGATTTTTCATCTTACAAATCAATTGTCTTTTGGGTTTTGAGCACTAGTGTGTCTTTGAGCATACGTTCAGTACCAGTAAAATACTTAAGTACTGTTAAAATCAGATACTCAAAGACTTGTAATTTGTCAAGCTGTATTGGAATTGCGACTTGTAACTTGTAATGAAGTCATTTTCGCTGTAAGGTATCTGTATTTTTACTCAAGTACAGTTTTCATGTACTCTTTACACCTCTGAATTTGTGGTTACCATGGTTTGACTATAGTAACCATGTTTTTTTACTAAAACCAATAAAGACGTTTATTTATATCCTCACGTCTTCTTTGTGCACTGCTAACATCACACACGTCACATTCAATACCTATTTAAAATTAATTATGTTTTTATAATAAGCTTTTATAATTTAACCTCTTAACGCCCCAATTTTTGAAAATTTGCTACTCAAAGTAATTACATTTTTTATTAAAAAAAATGTATGATGTTTAAAAATTTTATTATAAAACATGACAAAAAAAATTGCCTTCTTGTTTTGTTCTACTCTCAGAGCACTTCCACCATATTCCAACTGTGAAATATTCTAATAATGCATTTAAACAGCATTCTGAAATCACTTTTCAGAATGGAAAACATTACTCATTTATAATGCCATTCTAAAATTGAATCAATATCCTAAAGCACTGGAAATAAGTCTGGTAATAATATGTACAGGTTTCTCTCTGGTCTGTGGTTCAGTCCTGGAGGTGCCTTTTTAGCGATATGAGTATTATAAATTGAAGGTATGAATTTAATATAATAGCTCAGACACAGACACACATATAAACATAAATACGCACACATGCATGCATTCACTCTCACAGTGTCTCTCTGTAATGCATTATGATCATTTGTTTCAGACCCCAGGCAGTGAAACACATTATAAAAGTCCTGAAAAATAGTAATGTGAAAGAAAACCTTTAGGTCACACAGTTTAGGGATAGAGAGAGAGTAAGAGAGAAAGAAAGAGCGAGAGGGGGGAGTATAGGAAATTTCAGTCTGATACTGAAAAGCAGAAAGGTAGAGACAGATTAAAAGATTAAATAACTTTCATACATTTATGTCAAAAAACCCCTGAGGACACAAACTTGAAGAGACAGCAGGCCCAACAAAAACTATAACACACACATACAAATCAATATAGAAAATGCAGTTATATGTTGGTAACTATAAATTAAAATTGTAAATATATTCAGATTTCCACACACATATGCCAACTAGAAAGCTTAAATATTTTTTGGAGTCACTGTATAATTGCATTTTAAAGGGGTACTTCAGCGCTGGGAAGATGAATCTGTATATAAACTGAGTCATTAATGTAGTAGAAATGTGAAATTATTTTTGAATTTGGTGCCTTCTAGACTGAGAAAAGTCAGAAAATGTATTTTTTGTCTCAGACAACAATTCCCAGAACGCACTGCTTCACTGCCCTACTCTAGGCACGGCTAGTCGGCTACTGGATCATTTGCCCACCACGTTCATTTTCAGAAAATCAGTACAGTTAGAGACACTACAATTAAAAACTGAACATGTCTGTTCTATATAATGCGAGTGAGGCGATTGAGCGTCACGGCACAAACGCAGCAGGATCGGATTACATTCATTACATTGGCTGAGGTAATCGCGGGATTCGCGGCTGCGGCTGCATTCACAGCGCGTGTTCAGTCTGGCGCGTGTTCAACTTTCATAGGAAGTTTAAAAGTTAAAACACTCACTTTTATATGAATCTCCGCAGCTCTGCGAGCTGAGTGCTGTGAGTCTGATGTTGAAAACATGAGGAAACAACGCCTCCTGCTGGCTGTAGTCTTTATCCTTAGCCCAAAAACTCCTCCGATGACGCAAAATGACTTAATTTGTGAAGAATTTTTCCAGAAATAAAATACATAATTCTCTCCTCTCAGGGTCATATGAGGGGGGGAAGTACGATAATTTGAATATGCTCCCGGGTTTCTACTGATACAAAGCTTAATGCTAATCGCTGAAGTAACCCTTTAAGTTCCCTTTCAGTCGATCACGTTCGACGTACATCGGACGTCACAGACAAATTGGGATCATTTCTGGGAGCCCTATCATCTTCGAGTGTAAATAAAACGAGCCAATGCACATTTGCGTGGGGGATTTGCATATCACGCCCCGCCCAGCAGCGGGGGTATAAATACGGAAGTAGATGCAGTGCACATTTGTTCTTCACTTCGGAGCCGAGACTGATTTGTCTACAGCTGTCTGAAGAGTGTGTTACAACGTGAGTCTACCTCTCTGTGTTCGGGTGTTGGAGTGATGGCACGTACAGCGGTGGTCGCGGCATTAGTGCCAACAACTGCTGTTTTCACAGCACTGTGTACTGCAAGAGGGAGCGTCTTCAAAGAGTTGCTGCTTTGCACCACTGTGGGAACATCACTATTTCGGCGTTAACATAGAGACTCACAAACCTCTGAGAAGGTGCAGTCCCCTTACCTATACCCCGATCTAGTTCTTTGTCTGCTGGTCAGCAGCAAAGGGCTACATTGGCGCATTGCCTGGGTGATCTAAGGATACTTATGAGGGCTTCCACGCAGAGGCAGGCTCCATGGGCTCCTCACCCCTCTGTAATGCTGCTCATCTGAGCACCTTTTTCTGCCAGGAACCGATCTGATACCTCCTCACTAAATATATTCTCAAGCATGTTAATGTGCATTGGCTTGTGATGTATACTCTCGAAGATAATAGGGCTCCCAGAAGTGATCGCAATTCGTTGTGATGTCCGACGTACGTCTCCATTCCCTCCTTCAGGGAATGAGGGTTACATACGTAACCAAGATGTTTGTTTTGGCTCAATTTTAAAATTAAATTTTTTTCTTAAAACAAATACTTCAAATCTCTAAACAATTAGTTACTTGTACAACCCAGATTTGAATATAATAATTTGCACATTGCAATTGTTTTGGCACATGTGACTAAGTACAGTTGTCTACAATTTACACAATAACTAAATGTGAATGTTTGCTGATTAAAGCTATAGAGTTGATTCTTATTTAAATTGGCATATTTTTCACACCTAAACTAAACATTTGGTAAGACTTTATTTTACAGTGTCCTTGATAAACATGTTACATGTACTGATTATAGTAATAACAGCATATTATGCATAATTGCATGCACCTATAACCACCACTAACCCTAAAAATAACTACATGTTGTTAATTAATATTACTCAGTACTTAACTGTATAATTATACTTTAATAATGACACCTTAAAATTAAGATTTTTTCATCAGGTGAGCCGTCACATGCAAAATTATCAATTAAATTATCAAAATCTGTCAGACACACCTGTATATTCAATACATACACATACATATATATATCATTTTCATTTACATGTAACATTGCTACAAAAAATTAGCAATGTTACTACTCTATATACATACAAATGTGAAAATTAGTTTCTGTGTACTACAGTACTGACTTTTACAAACATTCAACTGATGAAATCTGTATCTAAAAATAATTTTAAAAATTAAAATTAGTGTAACAACATTTCCAGGGTCTAGTCGCTTGTGCGCATCATAAAAGCAATTTCTCTTGTTTTGAATACATTGCAAATACTTTGGTACAGTCATGCAATTGATTATGTACAATTGTGTGCTGTTTTCTTCATCATCAATTGCTCATGTCATGTTTATCAAAATGCATTATACTGGTTCTCTGTTGAATAGTCTTACCCCTCAAAACTTAGGCATTACACAAGTCATTAAATTAAATACAATTTTCTAAACATTTCTATTAGGCTTTTTTGTTTTTGTAAATGTGTCTTGAATTGATGAATTGTGGAGGTTAATCTTGGATTTCACTAATGAAGGGGAATAAGAGGGCTAGATCAACCAATGGTCATCCAGTTCCCTAAAATAGTTCAGAGGTGCATCTCATGAAGCTTCATTTGGCAAGCATAATAGACAGAGCACAACACAATGTTAAAAATTCTGACAAAGGAAGAACAACAAGGAAACAAACAGGGTCAAAAGCCAGGAAGAGGAGTAAGGATGTGTGGTGTAAGGCTACAGAGGCAAAACAGTGGAAGAGGTAGAAGAGGCCAAGAGAGTTTCTGACTAAATAAGGGCCAACAGTGTGGACCATGTTCTCCATCATGACCTTATGGTTACAGGCTTTTGCAGGTAATGTATTGTGTGGTGCTGTTTGTACGAATTGTTTTGAGAAACACACTTGCTGGTTTGCAAATCGTAAGGATGATTCAAAAATGTTACCAAAGCAACTGAGAAAAACTGTAAGAAACATTAAAGTCATTAAAGAGTCATTAAAGTGGACTCTCTTTAACATGTTAAGTGTCACCCCAATTTTTGAAAATATACATGAAAATGCACATTAAATCTAAACTTAAATGGTTGCAATTCAAGAATGCTTTGGAGTATAGGCATAAGTTTGGTCTCATTTGAAAGAAGACAGTCAGCAGATTATTGCTTAAGTGAAATAAAAGTATGAAAAAGTTAAGGAAGTTTAAATTGACTGAAAATCAAATTTACTGAACTAAATATTTAATATTTTTATATAAAATAAATGTTACAAAACTCTGTGTACACTAAAATTTGTATCAAATTAAGTAGGCTACCGTAAGTGGCCTTTTATTTCATTAAAAATACACATTGCCAGTAAATCTTTTTTTACTTTTAAGATTTGAAGTACATTACAAGTTCACAATAATACAATTAAGCAAACTTCTTTTTCATAAGGGACTACATTTTGCAGACCCGAAATTCAATGTCCCATAAATCAGCGACAATTACACTTACAGTTTAGTGAATGATAGAGAGCAGTAGCGAACCATGACTCTTAGACCTTAGCCCTCTCACCCCATTTTTTCTCTGAGAAAAAGGTCAACTGAGCCTAAAATCAGCCTTAAAAGTCAGCTTACAGTGTTTCCTTTTATAATACTGTATGTTACCGTTGAAAAGAAATGCTACAAGAAAACATCAGAGTGAGTGTGAGAGTTATCACACATACAAAAATAATAAAATAAAAAAAATAATAATAAAAATGCAATTCATCATTACAAATAATTACATCACACAGGTCACATAACCTATTTGATTTTTTTTATTTTTTATTTCCTTACCCAAACAGCAAACAAATCCAGCAATAAAGCTTTAATTTCTTGATTGATGCTGTTGTATGGTTGTATGGCATATAATTTCTGTGGTTGAAATGAATAGCTAAGCTCTGGTATAGGTCTTCCTTTTCCGATCTCCAGCTTTTCTTTAAAGGTTAATCTTGAAAATGGTGCAAATAATTAATTAGCAAAGTTGTCCTCCTCATTATTGTTACTTTGCAGTTTCCAAAGCGAATTGCACTGGCTATTTTATCAGCGATTTTTTTTTTTCTCTATCGTCTTCCTCACAGTGGGTGGAACGCATCAATCATAGCAATAACAAGTCCCACCCATTAAAAGGCACAATGTGTTTGGTCAATTTTCCTGTCACTTGAAATTAATCTGTCATTGACTTGGCCCTCTGTAATTTCACAGCAGGACCACCAATCACAGAGCTGAAAGCGTTAGGCGGAAAAATCCTATCATGGAGTAAACGGACATCTATACAACACAAAACAAACTGAAGCAGCATATTTCGTCAATTCTACAAACAATACCCCAAAATGACAATGTATAAGAAGTTTGTTTTTTGAAATCTTTGCAAATGTATTAAAAATGAAAAATATCACATGTACATAAGTATTCACAGCCTTTGCTCAATATTTTGTTGAAGAACCTTTGGCACCAATTACAGCCTCAAGTCTTTTGAATGTGATGCTACAAGCTTGGTACACCTATTTTTGGGCAGTTTCTCTCATTCTTCTTTGCTGGACCTCTCAAGCTCCATCAGGTTGGATGGGGAGCGCCGGTGCACAGCAATTTTCAGATCTCTCCAGAGATTTTTAATCAGGTTTAAGTCTGGGATCTGGCTGGGCCACTCAAGAACATTCACAGAGTTGTCACGTAGCCACTCCTTAGGTATCTTGGCTTTTTGCTTAGGGTTGTTGTCTTGTTGGAAGATGAACCTTCGCCCCAGTCTGAGGTCCAGTGCACCCTGGAGAAAGGTTTTCATTAAGGGTGTCTCTGTACATTGCTGCATTCATATTTCCCTCGATCCTGACTAGTCTCCCAGTTCCTGTCACTGAAAAACATCCCCATAGCAAGATGCTGCCACCACCATGATTCACTGTAGGGATGGTATTGGCCAGGTGATGAGAAGTGCCTGGTTTCCTCCAGACATGACGCTTGCCATTCAGACCAAAGAGTTCAATCTTTGTTTCATCATACCAGAGAATTTTCCTTCAGGAGTCTATTGGCAAACTCCAGACGGGCTGTCATGTGCCGTCTGGCCACTCTACCATACAGGCCTGATTGGTGGAGTGCTGCAGAGATGGTTGTTCATCTGCAAGGTTCTCCACTCCACAGAGAAACACTGGAGCTCTGTCAGAGTAACCATCGAGTTCTTGGTCACCTCCCTGACTAAGGCCCTTCTCCCCAATCGCTCAGTTTGACTGGGCGGCCAGCTCTAGGAAGTGGTGGTTAACTTCTTGCATGTACGGATGATGGAGGCCACTGTGCTCATTGGGATCTTCAATTCTGCCAGCATTTTTCTGTATCCTTCTACATATCTGTGCCTAGATACAATCCTGTCTCGGAGGTCTACAGAAAATTCCTTGGACTTCATGGCTTGGTTTGTGCTCTAACATGCACTGTTAACTGTGGGACCTTATATGGACAGGTGTGTGCCTTCCCAAATAATGTCCAATCAACTGAATTCACCACAGGTAGATGAAGAAAAATCTCAAGGATGATCCATGGAAGCATGATGCAAATAAATGTATTTATTTGCAAAGATTTCAAACAAACTTCTTACATGTTGTCATAATGGGGTATTGTTTGTATAATTGAGGGGAAAATAATGAATTGAATCCATTGTGGAATAAGGCTGTAACAACAAAATGTGGGAAAAGTGACAGACCGTGAATTATTTTTGGATACAATTAGATGATAGATAGATAGATAGATAGATAGATAGATAGATAGATAGATAGATAGATAGATAGATAGATAGATAGATAGATAGATAGATAGATAGATAGATAGATAGATAGATAGATAGATAGATAGATAGATAGATAGATAGATAGATAGATAGATAGATAGATAGATAGATAGACAGATAGACAGACAGATAGACAGACAGACAGACAGACAGACAGACAGATAGACAGACAAACAGACCAAATTGTTGGCTTAAATTAAATTCTGTAGCCTAAAACACATTTTACATCTGTAAAGGATAGTTTATACTGTATATGTGTATTATGTTATGTTAAATGAGCATTGTTGAATTCTTGTATAGTTCTAGTAGTGCTGATGTGATGGCTAATATTTCACTGTATTTTTAAAAGTTCATTATTATGCATACAGTATATTTCTTGTGCCGTAGTATAAAGACCACAGAGGTATAAATACCTCGGGAAACATTGAATTGTGTCTGCGCGTGCAACCTCACCATACATCACCTGTCTCACACGCTTGGGGCGTCACCATTGAAAAGCCATCAGTGTAAGAAATGAAGGGGAACTTCTTTCCCTCCTTAACACAGACCTCAATTACGTCCCCCTATCCACCCCAATTAACCATCCCAACAGAAATATCAATACCAGACGGATGTTCTAGCAACCAGCATCCCTCACCAAACACTCAAATAATCTCACCAACCACTGCAGGGTCCATCAATTTGACAGAGATGAATAATTCTCTACATTAATCCATCTATAGTTTGTTTTTGTTCTAGCTTTATTTGTTCTATTGGTCTGTCTCTCTCTCTCTCTCTCTCTCTCTCTCTCTCTCTCTCTCTCTCTCTCTCTCTCTCTCTCTCTCTCTCTCTCTCTCTCTCTCTCTCTCTCTCTCTCTCTCTCTCTCTCTCTCTCTCTCTCTCTCTCTCTCTCTCTCTCTCTCTCTCTCTCTCTCCAAAGTGCAGTACACTGAAAATAACAACAACAACAACAACACCAGGAAAATGAATACAACCCATTAACCAGTAAAGTTAGCCAGTGTGTGTTCAGCATGGGTGTCAAGCGAAAATACTATTAAAACAGTTTATTTAATTATTTTTCTATGGGAAGTGTTATGTTTTAGACAAACTGAAAAAAACAAGTTTAAGCCAGAAACCATTATTTCTAATAGACCAATATAAAAACGTACTTTAAGCAAATGATACATCCATTTCACTTTTTGTAGTGCAGTGTTCTAGCAAGCACACATAAGCACACATCTGACTGCAGTGTGAATGGGGATGTGTTTATTGATTCTAACATTTCCTGAACTCACAATGACCTTACTGAGTATTGTGTGTTTGTGTGTGTGCGTATGCGTGCATGTTCATTAGAAAAGAAACATAAAGAAACATAATGGCATGTCTTGTATAAAAACTAATTTATAATGTGTGAGAAAAAGCACAAAATATTGTTTGAAAATTGTAATAATTGGCTCTAAGATTGTCATAGTAGTGAAGTCAAAGCAAAGTCTCTCTAACCTAAATCTTCAAAATTGTCTAAATGTTCAGTGTCTTTATTCGAAATGTGGTAGTTAAAAAAAAAAAAAGGATTTGTCCCCTATATTCTAGGGTACAGGTGAAAAGTCATTGGTTCATCAGTTGTTGTTGCCTTTTCAGAAGGCTCTAAATTAATAAATATATCTGCTTATAAACATTATGCAGCACATTTTGTGTGTATCTGATTTAGAATGGAGAATGCAGCTCTGAATGACTTTAATAGAGACAAACAATAACCAGACATGAACACCTGGTAAAGACAAAGTTATTAAAAAACATTCTGGGCTTTAATAAAACCATTCAGGACTTAATGGGACCTATCGGCGTGAAGTGGTTCTGGAATTGTGCATTTGCAATTCACTCTCTAAAAGTGCTGAGCTACAAGCTCATGCTGGGGATTGTGGGATTGAGAAGAGAAGTTGTGAAATGTTCATCATTATGCAGACAAAAGACAAAATATTGTGTAGTCTGTCAGAAGTTGTTCTGGTTGTTTCTGCACTAGGTGAATTCAGTGCTTACATTTACATTGTTACATATGACTGCATTTAATTACGATTTTACATTTGCGGTTTGCTGAGTTAACAAAAGTGAACAACACTGTATGCTTTATGTACGCCACATTCAGTTTCTGTGTGTTGTGCGGCTGTCTGATTGAGATGGAGTGCTATAATCAGTGTCCTGTCAGTAAAGTGTTTAATGACACAGAAAGAGAAGGGAAAGACAATAAAGAGAGAGACAAATGGGCAAGAAAGACCAACTAGAGAGATTGACTTAAGTGCCATTCACATCCCTATGTGTTCTCCAGAAGGATTTGTTCGTTATTTTGTTCATTCAGGTTAATCTGTCTCACAAAAACACTTTCTTTCATTGTTTATTATCTTTGCTTCTCTGTCTGGGTCGGCACATGTGTTTTAAATGCT
The DNA here is from genome assembly GCA_023029165.1 of Gobiocypris rarus. Classification (NCBI taxonomy): domain Eukaryota; kingdom Metazoa; phylum Chordata; class Actinopteri; order Cypriniformes; family Gobionidae; genus Gobiocypris; species Gobiocypris rarus. Next base: position 23,000,852 of record CM040917.1, on the reverse strand, counting down.
GTTTTGATCTTGAACGGAAATTATATTAAAACATAATTTAATTTAGGCTAAAAAAAAAAAGACTGCTGAGCGTGTGTGTGTGTGTGTGTGTGTGTGTGTGTGATATTTGCATTCTTCATTCAACAGCTGTATTGCTCTAGGCTGTTCAGTGGGGGACAAATTGAGCAATTCTCTCTCCTTCTATCTTATTGTTTTTTCAGTTACTTCAGTAAAAATGAACTGTACCCACTGATAATGCTGTTTATTCGCACACAGGCTCTGTGTTGTTTACTAAAGGAATTCTGCATATCAGGTAATTGCACAAACCTGTTTAACCCTTAAACCCATACATTTGGGTCTTTATCGATACAGGACGTCATTCACAACCCTTTCCCTCATTCATCTTGTAAAGTTAGACATTGAGGCCTGGTTTCACAGACCTGGCTAAGCCCTGTCTGTGAAACCAGGCCTCAATGTCTAACTTTAAAAGATGAATGAGGGAAAGGGTTGTGAATGACTTTAAGTTTTGTTGCTTTCAGTTAAAATTGCAAGTAGCTTTCAGTTAAAACAGCTTAAACATGCATTTTAGTCTGAGACTAGGCTTAAAGTTTTAGTTCACCCAAAAATGAAAATTCTGTCATTAATTACTCATCCTTGTGTTGTTCCAAACTCGTAAGATCTTCGTTCATCTATTTAAGATACAAATTAAAGGGGCCATGAACTGTTTTTTTTATTTATTATTGTTTTATGATGTTTCCTGGGGTGCACTTATAATGTTAGAATGCTTTTTGCTTCAAAAATGGTCATAATTTATAAATATAAGGCATTTTTCTTACCCTGATTTTAGCCTTCTGATCTGAACGCTCCATTTTAAGGGGCGTGTCCGCCTGGAGACTTCAGTGTAAACACCCACTGCTGTGATTGGCTAACGTCTTTGCATTTTAAATAATATTACTCCCTCTTTTAGCTCGTTTTTACAATTACCGCTCTCGTGGTTACCTAATCATGAAAAGTGTTGCATTACATTTACAGATCTATGGCATTATATTAAGATTGTGGCATGAAAGGTTGCAGTGATTGATCACTGTAGCCGATCACACACACATGTTGAGCGCATGAAAGCAGCGGTCCCGTCATTGCAACTCAGTTTCTGTACACTAACGAATGTTTTCATCTTCACTAACAGTGCAAACGTGATATTGTTAAGAGATATGTTGAATAAAACAGGAGTCAGTGATAAACGCATCACTGATAAACTCGCTGTTTGATTGACAGGTCCAGCGCGTGCTGCTCAAATGTTTGCAAAAGGAGCTTTCTTTGATTGCTTTGTTTATGGAATTTATTCACTGTTAAATAACAGATTAATTTCATCCTACTAAGAGAAACAACTGAAGTTGATGTTTAGTCACTGGTCTGATTTACTGACACACAGACAAAGAACATCTGACTTTACATGAATCATCACATTTCAGATCAGGCATTAGAATGAACACAGTTACTTACATGTTGCATTACTGTTGAACCCAGTCACTGCACAATATTTTGTAATCCTCAACGGCATGTTTATTGCTTTGTAGCTCAATGGTTTAACACCAGGCCTATGTTACATGCGAGAATCTGTGGGCGGGGCTAAACAGGCAGTGATGTAGGCACTGCTATTCTTCTGCAGAGGCGGTGCTTGCCTCCATTTGACGTCATAGATCCCTACTTTGAAAAACCTGTCATTTGCTGGGCCTGGTGTCTACAAAAGCGTTTCTATGACTAACAAGGAAGTTTCCAGCTCTGAAACTTACAGCATATGTTTACATTACCATGACCATTTATATATCAAAAGGGAAAGCTGATTTCTCAATTCATCACCCCTTTAAATACAGCTCTCTGGCCCCTCCATAGACATAGACAGCAATACTTTCCAGGTCCAGAAAGGTAAAGACATTGTTTAAATAGTCCATGTGACTCCAGTGGTTCAACCTTAATTTTACGAAGCCACGAGAATAAACAAACAAAAATAACAACTTTATTCAACAATCTCTTCTGATCTGTACCAGCCTCCTACACTGTCTGTTGTAGTGTAAACAGTACAGCACCTCAGAGTTCTATAGCAGAACGGCGGCTCACCATTGGCTAGCTCCTGCGTCAGCATCACACGCATGCGTCATGGCGCTCACGTGAACAGCGCCAGCCAATAGTAAGCCGGTGTTCTGACGTAATGCTTCGAAAGGGGTCAGGAGGGGTCAGAGAGCTCTCCACTTTCACCTCTCCACGTTCATCTGAAGATGAACAAAGGTTTTACGGGTTTGGAACAACATGAGGGTGAGTAATTCATGACTTTTAATATACTACCTTATTAGTATTTTTTCAAACTATTCATTATAAACGACAAAGGGAAAAATATATAATTATAATAGATTCCATGTTATCTATTTATTTATTTTTTGCAAAAAGTGTATAGGATCGCTAGCTACCCAAGGTATATTTTTTTCTGAGCAACAATTGAATTTCTGATGACTGAGTGTCACACCTTTATTCCTCAAGGAGGCAATGACTGGTACACAATGAAGATGTGATGTTTCACTCATGATGATTTACTGCAGAGCAAGTAATGCACAGTCAAATATTATTCTCACTTTCACTTGAATCTGGTGAAGAAGCTCTCAGTGATCACAATATTGATTTTTGAAGATTTTGAGAACAATATTTTTGAAAATACGGTTGAGGTCACAAATATAAGCAATGTTGAATAATGGGGAAATAAACTCTGACGATGACAGTCATGATGGTAAAAAATTATCTGCTCAAACTGAACCCTTCCGATTTCCAAAAGGTACTCTTTATTATTTTCTAATTGTTCTCAAAATATCAGTTTTATACGATTGTGGTAGTTAGGGATTCTGATTCTGGTATTGATTCATCCGTGTTAGAGAGAGATCCGAGCTGCCCCAAGGACCCAAATATTTAATAATGATTCATGCATTATTTGGACCTTTTCTGGGAAGAAAATGTAGATATTGTACTACAAGGAACTTGTCAAGGAACAGGGTACCTGCGTTTTGTTGTAAGATTCAGTAATCATTTGCCATAATATAACAACATTCATTTAAGGCATGTCAAATTGTAAGTCCTGTAATAATGCAGTGGCATTCGACGGATTCAGTCTGCTGAAGGTCAGTCAGTGTCTAAAGGGAACAGCTGAAATAAAAACAGGCATAGTCTGTCACATTTTCAAGAGTCACTCAAGAGAATGATGCTATTTCTGACAGCAATAAAACTATAACATTAAAGAACTGCTTCACATATTTCTTCTACTCTCTCTCAGCTTCTCACTTACAGGGGCACAAATGCCACATGCACAGAGAAAAGTGAAGTGTTCATGCATTGAAAAGAGGCTTTCAAAGAAAAAAAAATCTCCCTGACCCAGAGGAGTATGAATGAGTATGATGACTGTAGATAATCACTCCTGAAAAATAACCATTCATAAAAAGTCCTTAAAATGTAAAAGAACGTTTCATTCTAGAATAAAAATGGTAAAGTGGGCATGCTTTTGATAAATATCTCTTGGGATATTGGTTAACTCTTTAAATCAGACACAGAAAAGGGCAACATCATTACAGCCATGTATCAAAAATATATCTAAATACATGACGTACAGTGCAAGCTTCCATATAAATTACATTGAGGTATATTTTAATTTACCGTAAATGCTTGTATTTTAAAGACAATATAATTGATTATGAAATTACATGTGAAGATGTATGCTACTTAAGTCATACTTAAAGTCCCTGTAAAGTCAAAATTAAACATGTGTTCTGAGTTTCTCACACCACATATGTGTTATTAACCAATTAGCCAAATTTGAATCATCAAAAAATCCGCTAAGTACATAAAATATCTTATCGAAATCTTGAAAAAATAAGCAGCATTCTCTGCTCTCAAACGCTGGGGGCGTGTCCGCTGTCGGCGCCGAAACCACGCCCACTCACGGGAAAGCTGCCGTAAACACACAAGACAACAACACTCAAGTACAGGCACCAGATGTGGGCGGGACGGGAGGATGAAGGTCGCGACGGGAGAAAGTCGGTTCGCCCCATTCTGCAGAGGATTATCAGTGAATCCCAGTTGTTGCCGATGAAAGTTTGTAAAACTATCCTGTGTAAAGACACTGCAGCAGAGGCAGGTGTTGGTGGTGATCCTCAGCTCTCCGTCAAGGTAAACCGCGGACTTGGCAACACTGTAACGGTACTGAAAGTAACTCGCAGTCTAGCGGGTGAACTGATGCGAAATGCGCTCTAGTTATGGGGGAGGGGCCACATGCCAAGCGGCTGCAGTGCATCATCAAGCCACCGTTTTAACCCCGCCCAAAAAATACGGAACACAGCAATGGTGAAAAACTTCTTAACGGTCTAACTTCTGAATTCAGTACTACACAGTTCACAGTCTTTGTAATGTGTTTCAACAATACATTTCTAACTTTTCTAATGTGTTTAGAAACAAATCTCAGAATTGCCTTTACATGGACTTTAAAAGTGCACTGTTAAGTTTAACTAACTGCATTTAATATAAATTTAAATGATAAAACAGCTTAATTAAATTGTAAATGACATTAGATTCAATTTTCTTTTAAAATATATTATTTGCGTAATAAGTACTATTTTTAAAAGTCTGCTATAGTGCACTTGAGGCCGAAGTGACATGAAAAGTGGATTCAGATGAAAAATTACAAATGCAATTTGACTATTTTCTTCATTATAGTGTGCAGTGATCAATCATTCACAAGTAAATGGGGTCAATTTAGATTTTATATTGACAATAAATGGATGGTCAAACACTGAAACAGTGCTGCATGCTGGGAGTACGTCCAGGGCTCTGCTGTATGTTTGAAGGAACAGTGTGCTATATTCGATGTGCTCGGTCTGCCAGCAATGAACACATTCTGTATGATTGACAGGTCTACTTCTTTGTTTCTCAACCTCTAAAATGAGTCAATTTGTTCCTCACTGAGTGACAGTGCTCCTGACAACTTCGCATGAGTCACATATTCATCTACATAGGTAGTTGATGCATAACATGGACGTATCTTTTTTTATCAACGTCAAAATTTGAGGTTACGAAATGAAAGTGTTTGGGCCCAATTTTAATGATCTGAGCGCATGTTCTGAAGCGCATGGCTCAGGTGCACTTAGGGTGTGTCCGAATCCACTTTTTCTAGTTTAACGATGGAAAAAACGGTCATATCAGCACGCCCATGGACGAACAGATGGGACAGAGTGCATTTGCTATTTAAACAATGTGGTGCTGGATGTGAAAATGATAACTGCGTCTGGCTGAAACTAGCTTGCATCGCGCCTTGCGCTGGGTGTATGATAGGGCCCTTAAAGGGATAGTTCACCCAAAAATGAAAATGTGATGTTTATCTGCTTACCCCTGGTGCATCCAAGATGTAGGTGTCTTTGTTTCTTCAGTAGAACACAAATGAAGATTTTTAACCCCAACCGTTGCAGTCTGCCAGTCATAATGTATATGAATGGGTAACAATTCTTTGAGAGTAAATGCACAAAAACCCTGCTGCTCGTGACGAGACATTGATGTCTTAAGACACGAACCTATAGGTTTCTGTTAGAAACCGACCAGTATTTATGTAATTTTTTTACCTCATATCCAGACGAATCTCATCTGAGGTTCCCACCCGCTATTACTTCCGTCTAGTAAGGTCAAACTGGTGTGATCATAGATATATATAGATTCCTCATTAGTGCCTGCGCATATTGGTCGAATGAGGCATCTTCGTAAGATATGTCTATGATCGCGCCGGTTTGACCTTAGGCCTAGTTCACACTGCCCGATTTTTACTCGCCGACAGGTTTTGCGGAATCGCCGACAAATCCCCGAAATCATAGGCAAATCGGTGCTCGTGCACGCGAGTGACAATCACGCAGTGTCAATGATCGAAGACACGATCAGAGAGAATCGCCGACGAGTCACCAACGCCCGCGAGATATTTCGCATGCTAATTATCTGGACCTGTTGGCGAACTCCTGCTGTGTGAAATGCATTCTTACTGAAAATAACACAGGCGATTACCAACAGCCAATGAGAGAGCAAGATACGGGGGAGCGGAGGTTCAGGGAGGAGTTATAGACCAGAATATCAGTATTTTAATAGATATATTTACAATTCTATCAAACAGAATCAAAGCCCAAACATTTGCACGTCCAGCCGCAGCAGCAGAACATTGCAAAATTATTTATTTACCTCAAACTCTCTTCGCAGTCATTGCTCCCTGTGTCTCTCCAACAATTTCCTCCGCCATAATCTTTTTTCTTGTTCTCCTTTTCGCTGCAAATCAGCGCACAGAGAACTTGGAGTGCAAACTTTATCATTTTTAATATCAATTCCAGTCTTGTGCGAGAACTCCAGTCTGACGCATGTGTGATCTTGCGTTGTTTACTTGTCACATCGCACGTGGGTTTGGTTGGGAACGTTGAGAAACGTAGTTTGGGCACCGGAGAGAGAGAGAGAGTTGTCGGCGATTCTTCCTCTTGTACAGTCATGTGGTGTGAAACCCCCTGTCGCCGATCCATTGTGCAGTGTGAACACAGCAGTGACTGAATGCTACCCCAGATAGTCATGCAGTGTGGAAAGAGCAGTGATCCGACCAGTTTGAACATTGTGCAGTCTGAACTAGGCTTAAGTAAATGTATGATTCTTAGACCTCACAGACAATTGCTGAGCTAAGAGGCATACTATTGGTCGGCACTGCAAATTTATGTATCAAAAGTAACCAAATTAGGTCACCAAAAACTCAATGTGAAATTTGCAGTGGTGGACGAATTACAAAAATCAAGTACTTAAAAGTACTATAATAAAATATTACTCGAGTAAAAGTATCAACTACTCCTTTTCAACTTTGTACTACAAAAATACTTGATTTTTTGTGTACTTAAATATTAAAAGTAAAAAGTCTTTTGCAGCCCTCCACTTTGCATCTGGGTCCTGATCCCTCTCTTCCTGAGTTATGCAAATTAATGGAAAGTAATGTTATTGAAAAATCCAGATAGATTATATATAATATAATACATAAAATACCTTTTTATTTATGTAATATTTTTCCTTTTGTGGCAGAGTGAAAATATTGGAAGGGCAAGTACAAACCGGAATTACTGGCCTGATTGTAAATAACATGCGTAATAAATCTTTATTGTTGAGCTGTGCATTGTTATTCTAAAAAATAAATAAATATATTTGGATGGTGTGCAGCATATCACACCGCAGGGCATGTTGACTTCCCAGAAGTATTTTGTTAACTATCCACATAACGGCATAGAGGAGCTATTCTCAAGAAGGCACACAAATGGAGAAAATGCGTACATAGATAGAAATGCATAAAGCTACGAAAATAATTCTCTCAGGGGGAATGAGAACATGGCACTCCTCTTCTCTGATGTTTCCCGCTGTCCCAATAAATAGGGGATTGGATAAGAGTGTCTCCTCTCACCTTAAGCCCAATAAAGATTTCATTACTCTTCCCTGATCTCAGAGCTGCAATTAAAACCAGACGTCTCGTCAAAGAAAGAGAGAGAAAGTGAAAAATCCAGACAAAAAGTAAGAAACGAGTATGTATGTGTGTGTAACCTGTCGTGCCATATGGATGTCCTATCTGTGACTGTCTGTTAAATGAAGCTTCTCTACATGTGTTCACCTCCCATGGCAACAGCACATCATAAAATAATAACACTGAAAGGCTTTGATTTGCGGTGAATGGCTGATGCTGCTTCCTGTTGTGAGAGAAAGTACATTTAAGCCTTAGTGCTGCGTCCTGCTGGGTAGAAATCACAGGGGCCAACTTCAGTCAAACATCCCTTCAGATGTATTACACACAAAACACATATATATTGAATAATAGTGATATTTAAACAGCAGGATCTCCATTTTCAAACAGATTTCATACACTGTTATTTTACTGAAAATGACGGCTGGCCCTTTTCCAGAATGCCGTTTAAACATGAAAGGATTGATGTTGTTTAGCTTTGTTTATTAATGATTACTGAGAGAAGCGTTGAATAGCTTTTTTATGATAGAGCACTGTGATTTCGAAGTTTAGTTCATTTGATTGGTGCAAAAGCAATTTTCCAGCAATCTGCACTTGGAAAGGTCTGGTTTGGGATATGACTAAATGAACTTTGATTTGGTTTGCAGTTAGTATGAATTCTGTGAAAACTCATAGAATTTGACAACAGACTTTAGTCAAGGTAGCGCAATATTTAAAGACTTAGTTCACTGAATTTCAAACTGCTTTGTATTGTTACAGCGTCAGTAGTGTATGTAAATTAACGTTGTTTATCCTTTCTCTGTGTTGCGTGTTATGACTTCAAAACACTTATAGCATAGTGAATGATTTGTAAACTAATACATTTTCACATTTGCATCACATAACCAACTCCATATAAATGATAAAAGAGCTCAAAGACTTGTAGAAGCAAGATAAACTGGCATGGTTGCTTCAGCAAATGTTTCTTATCCGACATTTGCTTTTGTCAAAGACCCCCTGTGGTGGAAATCAAGTTTTTAATGTTGTTTATACGTCTATGTAGTGTTTTTAATATGCTCAAGTTAATTTAATATGCTTAAGTAAAAGTACAAATAACCAGACATATTTATTAGTAAAAGTAAAAATACCACAATGACAACCCTACTTAAGTAAAAAGTAAAAAGCACCTGAATAATAAAAATAAAAACCAGTATGGGCTGTGGCATTTTAATTAAGTTAGTTTTGGGTTAATGTAATTGTGGTTACCATCTTTGGCCTAGTTTACATTCTGACTTACAATTCTGGTTATCTATGAGGGTGATCTGCAGAAACTATCATTATTCTGGAGCAATATTCTTACCAGTGTTCAATCAGCTTTGACGTATTTAAATCTGCATATTTATGATATTTTTACCTTTTATGATTTAAACATGGAAAAATGTTTAAACATGAAAACTAAACTGCTAGTAGGTGGCGGCAGGTCTGAATGACGGTCATTGATTAATTTATTCAAATGATTCATTCAAATGGCTGATTCGTTCAGCGATGCAGTCGTTTACGAACAGGTCATTGAATCTTTGATTTAACCCATTAATTCAAAATGCTGAATCATTCATTAACACACTGTTGCAGTGAGATGCGTTATGATTCTGATGTGATCTTGGAAATATGTTCACTGCTAAAATAGAACAACAACAGTCAATACTGCATCTAAATGTAAGTGACTTGATGTTCATTAATTGTTTATGGAACTGTCATATGAAATCAGTGTCACATTTTCAATCGTGATGGTTTCAGGAAAACACAACCCTCTACAATGCGAGTAAAACACATTGTAGAGTAAATGTTCACTCTGGGCGACTAAATGATATCTATCATAAGCCATTGGCTAATAAATTCTTAAATTTTACTCGCCATTGTGTGTGTTCGAGATTAAGAATAAGTTTAGCATAGATATATATTCTCTCTCTGAATACTCTGAATGAGCGTGTGAGAGTTTCTCAGCACATCTGACGATGTACCGTAAACTCTAAAGGCACACAACTCGCCGTAGCTTTGCTGAACGCGTTTCACAGCGCGCGCACGAGAGAGAGAGAAAGAGAGAGAGTCTTATATACCACACAGAATTGACGCGCTACATGTTAACAATATTCTGAGTTGTATTTTCCTGTCAAAATACCAGAGTTCATTTAGAATTATTCAGCAAGCTGTGGGCGGAACTAATGCGCAAATGGCAATCTCATTGGCTGGCGCTCTTCTTTTCCTCTCCCTGTTTTAATTCCAGAAAATCCGTTTGAGTGAATGCTGTCAAAGTGATTAATATTGATGAGCAGCTCATCAATCCAACTTCAATCAAACTTATCATAGTAATATTATCTTTTCTTTTCTTTCTTTTTTACAGAAACACCAACAATATCTTAAGCACCACCACCAGTCCAAAGTTCAGATACAATGCATTCATACATGATTACAAACAGTTTTAGTTCTAATTACTAAAGTTCTATCATTAAATATTGCTTGATTATCATAATATCATAAAGTCTAATGCTTGATTTACTGATGTTAAGAGTGTGCGTTCAGATATTTAAAAGGCTGTGCAATTTTACAAAAGATATTGATACATTTGGTGTAATATATATATATATATATATATATATATATATATATATATATATATATATATATATATATATATATATATATATATATATATATATATAATACTCACCTAAAGGATTATTAGGAACACCTGTTCAATTTCTCATTAATGCAATTATCTACTCAGCCAATCACATGGCAGTTGCTTCAATGCATTTAGGCGTGTGGTCCTGGTCAAGACAATCTTCTGAACTCCAAACTGAATGCCAGAATGGGAAAGAAAGGTGATTTAAGCAATTTTGAGCGTGACATGGTTGTTGGTGCCAGACGGGCCGGTTTGAGTATTTCACAATCTGCTCAGTTACTGGGATTTTCACGCACAACCATTTCTAGGGTTTACAAATAATGGTATGAAAAGGGAAAAACATCCAGTATGCGGCAGTCCTGTGGGCGAAAATGTCTTGTTGATGCTAGAGATCAGAGGAGAATGGGCCGACTGATTCAAGCTGATAGAAAAGCAACTTTGACTGAAATAACCACTCATTACAACCGAGGTATGCAGCAAAGCATTTGTGAAGCCACAACATGTACAACCTTGAGGCAGACGGGCTACAACAGCAAAAGACCCTACCGGGTACCACTCATCTCCACTACAAATAGGAAAAAGAGGCCACTGAACTAAAATGGCCCCCACAGTCACCAGATCCCAACCCAATAGAGCATCTTTGGGATGTGGTGGAATGGGAGCTTCATGCCCTGGAGTGTATATATATATATACACTCACCTAAAGGATTATTAGGAACACCATACTAATACTGTGTTTGACCCCCTTTCGCCTTCAGAACTGCCTTAATTCTACATGACATTGATTCAACAAGGTGCTGAAAGCACTCTTTAGAAATGTTGGCCCATATTGATCGGATAGCATCTTGCAGTTGATGGAGATTTGTGGGATGCACATCCAGGGAATGAAGCTCCCATTCCACCTCATCCCAAAGATGCTCTATTGGGTTGGGATCTGGTGACTGTGGGGGCCATTTTAGTTCAGTGAACTCATTGTCATATTCAAGAAACCAATTTAAAATGATTCAAGCTTTTGACATGGTGCATTATCCTGCTGGAAGTAGCCATCAGAGGATGGGTACATGGTGGTCATAAAGGGATGGACGTGGTCAGAAACAATGCTCAGGTAGGCCATGGCATTTAAACGATGCCCAATTGGCACTAAGGGGCCTAAAGTGTGCCAAGAAAACATCCCCCACACCATTACACCACCACCAGCAGCCTGCACAGTGGTAACAAGGCATGATGGATCCATGTTTCTCATTCTGTTTACGCCAAATTCTGACTCTACCATCTGAATGTCTCAACAGAAATCGAGACTCATCAGACCAGGCAACATTTTTCCAGTCTTCAACTGTCCAATTTTTGTGAGCTTGTGCAAATTGTAGCCTCTTTTTCCTATTTGTAGTGGAGATGAGTGGTACCCGGTGGGGTCTTCTGCTGTTGTAGCCCATCCGCCTCAAGGTTGTGCGTGTTGTGGCTTAACAAATGCTTTGCTGCATACCTCGGTTGTAATAAGTGGTTATTTCAGTCAAAGTTGCTTTTCTATCAGCTTTAATCAGTCGGCCCATTCTCCTCTGACCTCTAGTATCAACAAGACATTTTCGCCCACAGGACTGTAAGTGATTATATATATATATATATATATATATGAGGAGCTCTTTCCAAAACGCTATAAATCCATTTTAATAGTTTCCATGAAAAGATCTTTTTTTTTTTACCTACACCCATACATTTATTTTTAATATTCTGTTAAAATGGTCTGTTGGCTCAGTCTGAACATGTTAAACAATGATTGTTAAATGAAATAACAATATTGTTGATTATAAATTCAAAGTCATTATTTTTTTTGTTTCAAAACGCTACAAATCCATCCTTTTTTTATATGTAGTTTATTTATGTCTGTAAAAGCAACAACAAAAACAACAACGCAACTGATGTCACATTAAGCATATAACATCAGGGGTCAAAACGATTGCGATTACAACCGTAATCGGGGGGTTGGGTGTCATATATTGCCGGTAAGAATCGCGTTCCGGTGGGGAGGGGTGTCTTAGATTGCGAATCACGTTCCGGTGGACAGGGGTGTCGTAGATTGCCGGTAAGAATTGCGTTCCAGACGGGATTTTGTTCCGCCGGGAACGCGTTATGCGGGAACACCGCAGCGCGATCGAAAAGGGCACCTTCACTTTCAAAGGGGCAGTGGATTGAGACGGATGAGAGGTTTTAGGCTAAAAACAGGCTTGGCGCTTATAGCGGTTTGGAAAAAAAACTGCATCTTGCAGTACATTTAAACAAGGAAATATAACGATTTGGCATTTAAGATCGATGGAGCAGAGAATAGGTTTAGTACACAGCTCGATGGCATGACAAACTCATTTTCTTTTAATTATATATATATATATATATATATTACACCAAATGTTTCAACATATATATATATATATATATATATATATATATTAGTTTAAAAGTATAATATATTAAAGTATATCAGTCTGGCGACTAAACTAAAAGATGTACTAGCCAATGGCAATCCTTTTGCCAAGGTGTGCATAGAGGGTTGAAAACAGCACTCTTGGTCGCTGATTCATAAAGCTCCGAAAGTTCAGGAAGCAGTGTTTTGAAATAGGCCCATCACTATATAAGTTGTAATTTAGTTGGGGTTTTTTGCGCACAAAAACTATTCTCGTCGCTTCATAAAATGATTGTAGAACCACTGTAGAGAGATGGACTTTGTAACAACGTCTTTAGTGCCTTATATGGGTCTTGAGAGAGGAAATGTCATTGCTGCCAATGGAGGCCTTTCTGAGCCATCGGATTTCAACAAAAATATCTTCATTTGTGTTCCGAAGATGAACAAAGGTCTTACGGGTGTCGAACGACATGGGGGCAAGTAATTAATGACAACAAATTAAATTTTTGGGTGAACTAACCTTTTAGGTAAAGTACAGATACGTGAAAAATTTACTTAAGTAAAGTATTTGTACTTCGTTACATTCCACCACTGTTCATAAGTCAACACCATTGCTGAGTATTCCGTTGGTGTTTCTCACGTCACAAACTCTCGTATCCAATCACGTCAGCGTGTGTTCTCTTGGTGATCCATTGGATACAGATCCTCCAATTGTCTCAGCCATTGATGACATCGAAACTCAACATCCAATTGCATGATTTTGGTATTTCTCGTCTTCATTTTCCTGTCATTATTTCAAACATGATAGTCTTTTTTAAGGACTCTTCTCTCCTCATTAAATAGCCAATATAATTAGGAATCAGTTTGATTGTTGCTGCAAATAACTACTGAAGAACCTTTATTTTTTTCATAGTGATCTGTGAAACTGTAAGGCACTATAAGGCAACTAGGGACAACTAACTGGTTCAGATTCATTATGGATTTTGAAGTTTGTTTGGGTTGCTATATTTGAGCAGGTCAAATTCCACAGTGTGACTTGTTTTCTGCATTTTATGGGCTGTTTGCTTCAATGGACTACAGTGCAACAAAAAACTTTTACAAGCTTTTAAAGGTCCTACAGGACGATCACAACCTTCTACTGTCCTCTGGAACGGTAGAAGGAAGCAAACAAGCAGAATGAAGAACTAGCACTTACTGTATGTTAAATGTTTCACCTTCTCTTGAGCAAATTCACTAAGAAGTGGAGCAACGGTTGCACACTGTATTTCAGAGGTCCAGTTAACCAGAAACTAAATGCATTTAAATAGGGTTGTGCAATAATTACATTTGAGGATGAACGTCTCATTTGTTATAAAAATATGTTCTCCTTCCCATGGTTTCATGGGAAATAGTAATGTCCATCTGATGCTCTCTTCAGAATCTCAAATTATTATAATGTGTACACTGCTTCATAAATACTGTGTATTTGGACTTACGAAATTAGCTCATCCTATGAGATAACAAATGTAATATCTGCTTAAAATGGTGTGAATGCACAAGGTAATGTGTTTTTCCATACCAATGCACTATAAACATCTACATCACAAATAATAACTAAAATATCAAGAATTCACAAAATTATAGTATATTCATAATGTTATTTTAAGATATCAATAATTAAAAGTACAGTTACACTTATATATACTAATAACGCAACCAAATAAAAAAAATACGCTGCAGATATTCACAATGCAACCAGATACAGAAACATGCTGCATACTCACAACGCAACCAAACACAGAAACACACTGCATACACTCATAACACCACCAAATACAAAAAAACGCTGCAAATACTCACAACGCAACCAAATACAGAAACATGCTACAAATACTCACAACGCAACCAAATACAGAAACATGCTGCAAATACTCACAACACAACCAGATACAGAAACATGCTGCAAATACTCACAACACAACCAGATACAGAAAATACGCAGTAAATATTAACAATGCAACCAAATACAGAAATGCAATGCAAATACTCACTATGCAACCAAATACAGAAATGCACTGCAAATACTCATAACGCAACCAAATACAGAAAGGCACTGCAAATACTTACAATGCAACCAAATACAAAAAAACGCTGCAAATACAACGCAACCAAATACAGAAACATGCTACAAATACTCACAATGCAACCAAATACAGAAACAAGCTGCAAATACTCACAACGCAACCAAATACAGAAAAACGCTGCAAATACTTAACAAAACCAAATACAGCAACACGCTGCAAATACTCACAACGCAACCAAATACAGAAACACGCTGCAAATATGCACACGCTGCAAATACTCACAACACAACCGATACAAAAAAATACACTGCAAGTATTCACAACGCAACCAAATACAGAAATGTGCAGAAAATACTCACAACGCAACCAAATACAGAAACGTGCAGCAAATACTCACAACGCAACCAAATACAGAAACACGTTGCAAATACTCAACTCAAAGATACAGAAATTTACTCACAACACAAACAGATACAGAAACATGCTGCAAATACTTACAACAAAAGCAGATACAGGAATGCACTGCAAATATTAACAACACAACCGAATAACAAACGCGCTGCAAATATTCCCAACACAACCAGATACAAAAAATACACTGCAAATATTCACAACGCAACCAAATATAGAAACATGCAGCAAATACTCACAATGCAAACAAATATAGAAACATGCTGCATATACTTACAACGCAAAGATACAGAAACGCACTGCAAATACTCACAACACAACCAAATGCAGAAACGCACTGCAAATATCACAACACAAACAGATACAGAAACAGAAACATGCTGCTAATACTCAAAGCGCAATAAAATACAGAAACGCACTGCAAATACTCACAACACAACTGAATACAGAAACACGCTGCAAATACTCACAACGCAAGCAAATATAGAAATGCACTGCAAATACTCACAATGCAAACAGTTACAGAAACGTGCTGAAAACACTCCCAACACAGCCAAATACAGAAATGTATTTTTAATTATGGTGAATTAAAATATTATTTAATGTAATTTCTATTTAAACTGATATGTCATGTATTTTAACATATTTGTAATGATGAAGTTGCAATTTAGTATATAAATGTGTAATATCGAATAAAACACTACAGTTAAAATTGTAATCAATGATAAAATGATGCAGACAGATTACCTTATTTATAAGACACAGTTTCCATATGCTTGTGTGCCGTAGTCTGTAATATGGGTCAGGCTTTGGTATGTCTGTTGGCCGTGGTTTTTTTTAAAAGAACTGTGAGGGAATTGTATTTGGTGTGCTGGAATAAATTGGTGTTAGAGCACACTATAAGCTAGGCTAGCTTTAGCTGATAAGCAGGCAGTGTTTGAGCAGATGAGATCGAGCAAAGCGCTGATGCATATCTGCGATGGTGAGTGAACGGGATCCGGCTCAGACCTCTCTGTAATGAGTTCTACAGCACCACGGCCCGGCTGCAGTGTTTGATCAAAGACGTAGAGCGGCCTACACCACTGTTTAGCATCACAATGTCATGCAGTTCTTAAAGCCAGACTACCAGCACTCCACAGATACTGTTCAGAAACAGATAGATTCCATATTAGATATGGCAATTTTCAGTATGGGCTTGTCACAATCCCTCCCAAGGGTTATTAATATAGTGCCATTTCGGAACCAGGATGAATGCGCCTATATGTATGATAAAATTATGTTTAGCTTTGCACTCTGTCTATTTTTTTTATTTTTATTAGACCTCAAGCTTTATCTGAGTCTTCAGCTACAGTGATTTTTATCTCAGCAGAGGACTGAAGCCACAGTCAGCTTAACATGTGATACCATCAAGTTCTCACTTCTAAAGATGCCATTACTTAGATATCATTTCTCTTTCTGTAACAGAATGAAAAGCTTCTAGTTTCTTATTTGCGCTTTCAAGGACCACAGTAAATACGTCAATCTGATTTAACTGAATATGTAACAGCAAACCACTATTATATTTTAACAAGAAAAGGAAGTAAACATTTCTACACACATCCTCCAAGCTTAGTGTGTGATTTGTGCTATGTTATTTGTACGTTGATATCCCTGAATATTTTTATCACTAAGGCACAAATGAAAAAAAAATATGGAAGTTCTGATTTGCTGTTTTAGCTTTGTGACTGTTGATTATCAAATTACATTGGATTACATAATTGATTATTCAGTTTTTATTTAGTTTTGGTTTTTAGCCAAGTGAATCCTGCATTTTAAGTTTCGGCCAAGAATTTTAATTTCGTGCATCCCTACCTTACTCCTACAGAGACAATAAAACACATGCACAGGTGAAGGGATACTCTACCCAATAATAATGACAATAATAATAATAATAATGGGAAATGTCATTATGTCATTCAAGCTAGTTTCAATTTAAAAAAATCCCCCCTGTGAAACATAAAAAAATATATACATTTATAGAAATTACTTTTATCCCCATATCTTCATTTTCCTTCAGTACGTCATCTGGGTTTGCGGTATATTTGCTGGTTTTCTTTAGTCAAATTTTAACCGGTCCAATCAGCGAACAGAGGGAGTGGCTGAGAACGATGACGTTGATGTTGTGCGCTAGTTTGAGTTGTAGTTCAGTAATGGCGGTGGAGAAAGAAGTGAGCGAAGCCGTTTGGTCCGTTGTGGCAACGCTGCCGAATATCCAGAAGTTAAAGCCGGAGCAAGAGCAATCTTTGCTGAGATTTGTTGGTGGCCATGATGTTGTGGCCCTTTTTTTTTTTTTAAAAGTTTGATTTTCCAGCTCGCTCCATTAGTAGTGAAGGTGGACGCTAGCAATACATCATGACCAAGCAGGCAGATCCAATAGTTTTAAACTTCAACAGAGTAACCGCCTTATTTTTGCAATTAAGCTTTAACCAGAGGTGGAAGTAACAAATTACAACTACTCACGTTACTGTAATTAAGTAGTTTTTTTCGGGAATTTGTATTTTCTGGAGTAAAATTTTTAAATATGTAATTTTACTTGTACTCAAGTACAAATTAAGCTGAATAATCTACTTCGTTACTTTTAAAATCACAATTCGTTACTGATTACGCTTACAATTTGAATCAATATTCAAACCTTTGACCACCGGCATTTCAGTAGCCAATAAGAGATCCGATCGTAAACTGACCAATAAAAGGCCTGATATTTGAAAAAGCCTGCAGCGCAACAGCAGCTTCTGGCCGGGGGGCGCTGATCATAACCGCACAGTGATTTATAGACTGAAAGTTTGGAGAAACAAACTGCATGGTGGTGTTGTCAAAAATAATATCTATATTTTGATACATATCGATACTGAAATATCTGACTCGGTTCCAATATTCATTGTTTGCAGTATACACACACCGATTCCAGATGCGCATTCTCGCTGAGTTTGACGCGCGTCTCAGTTCAGAGCCTGAATGTATTGCGCATCATTTTAAACATACCCGCAGGTTTCTATGGCGTGTTCTAATGGCAGATGTCGCGAGCGTGTGGTTTAACGAAGATAATTCTCAAATATACACTACACATGAACTGCCTTTCACTCACCCCGTGCAATCACAAATCTTTGTGCTCTTTAACTAGAAATTAAAGGGATACTTCACCCAAAAATAAAAATTTGCTGTTGACACCCTCAGGCCATCCGAGATGTGATTCCCCCCATTAAAATGGATTACTGTTACAATGAGTCTTGTGCTTTTTGAAACTTGAAAATAATGATTTCCTTGACAAGAGAGATTACAGAATGCAGTATTCTGAGGTTTTCCCCATGGTATTGAATATTATACTGAATATTTATATTTTAAGGGTATCATATTGAACTTAGAAATTCCAGTATCATGACCATTTATTTATTTACACTAATTTATTAAAGGTAAAAGTGTGTTTTGTTGAAAGTAACTATTTTCTAAATAGATATATGATTTCATTAAATATATATATTGGTACTTCATTAAATATTGCCGGCTAAAAAGTAGTTTTTGAGAAGAGTAATTTGTACTTTTACTTAAGTACTTTTTTGACACCAGTACTTTTACTTGTAATTGAGTATTATTTCAGCAATTTAACAGTACTTTTACTGGAGTACAAATTTTCAGTACTCTTTCCACCTCTGGCTTTAACTACACTCTAAAAAATGCTGGGTTGTTTCAACCCAATGTTGGGTCGAATATGGACTAACCTAGCAATTGGGTTGTTTTAACCCTGCGGTTGGGTTAAATATTTGCTTAAAGGGTCAGTTCACCCAAAAATGAAAATTCTGTCATTAATGACAAACCCGTAAGACATCCGTTCATCTCCGGAACACAGTTTAAGATATTTTAGATTTAGTCCGAAAGCTTTCTGTCCCTCCATTGAAAGTGTATGCACACCCTACAGTCCGTGTCCAGAAAGGTAATAAAAACATCAAGTAGTCCATGTGACATTAGTGGGTTAGTTAGACTCTTTTGAAGCATCGACAATACATTAACTAACCCACTGATGTCACATGGACTACTTTGATGATGTTTTTCATAACTTTCTTCTTACCTTTCTGGACATGGACTGTATACTGTACACTTTCAATGGAGGGACAGAAAGCTCTCGGACTAAATCTAAAATATCTTAAACTGTTCCGGAGATGAACGGGGGTCTTACTGGTTTGGAACGACATTAGGGTGGGTCATTAATGACAGAATTTTCATTTTTGGGTGAACTAACCCTTTAAGACAACCCAATCGCTGGGTTAAAAAAAAAAAACAATCACTGGGTTAGTCCATATTTGACCCAACATTGGGTTGTTTTTTACCCAGAATTTTTTAGAGTGTATACAGTTCAAAGCTCACAATTAAATTTTCTGCCTTTGTTTTGGGCTGAAAAACCTTCATAGAAATCATTTTGTCCTTCCTGAAGCTAGCAGCAGTGGAGGATAGTGATGAACTAGACAGCAGTGGGGTTTATGTTGCAGAGGGGTTGGCGTGAGTCCGCGTACCCTGACAGCTGCTCAATTAGACGTTTCAGATAACACACCCTTAAACGGGAAAAGCTGTTTCAGCGTGTCAAACCTCTTGTAAACTGTCTGAATGGATTATGCTGGCTACATGGTGGTACGGCCTAACCAGAATGAAGGAATTAGCTAAAGCTGTCAGAGTTTTACACGGGTTCCAAGTGAACTCATAATTAGTCATGTTCTAGTGATCACCTGATTTTTGCCTGAGAGTAATTGGATGATGTCAAATGAGATGTTTCTCAGACAGAAAGTTGGAATCATTTTTTTTCCACGCTTACCCCATTTTTTGAGAGTGTATATTTTTTTAAGAAGTTACGTACCTTACATTTCATCATTTTATTTTTTCTTGATGTCCACTTATAAAGTTAGCCCTGATTTCTTGCACCAAAACTTATATTTTTCTTACCCTTAGAAGTACTGAACAGACTGGGTTTGCTACTAGAGCCTTTAAGAACTAAACTTATTACAAATTACTTCTTTATGGCTGATTAAAGGGTTAGTTCCCCTAAAAATGCAAACTCACCCTTATGTCTTTCCAAACCTGTAAGACTTTTGTGCATCTTCATAACGCAAATGAAGAAATTTTTGATGGAATCTGAGAGCTCTCAGACACCTCCATAGACAGCCTACGCCACTGCAACTTTGAACCACGAAAAAAAAAGTATATTTAGTAATCGATAATCTGCCCATAATCATAATTTGTGTGGAAAGAAAATGAGTTGTTTGTGTTTTTCTGGCCTCTAGTGTTCATTTCGAAAGTAAACTGCAGTGAATTGTATGTATAGATATGTTTTTGAAGTTCTGCAAAGATGTAAGTAAAGGCATGTTTCTCCAATAACTCTTATGTTTTCCATTTTATTTTAAAACAACTGAAATATGGTTTATCTATGATATGACCCTTTAATTATTTCAATTCATTGCTCTGTTAAATGAAATTAGTGTGGAACATTCCTTTATTCATTCATTTTTAAAGTAGATCAATTGTCTAGGAATACATTAGTTCTTTTTTTACTTTTTTTTTTTTTTTTTTTTATTATCATTCAGTTTACCAAGGACAGAATGTGGTCCTGAATATCAAGGCAATGTAATAATCCAGCCCTGCTTTATTTCACTACAAGCACCATACAGGGAATAATAAATCATTTGTTAAAGTATGACATGGCTGCACTAGGGGAAATGTGGCTAATGTTGATATTTTCCTCAGAGCGCTCTTTATGCACCCTGACAGGAGCTTTCTACTCCTCCTTTTTAACTCATTTTATCCAAGTGACATTATACAGTGCATTCCAAGATACCTTTCCAAGGGCAATCAATGTGCTTCTCCCTGAGTGAGATTTAACTCAGTGCCAGCATAAATAATCACATGTGAGCTTGAACATTAAGTATTAATAAGCCTATACTGAGAGAGACCCTGTTTTGAACTTAGCTGTACTGTAGGTTCAATGCAAAATGACAGCACCTCCTGACAAAAAGCTCCTCCAGGAATAAAGGTAATAGTACTCCTCATTGTAACATTTAAAGGCTCCTTCTTGTACAAGCCTGTTTAGACCTAAGGGGTCAAGGTTTGGATGGTTAGCATGGCCCCATTAGCCCCTGCTATTGGCAGCGCCAGGTTTTGTGCTTCTAGGATGTCAAACAACAGCTAAGTACTACCAATGAGATGAATGGGAGGCTAACAGATAGCTTTATCCCTATATTATCCAAGGCTTTGGATAAAATGGTATTGCTATTAAGACATCCAGGTAAAAATAACAAAGAGACCGCACACTCTGATGGCAATAGTTGCCTTTTAAGGGTGTTTACACTAGGGGTGCTGAAATTAATCGCTTTTTTTATGCATCGCGACGCAGACGTGGCCGATTTGATATTGGTTCCGTAAGAGACCATAACCGGTTATAATTTACTGATTATTTTCTGACGTCATTTGTCAAGCACGTGCAGTAGCATACAATGGCAGAGAGAAGTGAGACATGAGTGAGAGTAATTAAAAATGCTCCAACTACTTTAAAAGTCGAAATCTGGGCACATTTCGGGTTGTATAAACAACCTGCACGACCTGGAGAACACATATGTTGTGTGTAAATCAAAGCTATCTGTTTTATCAAAACGATTTCATTTACACTTGGGCACATAAATGTATCTCTGCAAAACGGATATAAATCTGTTAAATTCCCGCAGTATGCAGATTTAATGGAGTTCACATCACCAAAAAAACAGATATGAGCTGCATTTAGTTGATTATTGGCTAATTTCAAAATCAAAGTCCGCAATATGAGCGAGCGCGGCCACAGCACTGGTAAGATATTTCAGTTTCTTTACTTTTAACGAAGATGATTGTATGTTGAGCGCCTACGACTTTACTTTCGGTTTAATTTGCGGTAGTTTGTGCGTTGGCATAATGAAGAGATACTCATCTGTGGCGTTGCGTGCTGCTGTAGCGCTGTCATATCTGACCATAACATCATATAGCCCATAACACTCTCATACGTTTATTTATTTATTTTTACATATGTGGTTTTCTTTGAGCAGGTAAAATTAAAGGTTCAGTTCATATATCTAACTGCTTGTATTTATTGACAAAATTGTATACATGAGGATGCGGTGCATTGTCAATGCATTGTGATATTGATTTGAACCGAATCGATGACATGATAATTGTAATCGAACCGAACCACGAGAACAGGTTCACACCCCTAGTTTACACTGCAAAATATATATATATATTTTTTTTTTAATTATTAAAAAAGATTGTTTAAAAAAGGAATTTGAAGGACTTTAAAGTGGACTGAAACCTCTGATTAGTTGAACTTGATATACAATAAAAGTTGTGAGACTTTCCATCATATTTACAGATAAACTGTAAAATATATTTCCATTACAGTGGATAATACTGTAAACAAAATTAAATAAAAGAGATTATGTATCAGATTTAGAACCACAGATGAATTGGTCCAAAACGAATTTTTTTTTTTTACACACTTGTTCTAGTCGGCTCTATATGTCTGCAAAATATAAAAGATTAAAACATTGTACGATGTAAAATCTTCCAAAAAATTAAATCTACTTAAAAGTATTAAAGGTGCACTATGCAGTATTTTTGCAGTAAAATATCCAAAAACCACTAGGCCAGTGTTATATATTTTGTTCAGTTGAGTACTTACTATATCCCAAATGTTTCCAACTATTTGTAAATTGTGAGAAATTTGCTATTTTAATCAAGGATCCGGGACGTTTGAGCATAGCGTCTAAGGGAGTCGCCTGTCAATTGCGTCATATCTGCGTTACCCTCGGTTTCCGGTTTTATTTGGCAGAAATGCTTTACTCTTAGCAGTGTGCAACAATTGTCACAGCAGCCGGCGAACGCACAGAGTAATGTCATAACATCATTTTCAACACACTCAAATGTATCTAATATGATAAACAGAGCTACGTTACCTCATACTCCGGAAAAGCGGAAATAGCGCCGGCGCCCGGTGACTCTGTCCTGTCATAATAAAAGTCCAGCTGCTCGCGAGGCGTGTGTTGTTCATCTCATTAACAATCACTCCAACGGCCTTGCTCAGCTCCACAACACTCGGCCCTACTCTGCTTCATACTACATTAACGTTAATAACTGCATCCATCAACATGATTTCTGCCCGAGTCCTATCCCGATTCTTTTCCACCGGCTGTGAGGTGAAGACCACATGTCCCAAGAAGCTGCGCTCAAACTTGCCGTCATCAAACTACGCCTTTGTTTTGAACAGGCGCCCTCTAGCGGACAGAAAAGTTGCATAGTGCACCTTTAAGTAGCTTAAACTGAACTATATTTTCCTCTCATAAAATCAATGTCACTTCAATTTCCAAATTATTTAAGAATAAAAGACAGTGGATGACAAAAAAAAAAGTTTTTGGCAGGCCGGATAAGTGCAGTGTTTTAAATGATAGTGTGATTATCGCTCTGTCCTCTTCTGCTAAAACCATTCTCTGTGGGGATGCACCAACCGCTGCCTTATTAACAATAATAGTATCACTGTGAGTTACAGTATAAAGGACATTGATGTGAACCTATTAGCAATCTGATCCCAAATTACATTGATCCATTTATGCTCTACTCCTCTGCACAGCAAAATGTTCTACCCTGACTAACACCTGGTTCTAACCATGTGGGATATGCGATAAAGCTATCCCTTTCATGTAAATCTTTTTGACATTGCACTGGCCAAAACACTTTTCTTTTACCATAGTACATGATTTGTAAACTAGCTAATACCTTTTGACGTTTGCATCACATAACCAGCACCATATGCATGACTTGCATAGTAAACTTGCTTGGCAACTTACCTGATACAGCACTGCATGAGGAGTCCTGTAAAACACAAGTCATGATAAAAGTTTCTACAATAAATTTTTTTTTTCTCACATTTACACTACTGATTAGGTCTAGGGTAGTCAGGGTTCAACATTAATGCTTGCCCGGGGATTTTTTAAAAGGACAAGTGAAAGAGAATTTGTCTTGCCCGACCGAACAAGTATCCTGATTAAAAGGTCAATAACAAAACATAACTAGGGAATCATCAAAATGAAAGAATGATTCTGCATTCATTTAGTGTAAGTGGCGATTTATAATTAATAATAATAGAATATGTACTGACAGTAACAACGTTGCGCTATAGAGATTGCTAAGACATGTGACCAACTGGGCGGCAACGTCATCAGAACGCAAAGAATTATGGGTATGTTTGGCCCGTTTACATGGCCTGGCATAGCAGGCCAGTGATCAGGCATGAAAATAATTAAAAATGAGAGAGAAAAACAGAATATAATCCTACAAAATGCAGCGGACTAAAGAAAACATTGTCGGACTAACGTTATATCGCCTAAAACTAAATCCTAATGCAAAGACGAGATATGATGAGAAAATAAAGGGAATCAATGGACTGGATCCTTACGAGCTGAGCGATTGGTCAAGGGACGTCAAGCTGTTGCCTAACTTCACCATATGGATTTCTTATAAAAAGGTTTAAAAACGAAAGAAAAGACGAGAGTTGGCTGTTTTTGAATAGCCTATTGTAAGTTTCTAATTTAAAATGTTTGTGATTTTAGGCTATAACCTAAATGTTTTGCCACTTGTGTGAGCTAAATCTAAAGTACTGGCTATATAAATATGTATTAATAAACATTTAAATGTAGTAGGCTATGTTAAGAGCTTACATCTATGAAAGTGTAAACAAAGACAATTGCAACTCTGACAACCCATGTTCAGTAACAACTTTTGGATTTTAAATAAAAATAATGAATAAATGCTGTGTTTGTGGTAAACAACAGCGGATCAGTTCGCAGTGCAAACGCAGCATATGTGAAAGCACAACAGGACGGCTCCTGAACCGCAACACACACTTCACACGGAGCATGTGTAAAGAAGAGCGTTAGTGTTAGTGCGTACACACACTAAGTTTTCAGTAAATTCCAGTCGCTACAGCAGGTCCAGGACCTGGAGATTGTAAAAGTGGGTTAGAAAACTGTCGTCCGTGTGAAGGTATACTAATGTTTTAAGCACCACAGTCCTCGCTCTCTCTCATCTATCTGCATGCAGTCAGAATTCAACAAAACTACACCGTCATTATTTTTCCACGCTGAAAAACAATAAAGGGATATCTTAAGCTTTATGCCAATTCTATCGTGAGAAGGACTATTGCAGTTTATAACACAGTTGGTAGGCGGCATGAACACTGCGTTCAACCCTCCATGCAAAGAAGTCTGGCGCCCGGCGTTTGTGCCATGGATTCCCCAAATGCTTTGCGTTCACCACGGGAATACGTCATGATGACGACACATTAGCAATCTCTATTGTTGAAACATTAACCTGTTAACCAGCGCCCCAATTTTGAAATTTTCTGAAAACGACATTCCCAAATGAAAATGTCTGCAGCTCTTAAACCCTATGGTCTATATTCATAAATCTGGTCTTATTTTAAACTAGACACTTAAAATAGTGTTACCCAAGAGTCATAATAGCTCAAAGTTGTATATGAACAGAGTAATATACATGTAAGTGACTCGCATTTTTATTTTTTATTATTCACTTAGGGAAAAATTATGAGATTTTAATGTTAAGGTCCTGAAAATAAGCATAATATAAAACTGAATGTCTGATCATGTTTTGATTCAAATTTGAGGATGATTCTGTCAAAAATGTAGCTTCTGTAAGCTTTTATATCAAGAAAAGACTAGGCGTCCTTTCCAAAAGGGCTTTTATTTTAGAACATTTGTAATTGCAAAGAGTAGTTTTTTTATTCAAATAAATCTGCAATAAACTGCTGATTATGATTAATTTACAGTTACTGAAAAACTAAATGAACTATTTACAGAATTTTTAAAGTGTAAAAACTCATTTAGTTGATAAAAACAGTCTGTCATAGAGCCTGCGCGCTCCACTGCAGTGTTGCGCAATCTGACTGGCAGGCGCTTGGCTGCTATGGAGATTGTGACTAGAGGCATATTCACCAATAATGCTTACAAACACAACGTAAGATAATGCCTTGTGATTAGTTACTACGTCCGTCAATCAAACCTTTGCTGGCAAGGCATTGGCTAGGCATTGATTGCCTTCATCCAACGAAAACCATGCGCGCTTTGATTGACAGCTGGCGGAAGTAATGCGGCAACTCTGTGTAATGACTCCTCAGAGAGCCTGTGATTGAAGCAGAGAGACCTGGGAGGGTTTAACGTGACAGGAAGAGTCCACAGCACAGGAGATCGTCAGAAACGGATTTGAATCACTATTTCATTGAAAATGGACACGATTGATTACTCTAACTCAAAACGCCCAAGCAAACAAAGGAGTATTTTTAGTTTTTTCCTTATTTTTCGTTGTTTTGGATTAAAAGTGGGATGCATTTGGAAGAGTGGACTCTTACGGACATGTATGCGGTTGTTTTTGGATTGGTCCGATCTGATCTGCACGATAGGAGATGAAAGATGAGTACTGCGTTCATTATGCTAATGTTTAAATAGCTACTGCTACAGCATTTCATTTAACCTTTTCCTCTCTGGTGTATTTATTGCAAAAACGAGTTCAGAACATGAATCTCGAGTGTTTTAGCTTTCAAATGAAGCTTAGTTTGTGATGGTTGATTAAATAGTTTGTATAAAACAAAAGTGAATAAAAGTAGAGACACGCCCACTTACGTCAACCCCGCCCACGAACCGGTGCGGGTTAACTTTAAGCAACATAAACGACAACTAGTGCTGCATACCATCATGATTGAAAATGTGACATTGATTTTATATGGCATGTCAATAAACAAGTAGTTAATATTAAGTCACTTACATTTTAGACACAATATTGACTGTTTTTGTTCTGTTTCAGCAGAGAAAATAGTTCCAAACAAAGATCACAGCAGAACCCCAGCGTCTCTCACGGAAACACTCAGTCATGTTTCATTACTGAATGAGTCAGCCTTTTGAACAAATCTTCTGAATGAACGACTCAATGACTCGCTCATTAAGAAGGTCACCTGCCGCCACCTACAGGCGGTTTAGTTTCAGAATAAAATGAAAGATGAAGCATAATTTTAAAAGATTAGGGGGGAAAATGCTCTTTATAAAGGTTAAAATATCATAAACATGCAGATTTAAATATGTCAAAGCTGATAGAACACTGATCAGAATATTGCTTCGGAATAACTTACATGTACACATTTTTTTCTGGACAACCAATTTTTTTACTCTGACAAGTGAGTGTCAGATTTACTTGTCCGTACGACAAGCACATGAAAAGCTTAAATAAAAAGATTTATTTTTTCTTCAATGAGCCTGGGTTGCATAAAGAACGCTAGCTTGTCAAATGGTGTATTGCATTTAAAATAATTCTGTGGTGAACATTTTTGGGGAAACAATTATCTTTCGTCTTGCTAAAACTAATGTCATAGCTTGCATTTGGGTTTGTTTTGTTTTTTAATTTATTTTTAATTTATTTTTATACCATATATACAAATCATTAAATAATATTGATAATTTGAATATTTCAGTATGTGAGCTTTATTAAAAAGGACACATGATTAAAATATTCTGCTCACAAGTGATACAACATTTGTGATGCAAATGAGAGATGTCGTCATTTGTGTAACTGATATAATATAATTCGATTTTCACCCAAATAAATAAAGAAAGAAAAAGAAATTAAAACTACGAATTACATGTAGTGATACTTTGATGTCTAGGTTTGGGACAAGGGTTAAACTGTTAAAACTTTAATTTGATACATAAAAAAGTGATCTTAAATAACATGAAAATAGTTTTGTTTTGATAATTATAAACCCTTGGGACATAAAAGTACCAGTAATTGAAGAAACAATCCTATGTCAGTGTACAAAACTGTTCACTCATTTTGTTCACGTTTTCCCCATGGACAATGTGGGAATCACCATTATACACACAATACCATGTTGTGAATAACAGATAGGCCTAACTAGCTAAATAATCTGTTTTTCTTTTCCTAGTAATGGCTACCACAAGTATGTCCAATCATGTCTTCTCTGGTCATTGAATAAGTGGCGTTCACCTGCCAGTGAGGAGCAGAAAGCACAGCCGTAAATACAGTGTCACTCTTGACTTTTTTCCACTTTAAAAGAATGCGGCACCTCTACGAGCCACTTTTCCATCTAATTACTGTAGTCACTGACAGCATGGTAGGCTGGTAATTTGATTTATATTGAGTTACACAAGGAATGGATTAACAGCTAATAAAAAATGCATAGCGCCACCCTTGCAGTCACCGCATTTGTCACAGGCCTTTACTTTCCTTCATGTGCCCTTTATGCTGCGCTTTGAGCAGAGAATGAGAAATAGACCTGCATATTCATTCGCATTCTGTCTTATTCCCACTCTCTTCCCAGGATGCTCTCGGCTGAAAAAAAAAAAAAAAGATTTACAGGCCTCCGCCGGTTCATGTTATAGTTGTAAATTGCTCCCGATGCTACGTGTTATTGAGCTACCAGAGAGCTAAATGTGCACCACTCATATTGTATTATTTATAATTGTATCATTTTTGTTTTTCTTGGATGAAGACATAAAAATAGAGTAGGGTGCAGTCAATGGAATAGAATTATCCACTAGAACTTTAACATATATTTAACACATTTATCATCATGCATATACTTTAAACAATTAAAAAATATTGATATATGTGATTATTTGCAATTTGATTAATTAATCTGCATATTATGATGAGTATGAGGAAAATCACAAAAATCCATGGCTAGTTTATCAATTTTATACAGCTGCATATTATGTAAGCATTCTTGTACACCTGAATTTGTCATGGAGTCTTAGTGTTGAACCTGAATATATATCATGTTCCTCCATCGTTATTAAGAAGTGTCTCTCAAGGCCAAAGCTGCCACCGCTGTGCCTGATCAGAATGGAACACACAGACCCCTCAAGAAATGCATACATACATGCATAAACAAATAACTCTTTTAAATAAATTTACTAACTCATTTTTTGTGTTGGTATAAACTATATACATGGAGGAGACAATAAATTTATAAATTTTTAAAAACTTGCATTAAACATATATAAAAAATTAAAGCAATAACCACTCTTTAATTTTTTAATAAATGTTTAAAAATAGTATTCAGATAAATTAATCAGGTTATCATGTAATTAATTTGATTGAAATGTTTAATTAATTGACAACCTTCTTTTTTAAAGAGGGTTGTGCATGTTATTGTAGCATTTGCAGTCTAGTAAAAAGTTGTCCAATCTTCCTGTTGAAGACATTTACAAGAAACAACAAGAGGTCAGGAGGTTTGATCTTTGAGAAAACGAATCCCAAAGAGATTCTTACAGCTTCACAGCATTTAGAAGCAACCGTTTCAGCTCACAGGGCAAGCAATCTCAGATGTCTAGAATTTTATTCTTAGAAGTTGAGTAGAATTGTTCTGATCAGAAATCTTTTTATTAAAGTTGTAAGACTGTGAAAACTGGAAGAACTTTAAATGGCGACTCTCTGAGAAAACGAAATAGTAAATCGTGCGCATGATTTATAAATAGAGGGAATGAAATGTACCTTTTTTGTCTTGCATGTCATGTGCGGGTCTTCATACGGAAGAACATTGTTTTGATTCTGCGTGACTGTGCAGGCTTACCGTGAATCAGGATAATACAAAAAGACGTTTTGGAAAAATGATTGATTATGTATTGACTCAATTTTGATAATTTTGAACAAAAAAAGTTACATAGTGTACCTTTAAACTAAAAAAAAATGAGACAACTAACTGAAATAAATAAATTATTATTTGAAGTAATGTTTTTTGTTTTTTTTTTATACAATAATAACCCTGCTTTGCACGAGCAGAAAGAGAAAATGAAGTTCAAAAGAAGAACAACATATGTTCCACTTATTGGCTGGATGGGTGATGCAGGCTGGAGATAATAGAGGAAAGAAAAGGAGAGAAAGAGAGTGAGGCAGTAATTATAAGAGAATTAAATAGAGGAGAGTGAGCTCTAGCCAGATTAAGGCTAACTGTCAGAACAGAAGGAGAGAGCAAATAACAGGATCCTATCCCTCCACCTTCAGATGGATCTTTTTCTCTCCCAGAATGTTTATTCTGTTGTCCTATAATATGCCTGAACAAATAATATAACAGATCAGACACCAAGCTCTGATGCATGATCTGCATCATGGTAAATAGCCGCTATACACCTGTGCTGTGACAAAGTATCAGATATTATTGTAGCAAGTTGCAATAATAACCAAAATTATCAGGCTAAATAAGTAAATAAGTAGCACATGGACATGAGCAGGGGTGGGCAATTCCAGTCCTGGAGGGTCACTGTCCTGCAGAGTTTAGCTCCATCCCTAATCAAACACACCTGAACCAGCTAATCGAGGTCTTCGGGATTACTAGAAGGCCACAGGCAGGTGAGTTTGATCAGGTTTGGAACTAAACTCTGCAGGACAATGGCCCTCCAGGACTGGAATTCCCCACCCCTGAGCAAGAGGGATGATAAATATCAGCACATATGATATTTGGCTGTAGTCAGAACAACAGCACAATTGTGAGTGATTACTTAATTAGCCTGACTAATATTGATTTTATGTATAACAGTTCTATAAACAAGTTAGTATTTATGTTTCAGAAAAAAAATACTGTATGTTTTATCTCTGCTAAAACGGTTGCATTATTAACTATATTACTTGAAAGTGTTATTTCAATTAACAAATAACAACTATGTAACAGTTCTTTGTTCAGGGAAGAAGGAGGCGGGAACCAGTGAACATTTAAACACACTTTAATAAATAAATGAACAAAACAAAAATAATGCGGGCAGCCCCTCACGGACAACTGCCATGCACACACATCATAAACCATAAACAAAACACAATATAAAGTCTAGGCCTGGTCCTCTCTCGTCCTTCACTAGTGTCGCTCGTCCTTATATCCCTCCAAGCTCCCTCATGAGAGGACTCGAGACCGATGTGACTCGCAGGTGACGCTCATTATCAATCACGCACCTCTCGCTTGCTCGTCCCACGTCTCTGGCACGTCCACCTCGCCACAAGTTAATATTACTTATTTTTTTATTACTTAAATTTTTTAATATTGGTCTTTTATAAAATTGTAATACAGCCAAAATTGGATTTAGATGCAAATGCAATAATGGTACACACTATACGACTGCCAGGCCAATTATGAATGTAATTTGATCGTTACGACTGATCATGCTCAAACGGACCGAGTTTGTTCCAGTTGCGCTCGGTTGGTGTACGCTACACGTAGTGTGCGGTGTCTGAGGATTCTAGAACCAGCTGTTGTCATTCGCCCTCACAAAGATTTTATTTAACCTGTTTAATATTTGAGACTGATGCTGGCGACAATGCTGTATAAAGAGATGCATTCCCTGTCAAACATCATTCATCCTTGTTTTTATAGTTTTGTGAAACACATCTGATTTTTCATGTTTCTTTTGTAATATGTCAGATTAATTGTTTTTAGGCTATTAATTTAGCCACAGTCCATTTTAAATGAGCCTTGGCCCAGAGAAAACAGCTGCGGATCTGGATCATGTTTAGAAATGGCTTCTTTTTTGACCTATAGAGTTTTAGCCGGCAACGGCGAATGGCACGGTGGATTGTGTTCACCGACAATGTTTTCTGGAAGTATTCCTGAGCCCATGTTGTGATTTCCATTACAGTAGCATTCCTGTATGTGATGCAGTGATGTCTAAGGACCCGAAGATCATGGCATCTAGTATGGTTTTCTGGCCTTGACCCTTACGTACAGAGATTGTTCCAGATTCACTGAATCTTTGGATGATATTATGCACTGTACAACTGTACAACTATTTAATAATCAATTAAAAAGGATCCATCTTGTGATCAGA
Source organism: Gobiocypris rarus (assembly GCA_023029165.1). Taxonomy (NCBI): domain Eukaryota; kingdom Metazoa; phylum Chordata; class Actinopteri; order Cypriniformes; family Gobionidae; genus Gobiocypris; species Gobiocypris rarus. The sequence continues at coordinate 22,968,862 of CM040917.1, read as the reverse complement.
TGCTGGAATTCATTGGATGCACGGATCTCACAGTGCATTATGTGTATTCTCTAGTTTTTGAGCGTACATCAGATGTACAATCGTTATTGCAGTGCATTGTGGGATAAGTGAATCAATAATGTCCACTACGTTTTCAGACACCACTACAAATGGTGCCCTGTTTAAGGGTGTAGGGGGCAATTTCGGACATAGCCAAGGAAACAGGAACTAAACACAAAAAGGGAACACAGAAACAATAAGAACAGAGAATACATTTTACCATAGAACTCCATACAAAACAAAAGACAGAACCAATGGGGGACAATTGGGAGCGTTGTACATTTACTGTAGACTAATAAAATAACAATTACAATAGGCTATACAAATAACATTTTCTAATGACTTCTGTTTTGGAATAAATAAAGTAATATTTTATATTTTGTTCTAACTGGTGATTGGTAACTCTGGAACAGGAATAAATAAAATAAAAAATAGCCCATAATTTTGCTCAGAATGAACCAAGTCGTTTTTAATGCCTCCATGATTTGAGAATAACAGTCTATTTTATTGCTTGATTAGTAAAAAAAAAAAAAAAGAAAATAAGAAAAAAGAACAGCACTAGAAGTGTTGTAATTGCCAATATTAATAAGGAAATACATAGACCTAATGTCTATTGGCGATAACGGCAAAACGACTAAAATCTGCTCCTGTCTATGGAAACGGTCTTTAGTGTGTTGAGTTCAGTCTTAGAATGTTTCAGTTAGTCATTAATGTGTCCCTATCTTAATAATCAATGATTAGATCATTATTGCAGTGATTATGTTGCTAGCATTTTATTATTTTTGGTAACCTATTTCTTAAGCAACCATGTAGGAAGACATCATGGCCATATTGCAGGAGGACAATGTCAAGATTCATCAGGCTCAAATTGTGAAAGAATGGTTGGGAGGGAGCAGGAAGAATCATTTTCACACAGGAATCTGCACCTCCAGACCTTAAATTCATTGAAAGTCTTTGGGATTTGCTGGAGACTTTACAGAGTGCTCGACTCTTGCATTGTCAGTACAAGAGCTGGACCAAAAATGGATGCACCTCTTGATTGAAATAAATGTGGTGATGTTTTTTCCATCAAGAGGTGCATCAATGTTTGGTCCAGATCTTACATTGTTTCTGTTCATCGTTCGGTCTCGTCAATGTTAATGTATGCATCCTTGTTATTCTCTATATAAGATTGTTCCTTCGAGTCTACTGTGCCATACATGTTGTAAAGCCACACCGTTTTGTGACTACAGCATAATGTATACATATTTTTACACAATTTCTACCTGAGGTCTTCCAGGTCTAGAAATCACACTTTTATAATTCTTCAAAAGAAAAAGAAAATAAAAAAAAGTTAATTATTGAAACATTGATGTTTAGTTGTTTTAGCTTATTTTAAGTTTTTTTGTTTTCATTTTTATCTTGAGGCCCCTATTTGAGAGCAGATTCTAATGTGTTCTGGCATTCTGTGTTTATGTGTGTGCCCACAGGTTTGATTACCAGGAGCTACTACACAACTCCAGTTTTTGCCTTGTTCCTCGGGGCAGGCGGCTTGGGTCCTTCCGCTTTCTAGAGGCCCTGCAGGTTGGTGACTCTGAAGTTTGCCTGTATAAACTCTTTCACAGCATGCTTCCTTTCATAACAGGTGTTTTTGATAGGCTTGGATGTTTTTAGGGCTCAGCCATTTGGAGCCCTGAGGTTACAATATACTGACGTATGGGTTATTGATATTGACATTCTGTCATCTCTTCAAAAACACCCAGAGATTCTTATACCGAAGAGAAGAGGTGAAGAGAACTATTAATGAATCAATCTCTCTCTCCATCCCTGATGTAGATGCAGCTGAAACTCCCCTTCTATCACTTTTTTATTGTTATTTATTTATTTAGGCCTATTTGTATTAGGAAATAATTACAGTTCAGTGCCTCTACCACATAACTTGTGTGCCTTATATTATATTTTGATGTTCCCAATACCAATTAAGCAACAGTTTTTGTTTAAGTTTATTTTGTGAAAAGTAAAGTTTGTGAAAAGTAGGCTATAAGCCAGTAACACCAGTGATGCAGAAAGCATGCGATGAAACTTCAGATGAATAGAATGCAGAAGCTGTCAATGTTGCACATGTTGGATTCTAAAATGAACAGAGTTTGCATAATACATAATACTATGAATATGTTTAATTATACTACAGGCCTGTTGAATGGTTGAATCTGATTTGTTGGCGAACATTCTAAGGTGTGCAATTATTTTCAGGGAAATGCACAAAAGCGCAATGCGCAAAAGTAGTTCCAGGCAGGTCTTGACAACTGGAGATTCACCCATAGTCAAAAGCAAACAGTCAAAATGCTGTTAACATTAACAATTTGAGAACAAAGTATAACAATAATGATAATTTGCTTGTTTGATGTTATACGAGCAATCGTTAGATTTAATCTCAGTTGGTGGCACTATTTATTACAATGTTCTGTTCCCAAAAGTGGCAGATACTTAGCTACTTGTTCAGATTACATTTTCCGGTGAAAATTCTAATTTAGTTTATACTCCAAGACGTAAAATCTGTGATTCTGAAGTACAGTATCCACACCGGTGAGGTGAATGAATGACAGCCACACAAACTCCTCAAAACATTAGATTCATCCGCACTGAGGAGCCGCCGCGCCGTTGCAAAACTCACGTATAGATGATAACTCCGCAAATAACTGAAATTGCAGGTTTGGCAAAACAGAAGCAAAACTTACGGACTGAAGCTTTAATATTATTAATTATTTATAGTAACTTGGAACATTATGAATTTTACAGGTTTTTTATGATATAATGTGTAAATATTCATATACATAAAGATCATTGTAAATGTTTTGATGTCACATGATCTTGATGTCTTTGATGTCACATGATCCTTCAGAAACCATTATAATATGCTGATTGGATGCTCTTAATATTGTCACAGTTGAAAATAATTGTGCTGATTAATATTTTTTGTGGAAACCTTGATACATTTTTCTGGATTCTTTGACTAAAAAAAAACCTTGGTAATATCATTAAGCTTTGTGGTTCTTTTTATCTTGGTTTATATGTGTTATTAACACTATGTGAAATGTAATGTAAAATGTAAAAAAAAAAAAAAAAACTATATCATATGCTGAGGTACATTTGTGAAGTGTTAACGATTAAAAGAAAAAACAACAACAAGAACCATACCGAACCGAAAACCGTGACCCTAAAACGTGATACGAACTGTGGGTTTTTTGAACTGTGTGGGTAGCACGGTTCAAAAAACCCACAGTTCGTATCACGTTTTAGGGTCACGGTTTTAAAGTTTCCTAATTTTGTTTTGGAGGTCCTAAAACAGGTTTACATGCATCAAAGTTCAAAGAACACATTTTCTTGTAATATACATTGCACTTCACCACATTGTTCAATGATTCGCAAACGACTCTTTGGATGAATCAGTCTCTCTAAATCCCTCCTTTTCTCAAGCTTCTCTGCCCTTATTGGCCAGATAGCCCAGTCTTTTGTGATTGATCTACTGTACAGCACGTCTTTCTGAAGCTAAACGCTCATCACCATAACTGTACTTCAGCTCCGTCCAGAGGCTTCCTAATGCTCAACGATTGTCGATTTTACCATATCAATCCGTGTGCGAGTCCGATGAAGAAAAATTGGAAGAAATAGTTAATCAACCTGAACCTCCATCACAAGGACAATTTGAGCAGGACGTTTCTCACTGACACACTACTCAGTTTGAGGTAATTACATTATGAGATGCTGCAACTGTAATTCCTCACCATCAGCATTAATAAGAGTATGTCCATCAACAAACCGATGTGTGTGTATATTTCTAATTTATTGCAATGCACATGCAGGAACTGTATCAATAACCGTGCATACATTAGCCGAGCACTAACTTGAATGACTGATGAAACATTCAAGTTTGCAAAACAAAACTTGCTCCACCCTTTATCTTTACTCAAAGTGGTTAAAACGACAGACAATCTGAATTAATAGACACAGGTTTAGGTAGTGGCACACGTCTGATTTGCAGTAGTATTCAGTAAGACAGTAATAATGTGAGTTAGCTGTTTAGCCAAAGACCTACACAATATAAAACGCAAAACTACATATTTTGAAGACTCAGTAGAAAGTATATACATTATGAATAAATCATACTTACAGGTTATGATTCTTAGAAGCTTATGATTCTTAGAAGCAAGCTTGTCCAAATAAACTGGGTACTGACCCATCTTTCATGAAAAAACGTTTTGAGAATCGTGTTGAACTCCGAGATTTGAGAAGCAGTGGTCAGTAAAATGACGTGTTTGCGGGCGGACATCGTACAACATAGTTTCTAGTTTCTTTTCTAGTGACCTAACGCAGTATGATTCGAAACAAAGACGACTCGTTTAGGCAGTTCAGCGTCCATTCTTTTTTGGTGGGGAGTAATAAATAAATACAATAACTTTATTTATTGTGCACTTTCGACTTTACTACTTTGCAGAACGTTTACATTCACAAACAGCTATTTCACGAGTTTGTGTACCCATATAATCTTAGTGAAAGTGGTAAACAGATTTGGCTTGCTGTCTGCTATAGAGGGGCTCGAAGAGGATATTCTACCCGAGCTCCGATTGCCCCCCTATAACAGGCAAAATTGTACAAAAAAGGAGGAGCAGGGGAGGAGGAGGGATTCTGCAAGAACTAACAACGGGAAGAGGTACGCTGCTGGTTTTATGCCTTGGTATTAATTGGAATATTAGATGGGCGTACTCCTCCCGAAATTACGTTTAATAACTTCACTTTACACACTGCATTAAAAGGAAATATTCAAAAAATCATAATAGGGGCACTTTAAAGAAAGCATCTTACATCTTTACATCTAATAACGAAAGTCACTTTATGAGAAATATTCCATCCTCTATTAAGTACAGAGTAGCATACAATCAGAAAGTAGATTAATAAAAAATAAAAAAAGTGTTGCTGCCAGTGAAGACGCTTTTCTGTCCCATCTAGCCTGTCAAAACCGATATTTGTCATTCATATTTGGGATGTAAACACAGAGTGTTTGAATTTCCTCAGTATTTTTCACATCTCTCCAGCAGTTGAGTGAGGCAGTGGCTCCCTGTGTTGTGCTCTCTGATGGGAGCACTTTGAAAAGAGACATCAAAAGGCTTTTAGATGCTGTTGCATGTGGGGCAGTCCTTCTGTTGTCAACCATCTCCATTTAAAAAAAAAGAGAAGAAAACATGGAGGGAGAGAAGGCATGTGTATGCGTGTGAAGGAAGGTGTCTGTGTGAAAGGTCAGGTGGGATTACCAAAGCGGTGGTCTCTGCCTCACTCCTGATACCTGGCACAAACCTCCTTAAGTCTTCTATATGACTGTCACCTTTAAAAGCTGGACGGTCAGGTGCAGTCTTGAATTTAAAGACTGCTCACCCAAACCTAAACCCGCAGACTACCTGCTCCCCTGAAGACCAATTATAGAAATCTATAATTGTATTGGTGCGTAAACGGTTTTTGTTTTGTTAGAAGTTGTGCAATGTTTTAGTAGTTAATTCCATGTCAGTATAGTTTTACTACAAATTTTACACAAATTGTTTCATCTGCCATGATCTGCACATGAGGTTGGCCGACAAATCAAATTGTACAAATTCATACAAAATCAATAATTCGTACAATATTTCAAACATGACAACTCTCGAAAAAAAGTTTAGGTTATTGAATATGGCAATGTTTATGTACTTGGTCTAGGAGATGGAAGTTTCAAAGGAACTCTGATAGCAGGCTTCAGGACTAGCCTACAGCAAAAACTGGACCAGACTATTTATTAACAAAATAAACAAAGCAAAAACCACAGCAGAGAACACTGGAGTTTAAATACCAAAGGGATAAAAGGCAAATAAATGAGAATGATCACAGAACTAATCAACAAAGAAACTACAAAAGAACTACAAAAAAGGCACAGCACAGGGAACAGAAACAGGGTAAAATGCAAACTAAAATTCCATTTAACAAAACACGCGAAACAAAAAGCCAGGGAAAACATAACAGGTATGTTCACACGACAACGATGTACTAAAACCAGAAATGTTTTTCATTCACGTTTTTGCGTGTATAGACAACAAATTTGTCAAAAGGATCCCCTTTCACACAGATCCGCAAAAACAACTAAAACGCGGTATTATTCATGCCAAGCCAGTAGTTGGCAATGTCACTTTGTAAAGAAACACTACGCAAACTATAATCAGAATACGTATAATATGCATGCGCATCGTAGTACTTGCTTGTTTGCACAAGCTTTGAATGATGGAAATATATTTAAACGTTTATTTAAGGGATTGTGGTGTTGACGATTTCAGCTTTACCCACCCCTAAACATTTTGCCCTAATAGGTTAAAAAAAAAAAACACTGCTTGGATTAATCAATATGTTTTTGTTACACCGTCTACACCGGATGCGTTGTGTCGCACTGTAAAAGCTAGAAGCTGTCTACACTGGACGCGACGAAGCGACCATTGCAAATCCATTTGTCCTTCCTATGAGCAGTATCGCGCATGCTTGGGGTATGTCATAAATAAAATGAGGCATCAGTTTACTGTCGGCACCGCACCAAACCAATGTAGACAACATAACTGATTATGATGGGTTATACTGTCAATTGACACGTCACGTCCTGTCGCACCGATCGTGTTAGGTGTAGATACGCTGTTAAAAATAATAATAACCTTGTATCCAACTAAACATTCTGCAAAGTGGTTGTCATTTACATACAGTAATACTTCAAAGCTGCATAAAGGCAGCGGTTTAGCCTACAGTGTTATTAAACTGACCATTACACTAGTGTTCTATATTACTGTGTTCCATATTGAAACACAATAACATTTTTTTACTTTTTTTAAATTGCTCTGTATATTGCACATGCCATTCCTGTTACATTGAAACCGTATTTTTGAGAAATATATGAGTAATGAGTAATTGGAGTTTCATGAGGCTCAATGCAGAGTTGTGGACAGACAGTCACTGAGAGCCACAAACAAACAGGAGCTACATTTAACAGTTCACCCTGAACCAAAACAAGAAGCTTATGCTGCATTCACGCCATGTCGTAGTAACCCTAATTAAGAGATGGCAACCCATGGCTTTCTATTCGGAGCGATTCATGGCCTCAGACTCGGACATATGTGTTTCTATTTCAACACTATCAACATTGAAATGAATCTGCAGCAGTCAGGTGGTATAACTAGAGCACTGTAAGTTGTTTTCGTTCATTATTGTTGTAAAGTTATGTTCTTTGAGACATGGGGTAATTTAGCGGCGTCTCTCGTGATGCTTTGCAGATTCTGCTGTGTGCATTCATGTGTTTTGAAGGAGGTGTGGTTTTGAGACACTCTGAAGGGAGGGTGGGATCTCAAGCTTTCAAAGTTAACTTCTCTGAAATTGCCTACCCTGCCTTTAACAAATGTTAACAAATGGAACCTTATTACGGAGACCAGGAGAGGATGTTTGGTTCAATTAGTTTTGTTGTAAAATTATTTAATGTGTTAAATGTGCAAACAACCTGCGCGACCATAGCAACCTGTGATTATGAGAAATTAATAGGCCTATAATTTGTGTGCATGTGTGTGTGTATAATATATTATATTAAAGCCTACACTCACCTAAAGGATTATTAGGAACACCATACTAATACTGTGTTTGACCCCCTTTCACCTTCAGAACTGCCTTAATTCTACGTGGTATTGATTCAACAAGGTGCTGAAAGCATTCTTTAGAAATGTTGGCCCATATTGATCGGATAGCATCTTGTAGTTGATGGAGATTTGTGAGATGCACATCCACGGCACGAAGCTCCCGTTCCACCACATCCCAAAGATGCTCTATTGGGTTGGGATCTGGTGACTGTCGGGGCCATTTTAGTTCAGTGAACTCATTGTCATGTTCAAGAAACCAATTTGAAATGATTCAAGCTTTGTGACATGGTGCATTATCCTGCTGGAAGTAGCCATCAGAGGATGGGTACATGGTGGTCATAAAGGGATGGACATGGTCATAAACAATGCTCAGGTAGGCCATGACATTTAAACGATGCCCAATTGGCACTAAGGGGCCTAAAGTGTGCCAAGAAAACATCCCCCACACCATTACACCACCCAGTACCCGGTGGGATCTTCTGCTGTTGTAGCCCATCCGCCTCAAGGTTGTGCGTGTTGTGGCTTCACAAATGCTTTGCTGCATACCTCGGTTGTAATGAGTGGTTATTTCAGTCAAAGTTGCTCTTCTATCAGCTTGAATCAGTCGGCCCATTCTCCTCTGACCTCTAGCATCAACAAGGCATTTTCGCCACAGGACTGCCGATACTGGATGTTTTTCCTTTTCACACCATTCTTTGTAAACCCTAGAAATGGTTGTGGAAAATCCCAGTAACTGAGCAGATTGTGAAATACTCAAACCGCCCGTCTGGCACCAACAACCATGGCACGCTCAAAATTGCTTAAATCACATTTCTTTCCCATTCTGACATTCAGTTTGGAGTTCAGGAGATTGTCTTGACCAGGACCACACCCCTAAATGCATTGAAGCAACTGCCATGTGATTGGCTGATTAGATAATTGCATTAATGAGAAATTGAACAGGTGTTCCTAATAATCATTTAGGTGAGTGTGTATTGTATCTTATAATATTGTATAAGTATTCTTTTAACATAAAGGCTAGATTATTAATACTTTATTACTTAAACTTCAATCGAATGCTGTCACCGGTTACAAATGAAAACTGATACTCATTTATGATTCATTTAAAGTATAAAATATATATTTTAACACACATAACAATAAAAATCTAATCAATAATGATAAGCATAGCCTAAAAAATTATTATAATTGAAAAATATTAAATAAAAAAAAATGGTAAACTTCATTCGAATGCAATTCAATATAATAGGCAATATGTTAATATAATAATTTCTTAATTCCGCACTTTTTCTTAATAAAATAAATATTATTATAGGCTTATTCATTTCAGGTAATTCCAGGTTGCTATGGTCACGCAAAATATTTAAGCTAAAATATTTATTAATCTCATCTCAGTCTTTTAAATCAGTTCACTTATACGTAGGCTATCTTAATCTTGTTTATTATTTGTGTGTGTGTGTGTGTGTGTGTGTGTGTGGGCATGTTTTTGTGAAATATCAGGACACAAATGTGTATAATGACATTGGTATGACATAGGTATTACAAAAAGAGGGTGAAATATGAGGACATTCCCATGTCCTCACTTTTCAAAATGCTTATAAATCACACAGGATGAGTTTTTTCACAGAACGTAAACTCAGTCTCCTATGATGGGTAGGTTTAGGGTCAGGGGCAGTGTAAGGGGATAGAAAATATGGTTTGTACGGTATAAAAACCATTACGCCTATGGAATGTCCCCACATTTCACAAAAACAAACGTGTGTGTGTGTGTGTGTGTGTGTGTGTGTGTATTATAATATTTAATGCGCTTATTTATTTCTGATAATTCCAGGTTGCTATGGTCACAAGAGGTTGTTTGCGCATCCTCATATGAAGTCGTAGCCACAAGAAAAATATATTGTCACGAAAAACTAACTGAACCAAACATGTCCCCTTAAAATAGTATCGAAAAACTTTTATATGACCATTTTAGAATCTAGTAGCTATTGGCAAATGAAAAAGTCCACAGAGAAAATGACATTTTTCAAGGTGTCAGTGTACATTTTGACAACAGTTCATCGATTGAAATGAACACTGTGAAAGTGTTGTACAGTTGTTGGTGGCAGTTGTGTAGAGGGTGAGGATTTGATATGTGTGTGTGTGTGTGTGTGTGTGTGTGTGTGTGTGTGTGTGTGTGTGTGTGTGTGTGTGTGTGTGTGTGTGTGTGTGTGTGTGTGTGTGTGTGTGTGTGTGTGTGTGTGTGTGTGTGTGTGTGTGTGTGTGTGTGTGTGTGTGTGGCGTCCTAGTAATCCCTACGGTATGGGGACAAAATGTCCCCACAAAGATGGCAATATCCGAAATCCTTGTCCTTGTGGGGACATTTTTGGTCCCAATGAGGAAAACAGGTCATAAATCACACTAAGTGATGTTTTTGAAAAAGTAAAAATGCAGCATGTCTCCTGTGATGTGTAGGTTTAGGGGCAGGGGCAGTGTTGGGGATAGAAAATACGGTTTGTACAGTATAAAATGCATTACGCCTATGGAATGTCCCCATAAAACATGAAAACGTGTGTGTGTGTGTGTGTGTGTGTGTGTGTGTGTGTGTGTGTGTGTGTGTGTGTGTGTGTGTGTGTGTGTGTGTGTGTGCGTGCCTTTTCCACAGGCGGCCTGTATTCCTGTGCTGCTGAGTAACGGATGGGAGCTGCCCTTCTCAGAGGTCATTGACTGGAGTAAAGCTGCTATCATTGGAGATGAGAGATTATTGCTGCAGGTACACACATGCACACACACAACACACATTCACATCACACCATCAGTGCACAATCCCCCAAAACACTTAACAAACACATCGTCATAGTCCTCTTTATGATAATGTGATCTTACAGTAATGAGAACACACTGCTATATAACTTAGAATTAAAATCCTCACACTTGCTTTGTTCCACATCTGAAGTGACCACTCACTGCACTGGGAGATTTAATTAAATGTTTCTGAAATTCTCATGAGGAACAATCAGTGCCATTATTCCCAGGACATTTTAAAGTGTTTTAAGATATCTTAGAAACCGAGTGAACTGACATCTTCATATTTTTGCTTGGCACAATTAATTAGGTCTCTTCTAACTTTTAAAAATATCAGTTTTTTTTGTGGGTTGTCTACAAACCGGAAGGTTAGTTCTATCCCTGGTTCCATCTGACCAAGTGTCGAGGTGTCCATGAGCAAGACACCTAACCCCAGCTGCTCCCGACGAGCTGGATGGCGCCTTGCATGGCTGACACCGCCATCGGTGTATGAATGAGTGAATGAATGGGTGAATGTGAGGCAACATGTAAAGCACTTTGGTGGCCATGGGTCTGTTGAAAGCGCTATATAAATGCAGTCCATTTACCATTTTTTAGATTTAGCTGGTATTACATATACAGGATTACAGTAGCGCACAACACAACGAAATAAAGCCACAACACAACAGAATCAAGCCACAACACAACGAAAAAGCCACAACACAATGGAATCAAGCCACAACAAGAAAAGCCACAACACAATAAAACGGAAATGCTCCCGACCACTACGGGGCTCTCGGAGTGCGGTAAAGTTAGTTTTCCTTGCCATTGTTCTATAGATACGCCAGTCTTACAAAGATATAAACACTACGATCAGTTTTAATTGTGTAACCATTGTAAATCGACATGAAATATCAATTCAAAATCACCTACATGCATTATAGCTGCATATGTATTATACAATAAAAGCAAAAGGTACATTTGTTGTAATCATAATAATTTTTTCCAAAAATGTCAACAAGTAGCCCAAACAACATTGTTGTATTTGAAGTGCTCTATGGTGGAATGCAATAGTTTTGTGTGAGGTACAGACTAGAATTTTAGTTGTCAATCACTGCAGATCCATATCCACTTTGTGAAGAATTAGAGACTACTAATGCATCCTTGAATACACAAACATGCAGTACATCTGAAAGCAGATCTTGCTCTGTCTCACTCCTTCAGGTTCCATCTATCACCAGGTCTGTGGGTTCTGACAGAATCCTGGCACTGCGGCAGCAGACACAGTTCCTGTGGGATGCCTACTTCTCCTCCGTCACAAAGATAGTCTTAACCACATTAGAGGTGAGTCCTCAGTTACAGCAGGAAGAGATTTGCCTCGTCCAAATGAGTCATACCGGGGAAAATGTTTGAATGAGGGACTGCCAGCTGGTTGATGGCATTTGTACAACTTCTTTTTTTTTTTTTTTACTTAAAGGGATAGTTTGCCCATAAGAAAAGTGTGTTATTATTCCCGCCATTTTTTATAGGCTTTATAGACATACTCTTGAAGGACCAGCACCACATCCTATTGGACCACTGTTTGAAGAATTTATCTCCAAGAATCTGGCAGTGGGGGTCATTTTTTAAGGATTCTTTACCTAACTTAAGTCTCTGAGATCTTGACACCTTGCACTTCTGGAGACCCCAGGTACCCAGATAGGTTGCAGTTCCGGAAAATGGTGGTTCTGGAGACTAAAGGGTTCCTGATGGTTTCACACTTAATTCTTCACCTTAATTCATAATTATTTTGCAGTTAACGTGTCTTTTCTTCGCCACCTGATTTTGTCTGACCCTGCTGACCCAATGAGCATTTCACGGTCCAATGGTCATGCCTTAACTGCAATTTCTAGTATTGCATTAGTATTATATCCTTTTCAAGGGCATTTCATAATTTTTTACTTTTCAGTCTGAGTTAAATCTCTTTTTTTGCCCATTTTATCTGTAAAAGAAAATGTGCCTAATAATTCTGAAAACCTGAATTTCCAGCAATTATATATCACTTATAAATTATTAAATACTAAATTAATAGTTGTTATTAAGAGTAATGTGGTTTGGAATTGGTAAAATGTGCCTGGGAAAAAAAAAAAAGTATGTGTATTATCGTTTTGTATCGCATCGTATTTATATCATATATCATATCATAAAAATCATATCATATATTAAATATCATATAAATCATATATCACATCATATCAATAATATATCATATATCAATCATATCATATATTATATATCATATCAATCATATATCACATCATATCATATCAATCATATATCATATCATATAATGTCATATCAATCATATATGATATCATATAATGTCATATCAATCATATCATATCAATCATATATCATATCATATATCATATCAATCATAAAATCATATCATATAATGTAATTTCAATCATATCATATCAATCATATATCATATCATATAGATTAAAAAAATCATATCATATCATATATCAATCTTACTAGTAACTTCATGTAACGTGTAACAAAGGACATTGTAAAATAAAGTGTTACCTCATATTTAGGTTAAATTAATTAATTAATTTAATTAATATAAGTTAAATTAATGTATTTTTTTTCTTATGTAATCATACTTTTATGATTAAATCTATGTATAGTTTGATACTTGAGGCGCTCTACTTTTTATGTAAAATCATGCTGGAGTCCATATAGGCAATAGTTAATGCTGATCATGTGTTTTGCTTTGCATTTACTTTGTTTCATCTCCATCTCTCTCTTACACTCACTCATTTCTTGTTCTCTCTATCTCTCTCCTTCTCTGACATCTTCTGTTTTCTTCAAAAGCTTTCATCATGAGTTGCTGTCACACATAAGAAGATGATACCTGCCATGATCAAACGTACTTGGTCTTTTCCAGACCTCTCCAACACACATAAATATGTAGACGGATTTACTCAAACATTCCCTCCCTCCCTCCCTCCCTTACACACACACACTCACTCACTCACTCACTCACTCCCGTCTCTGAGAACTTTCTCCCAAGGTACAGGCCTGCCTTGGTCAGCTACTATAGATGGAGTTGAAAGTTTGTGTTTGGTTTCTCTTCATCTCAGGAAGGTGTTGGACAAGTCTTTTAATAACAGGCCAGACCGAGAACTGCCAGACATCACTGCCAGAAATATGACTGACTATAAATGTATTCAGAAAGCAGACAGAGAAATATTTCTGCCAACTTCACCAACATGCCACAGTGATCAGAAATACAACTGTAATTCTTAAAACTGTATAAAGCAGTGGAACTTAACTGATTTAGCTTCAAGACCCAGATTTTACATGGGCCATTGAGTGATTCCTCAAATTAGTATGAATTAATGTGAGCTACATAATCAGATTGTAAAGTAATGCATTACTTATACATTTACAACAAAATATCTAAATAACTTTTTCAACTTCAAGTTACAATTCCTTTTTTTTCTTATTTATTGACTGACAGCTCTCCTGTCCCCATGTTAAGACATTTTTTTTGACTAGATTCTAGACTAAATGTGCATGCATTTACACATCTCACTTGCACAAAAACTGGTTCAGTATTCTTCAAAATGAACAAAAACTGTGAAACACAAATTCGGAATATTATGCAAACCTGCAATGATTAAATATGCTAAATTATAGAAATAGAAATATACTGTCCTTTAGGTATAACATTACTTTCCATAAAGAGTAACAAAATAACGCAATTAGTTACTTTTTAAGGGAGTTACGCAATATTGTAATGCATTACTTTTAAAAGTAACTTTCCCAAAGACTAATGGTAATGTCACGACTGCTCTGAGACAGAGGGTTGAAGATCCAAATGCAGCTTTATTAGAGGGTAATCCACAATCGTAGTCAGAAAACAGGCAGAAGGTCATACACAAGCAATCAGTCCAATCAAGCAAACAAAACAGAGGAGACAGGCAAAAGGGTAATCCACGGAGAAGTCAAGAAATCCAAGACCAAGAGACATGAAACCAGGGTAACGCTCAGAAATGCAGTGAAACACAAAACAAGACTTCGCAGTGACTGACAGAGTGAACATGGTTTTATAGTGTGAGCTAACAAGGAAATGGGGTGCAGGTGGATGTAATCAATGAGTGATGATGAGTCCGGGCAAAGGATTATGGGAGATGTAGTCTATGGTAGAATGACAGTCTGGGTTGGAGTGCCCTCTGGTGATCGCGGGCACTCACACTGGTCCATTGTGACATAGCCCCCCCTCAAAGGAGCGGCTTCCAGACGCTCCTAAAATTGTCCAGGAGGGAGGTGGAGCGGAGGCGGACCTGGGGTGGGATGGAGGCCAGGCCCGTGGAGTGGAAGTGGGCCTGGAGACTGAGGCAGAGCAGGTGGCCAGGCCGGAGCAGGCTCAGCTGATGACCAGGCTGATGCAGGCAGAGCAGGTGGCCAAGGTGATGCAGGCTGGGCAGATGACCTGGGTGATGCAGGCAGCCAGGGCGGAGCAGACGACCACCACAGTAGTGCAGACAAGGTTGACGACCCCCATGGCGGCGCAGACAAGGTTGAAGACCCCCACGGCGGAGCAGACGACCACAACAGTGGCGCAGACGAGGTTGGAGACCCCCACGGCGGAGCAGACGACCACCACAGTGGCGTAGACGAGGTTGAAGTCCCCCACGGCGGAGCAGACGACCACCACAGTGGCGTGACGAGGTTGAAGACCCCCAAGGTGGAGCAGGCGACCACCACAGTGGCGTAGACGAGGTTGAAGACCCCCACGGCGGAGCAGATGACCACCACAGTGGCTTAGACGATCTTGAAGACCCCCACGGCGGACTAGATGGTCTAGAAGACCTCCATGGTGGAGCAGGCAAAGCAGGTGGTCCAGCCGGAGCCCTCTCTGGACTCGGGACACGAGGCGGGGCCGGAGCCCTCTCTGGACTCGGGACACGAGGCGGGGCCGGAGCCCTCTCTGGACTCGGGACTCGAGGCGGGGCCGAAGACCTCTCTGGACTCGGGACTCGGGGCAGAAGACCTCTCTGGACTCGGCCGGACGGGCCGGAGCCCTCTCTGGACTCGGCAGACGGGCCGGAGCCCTCTCTGGACTCGGCAGGACGGGCCGGAGCCTCTCTGGACTCGGCAGGACGGGCCGGAGCCCTCTCTGGACTCGGCAGGACGGGCCGGAGCCCTTTCTGGACTCGGCAGACGGGCCGGAGCCCTCTCTGGACTCGGCAGGACGGGCCGGAGCCCTCTCTGGACTCGGCAGACGGGCCGAGCCCTCTGTGGACTCGGCAGACGGGCCGGAGCCTCTGTGGACTCGGCAGACGGGCCGGAGCCCTCTGTGGACTCGGCAGACGGGCCGGAGCCCTCTGTGGACTCTGCAGACGGGCCGGAGCCCTCTGTGGACTCGGCAGACGGGCCGGAGCCCTCTCGGGACTCGGCAGACGGGCCGGAGCCCTCTCTGGACGCTGGTCAGTGGCAGGAGCCATCTCTGGACGCTGGTCAGTGGCAGGAGCCATCTCTGGACGCTGGTCAGTGGTAGGAACCTCGTCTGCGACACTGTTGTGGTCATCTGCTCCGCCGTGGGGGTCTTCAACCTCGTCTACGCCACTGTGGTGGTCGTCTGCTCCGCCGTGGGGGTCTTCAACCTCGTCTGCGCCACTGTGGTGGTCGTCTGCTCCGCCGTGGGGACTTCAACCTCGCTCACGCCACTGTGGTGGTCGTCTGCTCCGCTGTGGGGTCTCCAACCTCGTCTGCGCCACTGTTGTGGTCGTCTGCTCCGCCGTGAGGGTCTTCAACCTTGTCTGCGCCGCCATGGGGGTCGTCAACCTTGTCTGCACTACTGTGGTGGTCGTCTGCTCCGCCCTGGCTGCCTGCATCACCCAGGTCATCTGCCCAGCCTGCATCACCTTGGCCACCTGCTCTGCCTGCATCAGCCTGGTCATCAGCTGAGCCTGCTCCGGCCTGGCCACCTGCTCTGCCTCAGTCTCCAGGCCCACTTCCACTCCACGGGCCTGGCCCTCCATCCTACCCCAGGTCCGCCTCCGCTCCACCTCCCTCCTGGACAATTTTAGGAGCGTCTGGAAGCCGCTCCTTTGAGGGGGGGCTATGTCACATTGGACCAGTGTGAGTGCCCGCGATCACCAGAGGGCACTCCAACCCAGACTTTCATTCTACCATAGACTACATCTCCCATAATCCTTTGCCCGGACTCATCATTACTCATTGATTACATCCACCTGCACCCCATTTCCTTGTTAGCTCACACTATAAGAACCATGTTCACTCTGTCTGTCACGGAAGTCTTGTTTTGTGTTTCACTGCATTTCTGAGCGTTTACCCTGGTTTCATGTCTCTTGGTCTTGGATTTTTGCCTTCTCCGTGGATTACCCTTTTGCCTGTCTCCTCTGTTTTGTTTGCTTGATTGGACTGACTGCTTGTGTATGACCTTCTGCCTGTTTTCTGACTACGATTGTGGATTACCCTCTAATAAAGCTGCATTTGGATCTTCAACCTCTGTCTCAGAGCAGTCGTGACAGGTAAATAAACAATATTAATGAAATCATAATAAATGTTCAAGTGTTCAAGGTATAAATGTAAAAGTATAAAGTACGATTAAAAAGTTTGGCATCACTTTTTTAAAGAAATTGGTACTTTTATTCAGCAAAGATGCTTTTACACTACATTAAAATATCATTAAAATATAATATTATATATATATATATAATATTTACTAACATTTACTGTACTTTTGATCAAATAAATGCAGCCTTTTCAAAAAACTAATAAAATCTTACTGATAGATTTAGCTAATTTATGTAACTTTGCAATGCTGTTTGCAAATGTAAGTTTGAACTACGGTTTTGGGAATCACCTAAACTATTTTGCTCACGATTTGCGACCATAAGCAGTAGTTAATAATTTATCAATTTAATAACTTAATAAAAGCAGTTCATAAACAAGCTTTATCCATCCCAGTAGAATTAGTGAAACAAAAACATGCAAAGGGGACCATTTACACTTTTCTGTTGACTGATAGTTAAAAGTGCATTTTGTCCGCACCATACCATGTTGACAAATCATGTTTTAATAACAAAGTTCAGGAGGAACATGTTAAATTTGCCTTAACTAATCAGCAAGATATGAGGTCTATATACAGTGGGGGGGGGGGAGTATTTAGTCAGCCACCAATTGTGCAAGTTCTCCCACTTAAAAATATGAGAGAGGCCTGTAATTTTCATCATAGGTACACTTCAACTATGAGAGACAGAATGAGAAGAAAAAAATACAGAAAATCACATTTTCTGATTTTAAAAGAATTTATTTGCAAATTATGTTGGAAAATAAGTATTTGGTCACCTACAAAAAGCAAGATTTCTGGCTCTCACAGACCTGTAACTTCTTCTTTAAGAGGGTCATCTGTCCTCCACTCGTTACCTGTATCAATGGCACCAGTTTGAACTCATTACCAGTATAAAAGACACCTGTCCACAACCTCAAAACAGTCAGACTCCAAACTCTACTATAGCCAAGACCAAAGAGCTGTCAAAGGACACCAGAAACAAAATTATAGACCTGCGCCAGGCTGGGAAGACTGAATCTGCAATAGGTAAGCAGCTTGGTGTGAAGAAATCAACTGTGGGAGCAATTATTAGAAAATGGAAGACACACAAGACCACTGATAATCTCCCTCGATCTGGGGCTCCACGCAAGATCTTACCTCTTGGGGTCAAAATGATCAAGAACTGTGAGCAAAAATCTCAGAACCACACGGGGGACCTAGTGAATGACCTGCAGAGAGCTGGGACCAAAGTAACTGGAGTGGCCTAGTCTCCAGATCTCAACCCCATAGAAAATCTTTGGAGGGAGTTGAGAATCCATGTTTCCCAGTGACAGCCCCAAAACATCACTGCTCTAGATGAGATCTGAGTAATGGGCCAAACTACCAGCAACAGTGTGTAAAAACCTTGTGGAGACTGTCTGTCATTGCCAACAAAGGGTATATAACAAAGTATTGAGATTGACTTTTAGTTATTGACCAAATACTTATTTTCCACCATAATTTGCAAATAAATTCTTTAAAAATCAGACAATGTGATTATATACTATAGTATTTTTTCATGTGGGGATTTATGATGGGCAGCATATATCTGCTGCAAATGCAACCGTGTTCCCCTCTGTCCCAAACACACATGCATATAACTTGTTGTAAGTAGTTCACATGATAAATGTAACATTAAAGTTAAGATATGCTTCTAGTTTTAATAATTTAAACAGGCTTTTGAAGTTTGGGCAAAAAGCTGCTCACGCTGAATAAAGCCAGAGTGCATTGTTCTGATCAAAATTTACATGATTAACGCCAATGTGTCGGACTCGGTAGACAGTCAGGAAACAACTTCTACATGATATAAAAAATGTTCAATACTGTATCCTAAATTTTGGATAATTAAATACTTATATATCATATGCTGAGGTACATGTCTGGAGAACCATACCGAACCGAAAACCGTGACCCTAAAACCGTGATACAAACCGAACCGTGGGTTTTGTGAACCGTGCTACTAATATATATATATATATATATATAGCCAGCTTACCTATGTTCCTCTACAGTTTTTTGCATCCCACCACCACCCCGTATCCTCACACTCGCCTGTTTACTATCCTAACCAGAGATACAAGAGGAGTACTCTGGGTTAGGGCCAAAATTCCGAGCTCGGAGCCCTCCCCTCCCCTCGGACAGCCCCACCCCAAATATGCTTACGTTTAATTCTATTTGATTATTTGTAAGTGTGAACGTGTGAAACTATGAGTCTTTCAACAACACTTGTACATGTTGTTGATAATAAATGCTGCATAACCACATATATCAAATGCCCTCTCCGTGGGCTCTGGTTTACTGGCACTACCTCTAACATATGCCATGTTAAGTTCATTTCCCTGCTCCACAGCACAAGAGCTGCAAGATGCTTCACTTGCTGCGTGGATCTGACAAAAACGCTACACCTACAGGACATTAAAACATCAGCATGTAAATGCAAAGAGATACACAAACACACATGCTGCCTGACATGAGGGTTTTAGATTGTAGTTGATTGTAATTGGCTTGTGCATTTCTAGACTCTGGAGAGACAGAACCAATCAAGCCTAGTTGAGGATGACTCAGGACATATACTGTAGTAAAGTGTGTGTGTGTGTGTGTGTGTGTGTGTGTGTGTGTGTGTGTGTGTGTGTGTGTGTGTGTGTGTGTGTGTGTGTGTGTGTGTGTGTGTGTGTGTGTGTGTGTTACAGGTTATTTTTGGCTTAAAGATCTCACTCACCCTGTTGTGATGAGGGTGAGGAAGATTGTGATTAATTGGTCTTGTAATAAAATGAGATTAATGTGTTTAATTTGAGTAATTAGGCCTGTGTGCATACTGTTGAGAATGTTGTCTGGGCGTTGCCTGTGAAGACTGTGTGATTATGCCTCAAAAATAAAAAATCAACATGTGTGACCATCCTATCAAAGCTGGCATCTTCAAAATCTAGTTTGAAAGGTTATATTTTTATGTTGAAATCTCTTTTTTTGGTAACACTTTATAATAATGTTATATTTGTTTATGCATTAGGTATCGTGAACTAATAATGAACAATAATAAGTTCATGTGATGTTAGGGATGGTCAGCCAAGGATATGCAATTTTTAGTAACATTTTATAATGTTACATCTGTTTTGTTGTGGATAGTATACATTAAGCTATAGTTGTTATCGCAAAATAAACCCAATAGGGTGATCAGGACACGAATGTGAAGTTTCCGCACATACAAATCAGTTCCTCCTAGCAACATGTCTTACTTGGAAAATAACAGTGAACATGTTGGGTTATACCAAATTCTGTGACTGTAGAAGGTGCTGTAGTGATGGTAGGGTTAGGGCAGGGGTGTCCAAACTCGGTACTGGAGGGACGCTGTCCTTGCTTGTCTCAACACACCTGCTGGAGGTCTCTAGTTTGCCTAGTAAGACCTTGATTAGCTGGTTCAGGTGTGTTTAATTGGGGTTTGAGCTCAAATCTGCAGGACAGTGGACCTCCAGGAGCAAGATTAGACACTCCTGGGTTAGGGTAAGGGTTGGGGTTAAAGGTAGGGTAGGTAATTTTCGAAGAAGCTAGCATTAGCGAGCTAGCTTTAAAAATAACATCCCACCCTCCCTTCAGAGCATCTCCAAAGCCACGCCATCGCAAGAGACGGTGATAAAACTACTTCATAATAATAATGAACATAAACAATTTAAACAGCAGCAACGGTTAAAGAATTGGACAGGTAATACAATTTGATATAACACTGACCTCAAATACCTGGATAAGCGGTCATTAAGACACGGTTGACCATGGGATACTTCTCAAACGACTCATTCTGTTGGACTTGATAAGACTGTCTTGCAATGGTTTGAGTCATACCTCACAGACAGATCTGAATTTGTGGCCATGGGTAGCTCAAGGTCCCTTTCACTTGCGGTCGGGGTACCTCAGGGCTCAGTTCTAGGACCACTCTTATTCAATCTCTACATGCTTCCTCTCTGTAAAGTCATCAATCGCTTGGGAATTTCATTTCACTGCTACGCTAATGATACACAATTATATCTGAAAATTGACACTCATTTATTATTATCATCATCGTTGTCATCATTATCAACACTTTCTGCCTGTCTGGAAGAGATAAGGACATGGATGAACTACAACTTTCTCCAGCTGAACAGCTCTAAGACAGAAGCCATCCTCATTGGTTCCCCTCATCAGATCAGATCATCCACCATAACCTGTATTACATTTTCTGGCCAGGACATTCCTCTATCATCCATAGACACCAGTCTCAGTGTTAGGTTTGATTCACACTTAACCTTTGAGGCCCACATGAAATATCTTTGCAAAACATATTTTTGTCACTTCAGGAATATAGCCAGACTCCGTCCCTCACTCACCTTTCATGATGCTGAGAAACTCGTTCATGCCTTTGTCTCCTCGAGACTGGATTATTGTAAAGATCTTCTCTTTGGGATTCCTAGCAAGAGCATCCATAAGCTCCAGCACATACAAAACAGTGCCGTTAGGATCTCGATGAGAGTGCGTAAATATGAACACATCACACCAGTTCTTCAGTCTCTACATTGGCTTCCTATTTACTCCTGGCTCGAGTATAAATTTTCCCTCCTTACACATCAGTGCATCCATGGCAATGCTCCCACGTTCCTTAAAGAACTCATTACTCCACAGATCTCAGCACGTTCTCTTCGCTCCACAAACACTCATCGGCTCCATCCCCCTAGGATTAAAACCGGCACCACTGGGGACAGAGCCTTCTGTGCCGCTGCTCCACGCCTGTGGAATGCCCTCCCTGAACATCTGACTGGTGCTTTTAAACAAATGACTGGTGCTTTTAAAAAGGGACTAAAAACATACCTGTTTACAAAGTCTTTCAATGTTTAAATTGCTTTGTGTTTACATTTTTGTGTTGATTTTTTATTTAATTGCTCTAACTGCTTTATTTAATTTTTTCCTCCCTTTGTAGCACTTTAAGATTTTCTTTCAAATGTAAAGTGTTTTATAAACAAAATGTATTATTATTATTATTATTGTACATTGTCTCTTTAACTTCCCTCGGATTGTTGCGACTGACCAATCAGAATCAGGCATTTAAGAGAGCTGTGTACAATACCATGATTTAATGCATTAAGTATCATAACCTAACAACGAACAATACATTTTACATTTTAACAACATTTAGAAAACATTAATTGACAATTGTTAATTGTCCTATTGCTATCCCTAAACCTAACCCTATACCCATAACCTGTCCCTAGAATCAGAGGGAAATGACAGGTGAATAACACTGATGTAGAAGTAACTAACCCTGGTTGTAAGCCTAAACTTGCCATAAACTGTAAACTTGTCCCTCAGCTCTGATTGGTTGATTGGAATGTTGTTCCATGATCAACAAAGATGTTGATCCAGGAACATGTTGTACTTGGTGAAATCACGTTCATCACCTCACTAATTGAACAGCGAAACTGACTGTTATTGGTTACAATTTTTAACCAAGGCAAAAACAGGTCCTTAATGGACAATTATGACATTGTGAACAGACAATCGCAACACTTTTCATGATTAGTTAATCACAGCATCTATAATGGTAATTGTAACTTGTAAATACTGATGTATATTCATGTTTTAATATATATACATATATTGATAGTAATGTATGTGCTGTTTTTGCAGATTATCCATGACAGGATACGGACGCACATGTCCAGGAGCAGGCTGATGTGGAATTCTTTGCCTGGAGGACTCTACGCACTTCCTGAGTTCTCCAGTGACCTCACCCTCTTCCCTTTCTACTACTCGACACTCGGTGAGTGTGTGTGTGTGTGTGTGTGTGAGTGTGCGTCTCTTTATCACCTCCTGCTCATTGTCGTAAAACTTTGTTGCAGTGAAAATGAAATCATAACTCAGATAGATGTTGGTTTCCCTCCAAGCAGTCTATCTGTGTGTGTGTGTGTGTGTGTGTGTGTGTGTGTGTGTGTGTGTGTGTGTGTGTGTGTGTGTGTATAATCTTATAGTGGATGGTGAACATATGTGTCCACCATATTCCTCCCTAAGCCTGGCCTGTGTGTGCTTGTATGCGCATGTAGGGGTTTGTGATGGATTTGTCCCTGGGCTTCACATGTCAGCAGTAAATCTGTATTGCAGGATTGATAGATGGCCTATACTCTGCTGTCACAGGCGTTGTTAGTCTCACTTTCCATAATTTTGATGACAGGGCAGTTTAGACTCCCTGTCTGTGGCCATAACTTGAGAGAACTTCACTGTGCCGTGATATACGGTGTGATTCGCTCAGCCAGGGCAACACTATAAATCCGGCTACCTGCGATACATACTGTTTATTAGGCAATGAGATATCATCCAACATGACCAGTGGATTGCGTCAATGGTTTGCTGTGTCCCTGTTTTCCTTGAAAATGTTATAGAAGTTCTGACTTGCATACACAATTACACAGTTCTTGATTCCTTTGTAGACAGCTCTGCCATATATATATATATATATATATATATATATATATATATATATATATATATATATATATATATATATATATATATATATATATATATATATATATATATATATATATATATATGTATATATATATATATATATATATATATGTATATATATATATATATATATATATATATATATATATATGTATATATATATATATATATATATATATATATATATATATATATATATATATATATATATATATATATATATATATATATATATATATATATATGTATATATATATATATATATATATATATATATATATATATATATATATATATATATATATATATATATATATATCTAAAGGATTATTAGGAACACCATACTAATAATGTGTTTGACCCCCTTTTGCCTTCAGAACTGCCTTAATTCTACGTGGCATTGATTCAACAAGGTGCTGAAAGCATTCTTTAGAAATGTTGGCCCATATTGATAGAATAGCATCTTACAGTTGATGGAGATTTGTGGATGCACATCCAGGGCACGGCTCTGCTCCACCACATTCCAAAGATGCTCTATTGGGTTGAGATCTGGTGACTGTGGGGGCCATTTCAGTACAGTGAACTCATTGTCATGTTCAAGAAACCAATTTAAAATGATTCGAGCTTTGTGACATGGTGCACCTGCTGGAAGTAGCCATCAGAGGATGGGTACATGGTGGTCATAAATTGATGGACATGATCAGACAAATGCTCAGGTAGGCCGTGGCATTTAAACGATGCCCAATTGGCACCCAAGGGGCCTATAAAGTGTGCCAAGAAAACATACCCCACACCATTACACCACCAGCAGCATGCACAGTGGTAACAAGGCATGATGGATCCATGTTCTCATTCTGTTTACGCCAAATTCTGACTCTACCATCTGAATGTCTCAACAGAAATCGAGATTTTATTACACAGAAAATTCCAGTCTTCAACTGTGCAATTTTGGTGAGCTTGTGCAAATTGTAGCCTCTTTTTCCTATTTGTAGTGGAAATGAGTGGTACCCGGTGGGATCTTCTGCTGTTGTAGCCCATCCGCCTCAAGGTTGTGCATGTTGTGGCTTCACAAATGCTTTGCTGCATACCTCGGTTGTAATGAGTGGTTATTTCAGTCAAAGTTGCTCTTCTATCAGCTTGAATCAGTCGGCCCATTCTCCTCTGACCTCTAGCATCAACAAGGCATTTTCGCCCACAGGACTGCCGCATACTGGATGTTTTTCCCTTTTTCACACCATTGTTTGTAAACCCTAGAATAGGTTGTGCGTGAAAACCCCAGTAACTGAGCAGATTGTGAAATACTCAGACCGGCCCTACTGGCACCAACAACCATTTCACGCTCAAAATTGCTTAAATCACCTTTCTTTCCCATTCTGACATTCAGTTTGGAGTTCAGGAGATTGTCTTGACCAGGACCACACCCTTAAATGCATTGAAGCAACTGCCATGTGATTGGCTGATTAGATAATGACATTAATGAGAAATTGAACAGGTGTTCCTAATAATCCTTTAGGTGAGTGTATATATATATATATATATATATATATATATATATATATATATATATATATATATATATATATATATATATATATATATATTGTAGGGCCGCTGAAATCGTTCCAATGGCGGCAGCGAAGAGCGGGCGAAGGGATCTGCTGCTCGGTGTTCTCAGCTGGGCAAAATGGATCTAATTCCAATTCCTCTTTATCTGACTCCATTTTATCATAATTTAGAATTTAGATTAGAATGCCAATTTGTTTTTTTGGTCGTTTATGTTTAATAGTTAGACACACATTTAATTATTCCGTTTAACCTTTTGTGGAAAGTACCCATTCATGATCTCATAGAGATCGTTAATAATTCCAGAGTAAGTCAGAATAAATCAAAATGTAACAATTTATTAAACAGTCAGGTATAATTCCAATTACATAATCAATTCAAAGATCCTCAAAACATCGAATACTCTTAAGTAAAGAGATGCGTTCCTGACTTTCCATAGGTTACTTAACGTTGACTGGACACAACGTTACGGGCGAATCTGATTACAATATTGCGCCCTGACTCTTCTGCTACGCTGCCTTAAGTATTCAGACCTGACAATAACTTCTTTCAAATGGTAACATATGTTAACAAAGGGAATTTACATTTAATCACTGTCTCAGACCTGTATTGACAAAAAACCAAATGGTTGAAAGCCACACCTACCATACTATGCAACATCTCTTTAAACTCTTAAAACCATTGTTATCTTCTTGAATATTTCTGTGGGGATGAGATATTTGTACCAGTCGCACTAAGACATTTCCAATGATATCAAACACATTTGTTCATTTTTAGATCATATAGATTTTGGGTATATTTCTAATGGTCACAACCTGAGGGGAAGTAGGATGGGGGGAGACATAAATACATGTAAATTAGAGCCATTCTAAGTTGATTCACTCAGTGTGATGTCGTCTGCAAAAAGTGTCCATTGTCCTCAACCAGACAAACCGGCATTACTTTTTAAAGCCTTTCAATATATATATAGTGGTGGGCCATTATCTGCGTTAATGTGAAACTCTTATTGGGCGATAAAAAAAATATCGCCGTTAATCCATTCTCAAAGTTGGGTTGGGAGCTGGGTCTATACTACGCAAGCTATGATGACTTTCTCCGTGGTATTTTAGTGTGGATGTATACCTAGCCGAATTGCACTGCAGGGAGCGAGAACGACTCGCACCCGCAAACCGTACTCGAGTCCTGACGAGCGTGACTGACACACTGTAAGCAGAGCACTGTAAATCTCATTTCTGCTCGTCATCAGCGTTCTTTAGAGCATTTGCAGTACATCCGGGCAGATAGACGCAAGTGCCATTACGTACTGAAGCTTTGGTAACAAAACCAACGGTTCTAAAACAAAAATATAAAAGTTACGCAAACAATGCTATTCATTTTGCCACCTTCTCGCTCAACGTCGTTACCAAGTAACTGGGTAAACAGCTGCTGCTTTGATGACGCAAACGAACCCCGGTTTCGGACCCAAATAATTTTATATGAACACGCACGGTCCAGGAGCAATCGAACAAAATAAGAGTTTTTCTTGACAACAGAATTTCCGAATATAATGATTTAAAATGTACTTTAAAGTTATTTTGACAAAATTAGACTTTTTGAAAGTGTACTTAATTGTTAAGAAACAGTCAAAGTAGACTCTCTTCACATAAGCAGCCTTTTACTTCATTAATATTATATTCTTTACAAGTAGGCTACAGGTTTTTTTTTATATATATATATTTTTATGATTTGAAGTTCACATTCAAGTGCACTTCTTTTTCAAAAGAGATTTCCTCTAACTCTCTTAAAGTACATCTTTATATTATTATATTATAATAATTATTTTTTTTGCTTTGCTTTGAAGTAATAAAAAAAGTATTTTCCTTTGAGATTTAATAATTAATGCATCAGTGGAATAATAGTAGGGTAAATGAGATGGTTTTCACCATAATTACTGTGCTCATTATGTGACAATATTAATGTTGTGGTGTTTTTCAAGCCCAACGAACAATTCAACAGAAAAATATGTGATATATTTAAGCTTTGTTTTCATTATTATTACTTTAATTTAGCAAGGATCTTTAATAGTCGAGCCTGTTTCATTTTGTGTGTGTGCGCGTGTGCGCGTGTGTGTGTGTGCGTGCGTGTGTGTGTGTGTGTGTGTGTTTCAACAGTGAACCAAATGACCTCTTATGACTGTACTTCCAGATGTGACCACAGTTTGGATGTATCATTAACAATAGATTCATATAATACATTTTTAAATCAAACCAAAAGTACTTGTGTGAATGTGCTTATTAGTGGTTCTTTATGCTTGTGTATGTGGTTTGTTTCTGTGTGGTCTGTGTGTGTGGCTTGTTTGTTCACGTGTTGTAGACCATGGTGTGTGTGTGTGTGTGTGTGTGTGTGTGTGTGTGTGTGTGTGTGTGTGTGTGTGTGTGTGTGTGTGTGTGTGTGTGTGTGTGTGTGTGTGTGTGTGTGTGTGTGTGTGTGTGTGTGTGTGTGTGTGTGTGTGTGTGTGTGTGTGTGTGTATGTTCTTGTTTTGTTCAGTTTTATAGAGTTTGAATCCCTGCAGAGAGGAAATAGGGATAATAGATGTTCTGTCTAAACGTAATTACTGTCACTGTGTGATATATTATGAACTTCTCTTTTGTTTATTGCTGAACCAGAAAAGCTTCAAAGCTTTGATCAATTCATTTGACTAGTTTTATCCTCTCTGGTTCTTTTTTGTTCTTTGTAGTAACCTTTATTGTGATGTAATAGAGACTTAATGTAGCTGTCGGCTTTCTGGAGTCGCAGTCGCAAACGTAGATAAATGAAGCGAATCCCTGCGGAGGAACAAAGATAAACAGGTGCTCTCTTTGAACAGCTGCCATAAAGCAAACGAATACCAACACAGAGAGATGTTACACACCAGAGACTGATGCCATGAAGACTAATTTCATAAAGGCTACTCTGCTGTTTGCAGTGTGTGAAAACTGCATTTTTATGTGGTTCATGAATTACGCAAAGAAATGCACCAACAAATAAAGACTATCCAAAAGCACTAGTAATTTTTCCCATTCACATTTGTATTTCTGCAGGTAAGAGTCCATCTCAGGAGTTTACAGCCGTCATTCAAGCGGTCACACCTCTACAGTCCCAACAGCAGCCTATATTCAAGCTGATCCATGCTGTGGCCAAGTCCAAGTTCTGTGCACAGGTGAGAGCACAAGATAAAATAATTAAACAAAATGACAACTCTACCATTATTATCTATGCTGAAAGTGTGTATCATGATATGGGTAATTTTTCATCTTTTATTTTATTTTTATAATTCGTTACATTTATAAAGCGCTTTCTGGGTACTCAAAGCGCTTTATATGTAGAAGGGGGGAATCTCCTCAACCACCACCAATGCGCAGCATCCACCTGGAGTATGCGACTGCAGCCATATTGCACCAGAACGCCCATCACAAACCAGATTATTGGTGGAGAGGAGACATGAAGCCAATCAGTGATCAGTATATGGGGAAGATTAAGAGGCCATGATGGACAGAGGCCAATGGGCAAATTTGGCCAGGATGCCGGGGATACAAACCTACTCTTTTTCCAAAGGACATCCCGGGATTTTTAATGACACAGAGAGTCAGGACCTCGGTTTAATGCTTGTTACAGTATAGTGTCCCCATCACTATACTGGGGCATTAGAACCCACACAGACCACAGGGTGAGCTCCCCCTGCTAGCCTCACTAACACCTCTTCCAGCATCAAACTGGTTTTCCCAGGAAGTCTCCCATTTAGGTACTGACCAGGTTCAACCCTGCTTAGCTTCAGTGGGAAACATCTCGGTTACGTATGTAACCCTTGTTCACTGAAGGAAAGGAATGGAGATATTACATCAGTTACTGATGGAATGGGGGATTCGTTTAGAAGTGTCACCTTTGAGCTCTACAAAACGAGCCAATGGCATGAGAATGAATTGTGTCTGCGGAATTTGCATAGCGCAACTCCGCCCCACCTCGTGGGTATAAAAGGAGCTGCGCGGCAATCTCGCATTATGTTTACCTACTTAGGAGCCGAGGCTTAGCACCCCAGCCGTACCAGCAGCACAGCGGTTCTGGCATGGGAGCGTAACGTTGATCATGGGAACGTAATGTTGAACGTAACAAGGGTTACATACGTAACCGGGACGTTCCCTTTCAGTCAGTACACTATGAGTTATGTCAGTTACTGACGGCACCATGCGCTAAAGCCCAAGAGGAGGCTACACTCCTGGTGGAGCTACACTCCCTAGGGTGCATGGCAGAACCTGAACCCGACATGCTAGGACAATGGTGTCCACTATACAGTGATACAACTTCTGCTTGGAGAGAGCTTTCCCTTTCTGCTGCCCTCCGTAACAGACAAAATGCTGAAAATCCTGAAACACTGCGTCTGGTCTACGTAAGCGCAAAAGGCGCATACTGGACAGAGAAGTACCAAGGCTCCAGGGGCAGTGCTTGAAGGTTCATCACCTGATCCCTGAAAGGAGTGGTGGGAACATTGGGCATGTATCCAGGCAGGGTCTTAAGATCACATGAGAGTTAGCCGGCCCAAATTCCAGGCACACTTCCTCAGCCGAAAATGCCTGCAGGTCCCCTACTCTCTTGATGGAAGCCAGGACAATCAAGAGCACCACTTTCATCGAAAAGAACTTCAACTCAATGAACTTCAAGGGCTCAAAGGGAGGAATCTGCAGGACAGATAGTCCCACTGCGAGATCCCAATAGGGCATCTCTAGAGGGCAAGGTGAGCACCCTTCTGAGCACCTTTGCTTGATGGACTTGCAAGATGGCCATAGCATGCAAGGCGGACACGGCCAAGGGCCACCAAAGTAGACTTAAACCTACAGGCCTCAGCTCCAGATCAGACTTGGGCAATGCTGGGACTCCCGAGGGAGGCGGCACGGTTGAATCCTCATCTCTGGAGAAATCCAGCCCACCCTGTGATGCGGCGATCAACAAAGTATTATTCGCCGGCGCTCTAAATGAGACGCTGGGCCCAGGACGGGAAAAACCAGCGCCTTCATCCGGCAACACCACAGGTTGCAATGTGCTAGAGGGGGCTGTGGCCCAAGGAATGTTCCCTGGGTTGGCCAACACAGTAATCCTCAGATCACCCTGAACACCAGAGACAGATTAGGGTGTGGTAGAGGGGACCCTCCATCCTAGACGGAAATCATTGAGTCTCGATTGCAACATTGCGATGGCCATGTTCCCGCAGTGGGAAGAGCAAGCTCAGGAAGGCAAGTTAACACTCGGCCCGAAGCAGAAAACAAAATGCGAGATTGCCACCCAGCTCCTTTTATACCCACAAGGTGGGGCAGAGTTGCGCTATGCAAATTCCACAGACCCATTTTATTTTTTGTTTTGTAGATCTCAAAGGCGATTGGCTTCAAAGCGAAACCCCCATTCTGTCAGTAACTGATGTAACTCGCAGTGTACTGACTGAAAGGGAACCAGTCTTGGGCTACAGGGTAATATGGCTGCTGGTATAAATATGGATATGGATGCGGGGGTGGGGGTAGTATATTAATTGCAGCAATGCCTAATGCATCATATCATGAACAAGATGAATGATTATGAATTCATGAATCAAGCTCATTTAGAATGTCCACGATTTTTGACATGGTTTTCCACACATCATTTTTTATTATGTCCCTGTATGTGGGCAGTGACTAATTGTGTGAAACAAGTTAAAGTCTGGATTTGCAGAACACTCATATTATTGCGGTATCTGTCAAGTGGCAGATCATGTAAGCATCACTGTCTTTACTCCTATTCGATCATTTCCACAAAATTTAAATTTAAGTAAACAACTTTTTCCTATCAGCAGAAATCAGTTTAATTCTTATTAGATGAATAGGATACTAAATTGTGTAATATTTAGTGTCAAACAGTGTTAATGATCATGTGCTCCCTTAAAAAAGAAGTACACTGTAGCATACTAAGTTAATAATGTGCTTCAAAAGAATATTCTAAAGTGTGAATAATTTTGGACCCCTAATTACAGGTTATTTACAATTAGAGGAAGATGTATTGTTGTTAAAATGTATATCAAATGCTATCAGTGCTTTTTTGACCCACTTAGAATTGAATAACATCTTTGCATCGTGTCATTACATTACATCATGTAATTTCTATTGTCTTTTAAATAAGGTTAAAGTGTACTGAAATATACTCTAATGTTTAAATTTAGTACATTTAAAAATATATTAAAATGGAATATAATATCAAATAAAACACTACAGTTATAATGTGTGCATTAGTATGTTAGTAAAGATGTCAAAATAAACACTTCTGTAAAGGATGACAAAAGATTATTAAATGTCATTACTGTATGAAAATATACTTGACATTTGAAAAATACACTACAATTGCACATTCAGTACACTTCTTTTTCCAAGGGCTAAAATTAGGCTTTATCTCCAAATGCTCTTAATTAATAGTTTCTAAAAATGAAAAGTCTCTAGATAATTTCTTGTTTGTTTAGAGGCTCTCACACCTCTTTTCTGCACTAATAAATGAGTACGGGATTTGTTTTGATTACTTTCCGCATGTGGGCAGTAATAATTCACACCTGCACCTACAAATAATTGGTCCAACTTAACAATGAATAGTCATGTTTTGCATGTGTATTGAAGTGATCATGTTTTTTAATGTGGTTTCAGATTTTAGTGCTGTGGAACTGTGAGAAGCCTCCACCACCCAGAAACAAGTGGCCCTCCATCACAACACCCTTCTCCATCATTGAGGGCAAGAGAAAGGTGAGATAGATGAGAGAAAATGAGGAAGATGATGAAATACTAAAAGAGGAATTGCAGGTCGCATACAGCTGCACACTTACTCACACCTAAAAAGATAAATACTTTTTTTATTTTAAATGTAATTCTTGAATGTAGATGTAATTATATAAGCTATAGATATTTGCAGTTTTAGAATTGAATTAATATTAAAGTAATAATAAATGCATTATAAGTCATGTTAGGTTAACTTCTGGGGACAAATTTGTACGCAAAGTATAGGTATGTGAAGTTACACACAAACTCTCTGGTGGGAAGGGAACAGAATAACAGGACAGATGTCACCATTTAAAATCTCTTAAATGAAGAAATTGTGTGTTTGAATGTGTGATATCTGCACAGCTGTGTGTGGGTGGTTATGTGAATATTCTGAATGTATCTCATCATTTGCACCTTTCAGACGTTGTCTGCTCACCGTCTTCCCTCTTTGCACATGTTTTACTCATTTACATCTTCTTGTCATGTTACAGTTAGGTTATGAGCAAGTTAATGTGATGGATCACTCTGTCTCCTCACTTATCCCTTTGTTGTTTTTATCTTAGATGAAATTGTAGCTATTTAGGCTTTAAGTTTTTCAAATGGAGTCCATGGAAAATGTGTATAAATGATGAAACTAAACACTGCATAAAACACTTGGTGTTTCTTCAACTATGGTCACATTTAGATTTCTGGGTTTCTAGAAAAGAATTAAAAGAAATACTGCAGTCATTTATTATAAACGCAGGAGATCGTTCACAGCACTTTACAAATGAACAATGACCGACAAAGGACTTAACTGAATATGGAGTGTATACAGGGAATAACAAGGAACTAAACAGGAAACATCTGATAATAATTAACCACAGAAACAAGCTGTCACACGGTGGCTGTGTACAAAGCGCACAATGACGGAGAATCTAAAGAAACACTTCAAAATGAAAGAAAACAAACACATAGGAGTTAACAGTGGCTCAGTGGTTCATGTAGATTGTCTACAAACTGGAAGGTTTGTGGTTCTATCCCCGGTTCCATCTGACCAAGTGTAGAGGTGTCCATGAGCAAGACACCTAACCCCAGCTGCTCCCGACGAGCTGGATGGCGCCTTGCATGGCTGACACCGTCCGTCTGTGTATGAATGAGAGAGTGAATGGGTGAATCTGTAAAGATGTAAAGCGCTTTGGATAGCCATGGGCCTGTTAAAAGCGCTATATAAATGCAGTCCATTTACCATTTTAACTGAGAAACACAACCACTCTTCCATAAATGATAGAGGACAAAGAACTCAGGACAGGGTAATCAATGTAGAAACAGAACAGATGTGGAAACAAACTAGTGGTGGGAAAATGAGAACAAAGAAAACAGGAAAACAGCATACACGTTACACAAACAGGGGCTGAATCCAAAATCTATTCCTACGTTAGTCCACTAATAGTTCACTTGAAAAAATTATTTTTTACCTGACCACGTCCCTATTTGAGGGTGTAGGGGGCAAAACCAAGGACACCAAAACAGATCAGGGAAACCATAACTAAGGGAAACACAACAGAACATCAAAATAAGAGTCCTAAATCATGACAGTATGTATACACTGATCAGGCATAACATTATGACCACATTATAACATGTGCAAGGGAATAACAGTAGGCGAGAGCGAGGCACAACCTAACACTTTTTGACTGTGTCCGTTTGTGTAAATCCACTTGGGGTTCAGAGTATTTATTTTTTCCCACATTAATTTCCCACATGTCAACAATTATGTGGTTTTGTTTCATTAATACAGCATATACTTTTTTCTTGATTTACCCCGAAAGAATGGAAGTGAAATGTGACAACATGCCCCATAGGTGGGGTACATTGTAACATGTGAGGGGGCACACTGAAATATCACCAAATGACAACTTAAAATGTTACCTGATATAATAAAAAAAAAATCCAAGACCAATCTCATGGTTTCTCAAAAGAATTCATAAAAGTATAGAATATAATAGCGTAGTTCTAATAGGGGCTCAATGTAACACCGTGTTACAATGCACCCCACCTGCGCAACAGTGCATCGCAGTTGCGTATGGGGCTGCATAGCAGCAGACCAGTCAGGGTGCACTGACCCCTGTTCACCGTTGAAAGTGCCAACAGTCGTAAATCAGTACATAGTGTACATGAATGTGGCCGACTCCCTGATCAGTGCCCTGACTACTGAACTAGGGAACTAATTGAGCACACACAGGTTCCCCACACCAAACTCATCCAACCATGTCTTTATTGACCTTGCTTTTTTCACTGGGGCACAGTCATGCTGAAATAGAAAAGGGCTTTCCCCAAACTGTTCCCCAAAGTTGGAAGCATAACATTTTCCAAAATATCTTAAGATGCTGAAGCATTAAGATTTCCATTCACTGGGGCCTACCCCCAACCCCTGATGCCCATTATCCCTAAACCACCAAACTTTACAGCACAATGCAGTCAGGCAGGTAAAACGTTTTCCTGGCATCCGCCAAACCCAGACTCGCCCATCAGACTGCCAAACAGTACGACGCTTGGCATTTGTACATGGTGATGTGTGACTTACATGCAGCTGCTCGGCCATGGAAACCCGTTCCACGAAGCTCCCGCCGCACAGTTTTTTGTGCTGATATTAATGCCAGTGGAAGTTTGGAACTCTTTAGCTATGGAATCATCAGAGCATTGGTAACTTTTACGCATCATGCACCTCAGCACTCAGTGACTCCACTCTGTGACTTTGTTTGGTCTTCTGTTTCATAGCTGAGTTGCTGCTGTTCCACTTTTCAATAATACCAATTACAGTTGACCGTGGAACATCTTTCAGGAATGAAAACTGACTAGCCAAGGTGCATCCTATCACGGTACCACGCTTGAATTCATGCAGACTGCAGACCATGCAGACCATGTACTGTACTGCACCCTGAAACCCCACTGACAGGGATTACAGGGCTATCTCAATAAAGCCTATGATAATTCCAGTACATTTATCTAGAGTTTGTAGTTATGCACCGTTAAAAAGTATTAGGTAGTCATATTAGACTCTAGATTCTGTTTTGTTGCTTGTTGGTCAATATCTAAACTGAAATATAACACAATTTCAAAACTTGATTATCAAATGCAGGTCGACTAAAGCATCTTATATATAGTGTTTCTATCAGCTCTGCCATAGCAACTATTATCTGTTACCTTGGAGATTTATATAATATAATATAATGTGTGTGTGGATTTATAGAATGTTATTGTGTGTGTGTATGTGTGTGTGTGTGTGTGGGTGTGTGTGTGTGTGTGTGTGTGTGTGTGTGTGTGTGTGTGTGTGTGTGTGTGTGTGTGTGTGTGTGTGTGTGTGTGTGTGTGTGTGTGTGTGTGTGTGGTAATCCCTACGGTATGGGGACAAAATGACCCCACAAAGATGGCAATATCCAAATCCTTGTCCTTGTGGGGACATTTTTGGTCCCCATGAGGAAAAAGGTCATAAATCACACTAAGGGATGTTTTTGAAAAAGTGAAAATGCAGCATGTCTCCTGTGATGGGTAGGTTTAGGGGCAGGGGCAGTGTAAGGGGATAGAAAATACGGTTTGTACAGTATAAAATGCATTACGCCTATGGAATGTCCCCATAAAACATGAAAACCCAACGTGTGTGTGTGTGTGTGTGTGTGTGTGTGTGTGTGTGTGTGTGTGTGTGTGTGGACTGTGTATGGGGACAAAATGTCCCCACAAAGATGGCAATATCCAAAATCCTTGTCCTTGTGGGGACATTTTTGGTCCCCATGAGGAAAAAGGTCATAAATCACACTAAGTGATGTTTTTGAAAATGTAAAAATGCAGCATGTCTCCTGTGATGGGTAGGTTTAGGGGCAGGGGCAGTGTATAGAAAATACGGTTTGTACAGTATAAAATGCATTACGCCTATGGAATGTCCCCATAAAACATGGAAACACAACACGTGTGTGTGTGTGTGTGTGTGTGTGTGTGTGTGTGTGTGTGTGTGTGTGTGTGTGTGTGTGTGTGTGTGTGTGTGTGTGTGTGTGTGTGTGTGTGTGTGTGTGTGTGTGTGTGTGTGTGTTTGTGGAGAATAAATAAACCTACAGGTATGATGTACATCAGGACACTCTTGTAAAAGAGATTCTTAATAGTAAATAAAAAGTTAGCTAGATATATAAGATATCAACAGGTTTCCTAAGGACTCATTCATTCACTATCATTCTTTCTACACACACATCTTGCATCAAAAATATAAAACATAATGAGAATCACATCTGTTATTGTAGAATGAATGATTTCCTACCCCTAAAATGGCCTCTAAAAATGTATTCATGGACAGAATAAGCTTCAAATTGAGCCAGACATGATGCTGTTAGTCAAAAGTTTGGCTATGGGAGAATAAGCAGCTTCTAGTCAGACAGGAGAAACAGCAGAGGATTAAGTTCAAGGGTCATCTAGACCACTTAAAATTGCCTTTCCATTGGGGAACTGAAAAGATCTGAGGCACATACGTCAATGACCTAACAAAACAATTCATCATCTCAAGAGATTCATTATGAGAATGACATTTCAATTACCATCATCATGACAGGAAGATCTGAGTATCATTCATCAAGATGTTAACAGCTTTTTGATTTTACTTTAATGGATTTTACTCCATATAGTTTACAGGAGTCCGTTTGTGTTTGGAAGTTGTGTGTTGAGGTTTGGATTATAAACAATCCAGCCCCTTAACCCAGGGCTCTTTTTTTCCCCCAATTTTTTCAACAAAATTTTTTTTTTTATTAATTTTTTTTATTGTATTACACAAAATGTAAATTTGATGTACAGGTACAATGTATGCTTTTCAATTGTAACCATCATAACTGTAAATTCATTAATATGTTAATATATAACATATATACAGTAATATGTAAGACTTGGTTATATCTTTCTATCAACCTGAAAAAAAATATGAAAATCCCTGCCCTAATTTTAGTCCAAGTTTAGTCTTTGCTGATATAACTGGTGAAAAAATAAAATAAAAACATATGGTTTTAGCATCTAGATCAGAAACACACAGTCCAGAGCTCTAAATAAAATACAGCAACTTTCTTTGAAAGGACTGTGAATTAATGTGTCAAACAAGTGTGAAATAGATCATCAAAATTTTAATCAAAAGCTATTTGTCAAAATTAAATCATATTGTGACTAATAAGCTATCAAACACCACATCCAAATCATAACAATTTTATCTGAGTCCTGATCAAGATAAATTGGAATTGTTTAATACAGAGATAAAAGCTTAATAGAGAAACATGCACTTGGTCTTCACTAGAACTGCAATCTCTAGAGGTCATGAGAGGGAGAGTTTCATCCCAGAGGTGATGTGTGCGTGCGTGAGTGTGTGTGCATGTGTGTCCTTGTTTATATTACATTGTGGGGACAAATGTCCCCATAAGGATAGTAAAACCTGAGATCATCTGAATTGTGGGGACAAGCCAGCAGGATGAGTTTTTTTGAGAAAGTAAAAATGCAGAATGTTTCCTGTGATGGGTGGGTTTAGGGGCAGGGGCAGTGTAGGGATAGAATGTACAGTTTGTATGGTATAAAAACAATTGACCCTTCGCTAAGCCACGCCCAAAAACCGCCACAGGCCAATCGTGGCTTAGCAACCTTAACTAGGCGCGGAAGGTCTGTCAAGCTTTCGAGCGAGCGGAACATGCTGAAGCAATGCTTATTGATTGTGCAAATCTGATACCCGGTATCCTATAAATTTGGACAGGGGGTGGAATATTTTTCCTTCCCCAAACCTAAAACCCAAGGGGATTTGTTCTGTCGATTTGTCCTATCTTACCGTGTCAGATTTTCCTACTGTAGTGCAAAATTATAGCTAGGCTATATCTATCAATCCATGCTACCGTATAGAAAAATCCTACTGCGTGTTAGCGTCTGTGACTAATTTACGTGAAATAATTCAGTGTAACTTTCCTGAAGATTCTTATTGGGGAAAGCGATTTTACAGTGCAAAATATCCCATCAGATTGTTGTGGATCAACCAGTGTGGGAAAATAAATATATAAGCGGAAGAATGTTATCATTGCAAAGTGGTCAGGCTAATGTATTGTGTTTATTCGACAAGTCTTATGGATAAGCTGTTTGATTTATAATTATTAGATGGTTTACCCTGCTGTGTATGAACATAGTTGTTCCTCAATTTGTGTGTTTCCCATTTGAATGGTCAGCGTGTGAGGCAGCTGCTGCTTGTGCTGGGACCTAAAGGCTTTACCTTCAATTCTGATGAAATTATTCTCTAATCAGTTGCATATTATGCCGCGGCTATATCTCTTGAATGCATACTGCAGTTCCTTTAGTCTTGCTCTCTCAGATATTTCACCTGTTCACCAAAAATGACTAATTATCTCCTTGGGAATGTCTGACACTGGCACACATACTGTAACAGATGGGCCAGGCGCAAAAGCTTGACAGGCGTAGCAACAGTTACTAAGGAGGCGGGGCTTAGCGAAGGGTCAATGACGTCTATGGAGAGTCCCCACAAAGATGAACCTGATGATGTGTGTGTGTGTGTGTGCGTGCGTGCATTAATGTGGCGCATAGGAGCCACACAAATCAAGTAACAGAGAAAATTTGTCATACTTTAGTCAGGAAGCTACTTTTAAAGTAGTTTTTTTTTATTAGCTACACAACATTGAAAAAGATTTGGGATATGATTTCCTTTGAAACAATTTTCACTCAGAAATTAAAAGTTTAAGTACGTTTTAAGTAAATTATTATTATTATATAAAATTAATATTAAATCAATTACACAAATAATTACAAAGAAATGGTGCACTGAATTAACCATGACATTTTGAAATAGTATTTTCTTGTATACACTTGCACAACAACAGTGAACTTGAACAGATAAATTAAAGTCCAGATAAATATTAAATATTACATCCAAGTAAAACAGATTATCATTAAAGGATAAAAGTAAAATGGGGACTTGGTTGGATGGAGCCAGATGTGAATGTTAGTTTGCAGTCGATTGTAAGAAAGAGGTGGGGTTTAAGCAGACTAAATGATTGGAGGAAGTACAGCAAACGTTAGAGAGAGGTTTATCATTTCACAAGAAGGTTGAGTTGCAAAAGAAACAAATGAATACTTAACCCTTTAATGAACAAGATGTTTGCCAATCATTATTACATATTCATATCTAACATGAATGGATCTCTACTTGTTGCGATAATATTTAAAAAAATCTCTTAACATTAGAGTATTAAGTAGAGTTACAGAAGAATGAAATAAAGCATTTTTTTTTAACATTTCTAAGCTTGGAAAGACTTCAGTTTGAGCAGATGTTTTATACTATCATCACTGTCTTCATCAGAGCTAATTTCACAGTACATTCAGCATCTGGCTTATATGCGCTATCTCAAACATATTCTCAAAACTATCTTCAAAATTTTGATCGCTGACAGCTTCACCAGATCCAGCATAAAGTGACAGTGACAATAATATCTGATAGTGTTCAGTATACTTGCTCAGCAGTGAATGGCTGAGCCATTACAAGTTTTTCTGATGATACTTCCTATTCTTTTGTTTTCTGCCTGCGGTAACTGTGAGTGAAACGTCACTTCATCATTGTGAATAAGACATTGGCACCTTGTGGAATAATGGTGAATTTGCACTTATTCAGTCATCAAATATTTGATTATTGTTGTGCAGAAAAAAAATATAGCCTACTTACACTGTTACACACCTCGGTCGTAAGCTACCCTATGCAACTTTTACAAAAAAATGAATCGGAAAACAGGCGTTCTTTCATCATTTTATATATATTTTTTATTAGTATATTGTTTATAATGCATTGAAGTCAAGTCACCTTTATTTTTATAGCACTTTTTACGATACATATAGTTTCAAAGCAGCTTTACAGTGGTAACAGAAAAATATTGCAACAAAAAAAGTTATCACCCGACCAAACAACTTCACTAGAATGATTTAGTCATTTTAATTCCACTACATAAGAGCGAGCACCATTTAGGTGAGCATGTTTGATAATTCCACCAGCTCAGCCATTAAAAACAGTGATGTTGCATTTAGTTGTGCTACAATGCTACTCATTGGAGGTAGTTGTTGTTACTGTCATGCAACTGAAAAATGTGGTTAAGTTAGTAGTGTCGCTACTTACTCCCCAACACTGCTTTGCTCATACTTTTGTGGAAAAAATATAAATACATTTACATAGAAAGAATGCGCATTTGCATCATAATGACTTCTTTTAAATATATACGCCACAGAGGTACGAGTTAAGAACGCTACTGGGTAAATTGTTTTCTTTAGCGGCGGTGCTTAAATTAGCATGCTAAATGGTGTGCGTTAACTGTTTGTTTAGTAAAACCCTTTCAGAGAAGTGTCTTACAGCACTGCTGCCATGCCACAAAGTCCTTGGCTGTATAATGTCAAAACTCTGAAATTTTTTTAAGTGTCTTGAACCGATAGCGCTACATTTATAAAATGCTTTAAACCCTTTGTTCTATTTCATTTCATTCAACTGCATTACAGCTTTTCCCCGACATGTTTTATGCAGATTTTCCCTAAGAAACATGTCTGGTTTTAGGGTCATATGCTGAAACCAACCCAATGTTTCAGGGCTTCTTCAAAACTACTAATCTATTTTTAAAATATGTAATATTTACCATATATATATATATATATATATAAAATGCAGTAGAATAGGCAAAGAAACGGAGAGAGACAGTAAAGGGCAGACAGTCCCTGTGGAAGATTATGTGAGCTTTACAGTTAAATAAACCGTGTCTTGAGGGAAAAGGAGTGATATCAGAGGAAGGAGCCATGTGTCAACAAAGACAGCTGGCCTCCCAGATAACTACATAGTCCTTTCCAGAACATATATGAGAGAAGACTCGAATGAAAAATGCAGTGATATGCATATATTATATGCTGTCTTCACGGCATCTGTGACATATAATAATACACTTTTTTAACAATAATGCACATACAATTGAATTTGATATGACATGACATGCTTTAAATATACACTAAGTATGTTTTATGTCTTATTTTTAGTTTTATTCTGTTCCCTGTTTTTTCTCTGAAACTATATCTGCTCCTCTGGTGGTTTGGAGCTTGTTATGCTAATGAGAATATATCCCTGAACCAGGGGTACTTGTATAGTTATTTTGATAATTAAAAAAAAGAAAAACTATTTTCACATGAACAGTTATATTAATTATTCAGAGGTATTAATGAAGAGTCAATAGTGTAATTAGGTTTGAACTCCCCTGTAGCCTTCATTTACTGTAATGGATTAAAGCAGTGTCATCCTAATGATGCGACGGATCGATCGTGGGAAACAGTGATTTTAAGCAACTAAATGTTCATTTCTACAGTGCTCTGTTAATTAAAGGCAGCTGGACTCACAGTTGGTTATTTGCAGAATTTGTGTCAAGATCCAGACCAAGACTAATAACTTTGTCTTCAACGGAGACAACTTTCCTTTTCTGCTTTTCTGTCACTTAGGCTCTGTTTACATCTGTCACTGATTTTGGTCGATCAGAACACAACAGACCGCCCACTCTACGCCTACTGACCTAATGCGTAAATTTTATGGGAAGCGCACTAGCCATGCGAGATATAAACTTTTTCGACTAGAGACCCTTTGGTTTGAAGGTGAAAAACGTACCAAGCATAATGTTCTCTCATCATTCCTCATTTCTAACACACCCTTACACTCATGGCGTTCAGCGTGGTGTCAGATCAGAAACAAAAGCTGATTTTTCCATCATCTCTGCGCGTTTATATGCACACTGCCTATATTTTTGCAAACCCTGAAATATGTACCTCCAGGTACGCTTCCCTGCACTTTTCGGGTGGTATCAGTGGTATCAGTTTTTCTCAACCCCTTCCCTAAACCTAACCATTTGTGTATTATAAAAAACAGGATATAACAGGCAGATACCACTGCAGGCAAAATCTATTTAAAAAGTACAAATATTCCAAGTGTTTCGAGGCCAAATGATGATTTTTGTGAAGAAAATCCCAAAAAGCGATCAGTGTTGAGTCCACCCACCGAAGATCATTTTTGAAAATTGCCGCCGTTACGTCAGCTTTGACAGCATTGGCTGTCGTATGTCTCGTGACCAATTGCAACATTACGTCAGCTTTGAATGTAAAATGCCATTGGCTCTTGTGTGTCTCGTGACCGACCCGCGTCACGCTCGTGTATTATTTGAATGAAATAGGAACGAGTGGAGGATTGGATCATAATTTCAGCGATTAAAACTCTGTTCTTCACATGAAGACATCGTATGACTTCAGAAGACTTGGAATGCAACAAGAGTTAATACTTTTACACTGTTTTGGTCAGTTTTTGCAATAAATACCTGTGACTGTGCTTTTATTTGTCTGTTATGTTTTATTGTTGAGAAGTGGTTAGGTTTAGGGTAGGAGTGTGGTTAGTTGCTCCAAAATATAAAAGTAGCCTTTAAATATTCATAAAATCATGTCTACTTTTACAAATGCAAAGAATTAAATGTATTTCAATAGGAATTAAAATGTGTACTTACACCACGTTTTTCTTGAATTGTGCTTCCTATTGAAAAAGTGCAGGGAAACGTACCTGGAGGTACATATTTCAGGGTTTGCAAAAATGTAGGCAGAGTCACATATTTCCAATGAGCCTGGGTTGATTTACCCACCCATAGACCCTCCCCTTGAAGAAATCAGGACAGAAGTGGTTGAAGGTGGACAAAAAACACGGATTAAAATACCTGGTGTAAACAGACTTTGTCTCCCTCGTCTACTTGTGATCCAGTCAAGCTTAATTTATAAGTAGCATAAGCAGAAAAGGAAAGTTGTCTCTGGCGCTGTTTACGCATGGCATTAAGATGCATTTTGGTTGATCAAATCACATGTGGATGACGCTAAATACAGGTGTAAATGGGGTCTAAAACATTTTGAGCTTGTCCACTATCGACTATTTCCAGAGGTAGTCGAAAATGCATTTGACCAGATTGATTTCGTAGTGTAGACGTTCATGTGATCGAATGCTCTCAAACCACAACAGATCGCCTACTCGCTGCATTAAACTTTGTTGTCTGGAAACAAAGTTGTGACTTGTGATCCGTCTACTTGTGATCCGATTGACCATAACTTATAAGTGGCTGAAGCAGAAAAGAAAAGTTGTCTTTCTGTCTTTCTGCCCTGTGGTTAATTGAATCGCAAGTGAACGATGCTAAATACAGGTCTAAATTGGGTCTAAAACATTCTGAGCTTGTCCACTTTCGACCACTTCCAGAGGTAGTTATTGACTTAATGAGTAAACATTATGGGAAGCGTGTTAGCCAGACAGCATTTAAACTTTGTTGGATGGAGACACAAGTTTGGTTTGAAGCCGAAAAAAACGAATACCAAGCACTATGTTCTCCTACCATTCCTGATTTCTATGACTTTATATGAAATGTTATGTCATCCTCTCTCTGGAGTGTTGTGGCAATGATGAATGGCTAATCACAGAGAGAATGATACACAGCCCCCCTGCTCTCTATCACTGATATCACAAAATCGCACTGTTCGCTAAACATGACTTGCTATGACAGTGTTCTATGGTTAGTCAACCTTTCAACAACTTGGCAGTTTTAACAGGACTTTAGAGAAAACTGTAAGATGTTTGAAGACCGAATCCAACGCCCTGTTGAAATCCCTTTTGCTGTGGAACTGACTGTCTGGAAATCATTCTCTGTTCGGTCAGAACTCAAAAAGCTCTACTATATACAGGTTCATAATTAACATGAATAATGCATGATGTATATAATTCATTCTAAAGTGAATCATGGTAACTTATAATTACATTTATTTTACTAACCCCAACCCTAACTCTATGGCTGCGTTTACACTGCAAGTCTTAATACAGAGATCCGATCTTTTGACCATATTCAGTTTTTTGGCACGCCTGTATATCTTTTGCCACTTCAGACACGTTTGGTATCCGATATCTGTGTTTACATTCATTTCTGGCCAAAATGATTTTCGCTGATCGCTTTACTATGCACATGGTAGACTCTCTGGTTTTGAATGGCCGTGCTATTAAAACTATTTATATATTTCATGTTGGGTAGCCATGATTATTTACCAGCATGGACAAGATAACAGCTGTCATGGATGTTTTGCAGTGCAAAATCTGACTGAACATCTCTGTTACGCTTGTAACTTTAGTTCCCTGAAGAGGGAATGAGACGCTGCGTCATAATGTCATAGGCAGGTGACGTCATAGACCAGAAACTACACTGAACCAAATTATAAACGCAACACTTTTGTTTTTGCCCCCATTTTCCATAAGCTGAACTCAAAGACTTTTTTCTATGTATAACAAAGGCCTATTTCTCTCAAATATTGTTCACAAATCTGTCTAAATCTGTATTAGTGAGCACTTCTCCTTTGCCGAGAAAATCCATCCACCTCACAGGTGTGGCATATGAAGGTGCTGATTAGACAGCATGATTATTTCACAGGTGTGCCTTAGGCTGGCCACGATAAAAGGACTCTCTAAAATGTGGCGCGAGGAACCGAAGCGACCTCATCGAAGAGTGCCCAGCAGGAGCATAGCGTTCTCAACGACAAATGCTCCCAGTGCTCACAACCAGCCCCCTTGAGGGCTGCCTGAGCGTGCTGCGCTCCCAAACAGGCAACACACCTGTAATAAAACAAGGGCAGGGATGAACACACTTAGTGAATTGCTGTTCACTCGCCATACCATTTTTTCTTTTTA
Organism: Gobiocypris rarus; assembly: GCA_023029165.1. Classification (NCBI taxonomy): domain Eukaryota; kingdom Metazoa; phylum Chordata; class Actinopteri; order Cypriniformes; family Gobionidae; genus Gobiocypris; species Gobiocypris rarus. The sequence continues at coordinate 22,924,203 of CM040917.1, read as the reverse complement.
TGTTTTTACAAAGGTGGAAAACTCCTGCCTAACGTTATGTCTCTCTATTGGACTGATTCCACACGTGATTCACAACGCAAATATTTTAATGAATTTGAATGAAGTAATGAGAGGGAGAGGGAGAGAGAGAGAGAGAGAGAGATAGTAATAGTTAAGCATGTTGGTTTAATTAGAGCAAAGTTATCTTCTCATTTCTGAGAAATATAATGTAGCTTTCAGTAGTGAAACTGTTTTATTTATAAAAAAAATATATATATTAATTTGCAAATTGTTGAACAAACTCTGTATCTTTGAGGACAGAATTAGAATTGTTACATTTACAGTCCATGTTACAATAAATGTAGCAATCCACACTCTAAAAAATTCTGGGTAAAAAACAACCCATTGTTGAGTCAAATATGGACTAACCCAGAAATTGGGTTGTTTTAACCCAGCGATTGGGTTGTCTTTAGCAAATATTTAACCCAAACACAGGGATAAAACAACCCAATCGCTGGGTCAAAACAACCCAATTGCTGGGTTAGTCCATATTTGACCCAACATTGGGTTAAAACAACCCAGCATTTTTTAGAGTGCACCATTAAAGTGGATGATCAATGACCTCAAATGACATAAAAATGTCACTACACCTTTTTTTTTTTGTACTTTTTCTAATCTCAAGGTGTAAATTAGCATATTGTCCTAGCAGATGTTCAACTATTGTGACGTTCACTTGACGAACAGATAAGACACAAACAGATGTCACAGGCGACGTAGGCGATGATTGACAAGGATGTCAAAGCAAAGTTCTATTAATAAATACATTATTAAACAGTGTTAAAACAAAAAAGTACGGTAAAACAAAAAGGAAAGTGTATAAATTAATTAATTTCAAAAAGAATCTGTGGTGAAAATCTATGAATCACTAATGTCACTGTTTCCCCGCAGACGATGAGTGGACGATTTTTCCCTCATCAAGCTATCAAAACTGATGCTGTTCTCAGCCTGGACGAGGACTCGGTTCTTTCCACCAATGAGGTGAGAGATCACACATTCATTCCTTATAATAAAGGTTAAATTAAATGTTAAGGAATGTCATATGATATCGATGGTTCTGTCATCCAGAATCCCAACTGTTTATCAAGTGACAAACTAACATACATTACAAAAACGCACTGCTTATTTCAGTGGGGTTTTAGCTTGTTGCTAAGTTAATGGCACAACACTTTAATAGTCTCTTTCACTCTCACACATAAACTTTTACTCTCTCAATTTACTTCCTTTGTCCTGTCTTTTAATTTCCACCTCATTATTTTGTCTCTTTTATTCAGTGGTATTTGTGATGCTGCATGTATTGTCCACTGCTGGCATATTTTGTGTTTGTACTGCACTTTGTTAATGTCAAATCTCTGTCTTCATTTTCTCTGAGAGAAGAGATGATATTTGCACACTGCAGCATCAGCAGCCTTCTGGGCTCATTTTTAATTTCTCTCAGCTGTATAATTTAATCAGACAATAATATTGGCTAGAAAAAGACAAAGAGATAGAGAAAGACGGAGACCATCTCTGCTCTAATGTCCAAACTTACAAAAAGATGTTGTTATCTGTATCCAGGTGAGAGGCAGGCCTTGGTCATTTTCAAAATATGGTGAATTTCTGACTTACTGTATAAAATGCTTTTGATTTCTGTTTTCTTTCATAAAAGCTAATGGTAAGCTAATTGTTAACATAATGCACAACTGAATTTACTAAGATGGTATCAAAAACATTTCAAACCTTAACTAATTTGCACTAAATGCATTTACATTAAATCATGTTTTTCCATAAACTGAACTTGACCTTGGAAGTAATTTTCCATATTTTTTGTATAAAAAATACAAACAAAAATACAAGCAACCTTGATGACAACAGAAGCATGAAAGAATGGGACAAACATCATTATCAGTAGTAGTATTTATACGCACAAATATCCAGACATCACTCAAAATCATTTTTAACGTACACCAGGCAGGTGAAGTGAATATCACTGATTATCTCTGCACCTGTTAGTGAACATTTTGTCCTTAAAGTTGATGTGTTAGAAGCAGGAAAAAAAGTGTAATGGAGTTTGACAAGGGCCAAATTGTGACGGCTAGATAACTGTGTCAGAGCAGCTCCAAAACTGCAGTGGTTGTTTCCGGTCTGCAGTGGTCAGTATTTATTAAAAGTGGTCCAAGGAAGAAAGGGTCATGGGCGGCCAAGGCTCATTGATGCACGTGTGGAGCGAAGGCTGGCCCGTGTGGTCCGATCAAACTGTTACTGTAGCTCAAATTTCTAAAGTTAAAGTTTTAAAGTTAATGCTGGTTCACAGTGCATCGCAGTTTGTTGCTTATGGGGCTGCATAGCAGCAGACCAGTCAGGGTGCCCATGCTGACCCCTGTCCACCACTGAAAGCGGCAGCAGTGGGCACGTGAGCATCAGAACTGGACCACGGAGCAATAGAAGGTGGCCTGGTCTGATGAATCACGTTTTCTTTTATGTAAATAGAATAATTCTCCACTAGCAATTTATTCACCTTGCTATTGTTACCACTGCCATGATTGCTATAAAGTGCACTTAAACATTTATTTTATATATATAGCCTAAACCAATTTAATTTACCACCTGGGTTCATTTGTTGGTTATAGCTCAATGCAAGTAACCTTTTTAGAATTTTAGTTGGTTACACTTTATTCCGATAAGTCCACTTAAAACATTCTACTAACTATAAGTAACTTTGCAACTACATGTCAACTAACTCTCAGAGTATTAGTATTGTTAGGTTAGGGTTAGATGTAGTAACCCTGGGGTAGTAATAGTTTAATGTTTCAAAGTCCTATTCCAGTTTTTCTGCAAAATGGCCAAATCTGGCGTGATTATTATTTAAAATGATTATAAATGTGCAGTTAACAACTATCATTCCTCGAGCTGTGATATGCAAATCTGTCTGGCTGCAGTGCCAATTCACAAAACATGGCTGCACCATCTGGCAGAGATGTTTCAGGCAATGTGAAGTATTCTGGGATTTGTTTATTCTCAGAACAGAGAGGGTGCTGTGATGGTTAGGGTGTTGTACATCTAAGTTTGATTAAGGCAGAGATGATCCAAAGGCCAGGAAGGATTTGTTGGCAATGCAAGGATAATTCTCCCTTTGCAGTTTACAGAGTTTAGGGCGTTTTCTGGTTAAAAACAAAAGAACCCCATTTTTTGGCCAGCTTTCCTGGCAGAATCTATGGGAATATGAAGCTTGTTTGTAAATTCCTAGGCAGGGGTTCGAGAAAAACAATGTGGGAATTAATCTTGTTAGGCAATGCACTGTTAACTCCATTGCAGTCGGCTCTTGAAAGATTTTGTTGATCCTCTGATGGTGCAAGTTTGACAATGTCGCCCCATCCAACTGTAGAAGTTAGCAAAACTAATCAGATCACGACTGCTGACTCTATCCTAATTTTGAAATTGTGGCCGATTTCTTTGAAGATTCAGAGGAAGACCTGAAAAGACAAACCCACAGTTCAAAGAAAATGATCAAGGTTTTTCTTTAAATGAGCTAAAGAAGCTCCCTCAACCTCACAACACTTCATATTTCCTTGCAGCCTTGATGGTCAGGATGAGCGTCAATTCAACATATACAATTGTTTTATTTTTTTACATCAATATATATATATATTTTTTTATCTTTATACAAAATGAGCATCCAGAATATGACAATTTTTTCAATGAATTTAATACTTAATATTCTAATTGTACTATAATTGTACTATTACAATTGTAAAATACAATTGTACTGTATAATATTTATAATTATAATAATTGTATACTATAATATTTCGTATTTTTCTTTTGCTAGAGAAACTGGAGCTCTCATATTTGTCTCTTAAAGTTTAGAAGAGACCTCAACAACATTACGTACTGTGCTCAGATTATTCTTCTGAACTAAAAACCCCTGTGGTCTCATATTTGTCTCCTCCAAAGTGTCAGACAAGATCTCAACAACATCACACACTGGCTCTGATTTTTCTCAGCTAGAGGAGCTCATACATTTATCTCTTTTAAAGTTTAGAAGAGACCGCAACTTTACAGATTGTGCACCAAGTCAAGTACATGAAAGACACAAAAGTAAAAAAAAAAAAAAAAAAAAACAGACAGGACAGAGTTCCGGAGCGATTTCACTGTATTGTATGATTTGACTGTAACCACATACATGAATATAAAAAAAACATTGATAGTTTTTGTTGTTAATTATATGATGCAGTGAGCAGTTTAGCAGTTATTTTTTTCCCTGCATTATGTTGATTATTAGAAACAAGAACATGTATTATTTGTAAAATTCAAATGACGTTTTTAGTAATTTTTATGAGTGAGTTTAATTTGTCAATAGGTCAATCTTTAATCTAGTTAATGATTTAATGCACTGAGCACTGCTGTGGTTTATACAACAACACTCTCTAACAGCAGAATGTCACTTTTAATTATTTTAAACCTAATTCCTAGTCAAATTAGAATGATATCTTAGTTTCTAAAGAAATAGCCAGTCTACCAATTATATAGATCGACAGCACTGGAACGCCCACAAGCGTCTCACAGAGCGTCTTACAGAAGCGTCTTACAGAGACTAGCGGCATACGGCGAAAAAGTCGACATTGAGACACAACTGCTCCTCAGACAGCACAAGTTGGAGTCCCATGCAGCTAAAGGTACTTTCCTGCTCCTGTTCCATTCTCGCCTTTCCCATTGTTTCCTGTCTCTCCTCCTGCTGTAATGTCCATTAAAGGTGATAATAACAAATGTCATAAAAAAGACTAAGACTAACCTCTGCAAGACAATAAAGACATCATCCTATGTTTCTACATTCTCCGTTTTGACTCTTTTTTTCTCTCAAATATTTCTCGTCTCATTTGTGTCGTAAGGGATTTTAAGAGAAACATCTGAAATGCTGTTGATACTAAAATGAGAGATATATGAGAATCACAACTAAGTCTCCTGAGCTTAGGGAAGGCTACCACCGAGCAATACATTTTTCCTAAGTGTGGACACAATGTGTGAAAAAGTTTTTTCATGCTCCCTCCCAACCATTCTTACACACACACACACACACACACACACACACACACACACACACGCGTGTATATAGGGGGAGAAGACTTTCCTTTTTCCAGTGTGATGAATGAACTGTGTTGAATCTTTGTTATATACCTCTAAAACAACCCACAACTAAAATGCAACTTAATTTTATTTGTATACTAATAACAGTACAAAAATGGTCTAATAGTACTACAAAAACAGACAGTGTACAGTATTTACTGCACTGTATTCAGTATGTTGTAAGGTATTATTCCATTTCAGACATAACCATAATTATTTCAAGTGTCACAAGCGATGAGAATTCGTCCAATCAGATGGTCAGAAAGCTTCAAGTTTCTCAAGTTTATTACGTGTGGCGAAGCTCAGTGTGTGTTTGAAACCTGCTATTCATAATTCATCATACTGATGTTTTATTAACTGCACCCAGTACATCTTTACCTCTGCCTGGCCAGAATATCCACTTAACTTTTATAGCGGTACAAGATTACAGAACCCGTATTACAAAAGTTTAATGAGTCTCAGTTTCAGTGAGGAAGCTCTTGTGGCTTTAGACAAATCCAGCAACATTTGGAGAGAAGCTTCTACTCATTTCTCACAGTAATCTGCCCCAGTAATTGCCCTTTGAGCGTTTGAGAGGGTTTTAATTGAAAAGTGCTGAGAATGTGAGAATATGGCATATTTAGCGGTAGCAGTTTCATTTTTTAAGACTGTGCAGCGCTATGGCTCCACAGAATTGATAATTGCATTGTTTCGACTCATTAACTGGCTTATTAAAATGGGAAATGTAATATAGGGGTTGAGTTTTTCTTGTGCGCCAAGCATCATTAGACTGTAGGTACATGTGTGGCATAACAGCGGCATAGCAGAACCCATGGGTTATGATGTCTGTGCTGCAGTTAATGGCCTGAAGAATTGACCAGAAAGGGTAATAATTGTTATAGTACAATGACAGGGTAATATAAATTACAGCATTAATCTAGTGTTTGTGCATATTTCCTTAGGTGAATTTGTGTCCTTTTCTATTGTGTGTTTGTATTCCCATTTTGTCTTTATTGCACATCTGACTTAATGAATGTCCGCTTGCCAAGGATGTTAGCATTCCCATTCATCTCAATGGAAGTTGCTTGGTTGGTGCAGAATCCCCAATTTTGCTTGTGGGTTTGGCAGCGTTTTTTTGTTTGTTTTTTTTAATCACTCACTCCGCCCCTTTCATACAATTGATTGCAAGCATTAGGATCCGACTCCATCCAATCAACAACCGATGGATTGAACCAATCCCCACCCTACTTTTTTTTTTTTTGACAAAGTTTCACTCGGATGTACGTCACAATATGGAAGAAAAGATCCATTACCTTCTGTTTTATCACGACTTCAACTCCAATAAATTATAAGTAGAATGCTACTTAGAATGGTAGTTTCATAGTCCAAAAGTACAACATGTTCCAATGATGGTATGTTTACGTACCTTTTACACACTGTCAGAATATGCTTATATAAATATGCAAATTTTGGATGCAGCAGTGTAGACTAACCATTCAAGTTTTGTTGCATCATATTGTGTCACCAGCTTGTAGTATAGACAGTATGTTATTCCTGCATATCAAAATTCAGCATGTTGCCACAACGTCCCATCACATTTTAGAGACTGCAAACTGCCTATAGCGCTGCAATCACATTTATTGCTGCACAGATAAAATCCAATCACTTCAATAGGAATACATGCATTTGGGAATTTTGCAAAAGTGGAAAATGTCCCTACACAGATTTTGCATCGGGTTCAAGTCGGTGACACAAGTTTGCCACATTTGCCAACAAAAATCTACAGAGCCTCGCACATGACATGCAGGGGAGAAAAAAAACTATTAAAAATGTGTTCTAACGCATTACTAATTAAGTAAAAGAATGGAACGAATTAATACAGCATAGCCAAGCTGACCTAAAACAACGGGAAAAAAAATAATATGTTGTGGAAACCATTTATAACTCTTAACTTTTTCCCCCATATAATGTGTGGCTTAGTTAGAAAGTGACTGTGTGTGTAATGCATCACTTCAGTATTGATCTTTTTTGCCTAAAGTTTTTGGCAAAAAAAAATCACAAAAAATTGGGTTAGACGGTTATTTACAGTCATGATAATAGAGTATCGTTCTTCTTGGACCAAGCAGCCGTGATTCCACCTGCCATTCATCTTTCCCACTCGCTCAGATCCATAATCAAGGTCTGGTACACATAATGAATGCAGCACATTTCAGTGTGTCACCTGGAATGATGCGCCTTAAAGTCGTAATTCCTTAAGGCCACGTTATTTGCATGATGTCATAAATCTGGCTCAGAGTCCACGACCAACGCAGCGATTAATCTAATGTAACATTAAGGGGGACGTTTGAAACCTTTTCCTCTGATTTGAGGGTTCATTTTTTAATATGTGTGCACACTGACTTTGACAGAGCAAGAACGGCTCTCATCCCCTGCATGCAGACAAGTCAGTTGCGTTGACGGTGAAGCATGTCTGAAGGCATTAGAAAATCCAAGGCTATAAATAGAGAGCTGAGTTAAAAAAGGGGGGGTTGTTCTTTTTTAACTCTCATTGGCTCTTTTGATCATTTATCTCCCTGAAAGTGAGCCCATGTCAATTCTTTTAACAGACTATCAAGAGAGCTAATGTTGCTTTTGTTAATTCTACTTCTTTAATCTCCTCTGATGAGTTTCTTAAGCAATGTGTTCACTTTGGTTTTATCTTAAGTCTTAAGAGATAATGGAAAGGAACATTATGTCTTCGTTCTTAAAGGAATAGTTCAACCAAAAATGTAACTTTTTTATTTACAATAGATTATTTCAGAAGAACTAAACTAAATTTTGCACTTCTGTCTTCTCTGTTTGCAGGCGGATTTTGCCTTCATTGTATGGCAAAGTTTTCCAGATCGGATTATAGGCTACCCAGCACGCAGCCATTACTGGGACAATGGGAAGGGGAGGTGGGGTTATACTTCTAAATGGACCAACGAATACTCCATGGTGCTCACGGGAGCTGCGTTTTACCACAGGTAATCTCCAGAGAACACAATACAACACAGACAAAACTGACATAAAGACGTAATTGTTTCTGTGCTATTTTGCATTTTTTTCTATTTTTCAACATTTACTACAATATGTAGTTGTGTTTTAACTTGTTAACTTTCACTCCCCTTTTTAAAACAAAGATCTGAACTTACAGTAAATATATGTAGCTTTGTCTCTTTTTAAAGAAGACACTCAGCAGAAGTGAATCACATTAAAAAAATGAAAATGTACAAACATTATAGAAGATTAAGTTTACTGTAAAGCAAATTTTATTATTAGTATTATTATTAGGGGAATTTACAATCTTTATTAGCTTATTCCAAGTAGCTTCCCCACTGTTGAAAATCATGGGCTGAAAAATTACTATTGTATATTATATTAAAATTACTCTTGTAAATACTATAGTGTTTTTGAACTGTACTATAGTAAATATACTACTGTAAATTAACGAAGTGTAGTAAATACTATAATATACTACAATTTACTGTAGTAGATTTACTATAGTATGGTTCAAAAACACTATAGTATTTACTGGAGTAATTTTACTGTAATTTTACTATAATATACTATAGCATACTATAGTATTTTTTCATGTGGGTGCTTAAAAATGCTTGGAAAATGCTTGAATTTAACAGTATCATTGATATTAAATTAAATACTATCAAACAGTACAATCGCAGTAAAGTCAACGTTAACAATTCACATATCATTTTGCACTTTGCACATGAATTGCAGCCGCACAAAACTTTTAAATTGGTTTTGAAGCCCTCTGCTTATTCACTATGGTAAAATGAATCAATAATGAATGTATAAATATAGCCACACAAAACAGATGAACGTCAAAATCTTTGAAATAAAACATTGTATGATTTCAAGGGCTAATCAATGTACAAAGTTATGTTGGAGGGTATTGCAAGGGAGGAAGGAATGAAAGAAAGGAAGAGATACCTTTATAAAAAATAATAAAAAAAATGTTTGTTCCAATTGTTTCTGAGACCCAAGCACAGATGTGGATTAAAGTGTGTGTCATCTGAAAATATCCGGAGTCAGTTTGCCATAGCTAATACAACCTGATTAGCTGAGTTTACTAATCCTTTACAAAAATAAGCAAAATCCTTTGCTTATTTTAATCTGCTTACTTGCTTATCTTCTTCACAGGACATTACATACACAATAACCAAAACAGTAACTTGCATATTCATCTATTGGTAAAGATAGATCCAGGTTTGACTTAATACAATATTAATGCACATCTTGAATATCCAAAAGGGTAAATGGCTTTTTAGAGGTACAGTATGATGAATGGTTTTCAGTGAATAATGACTTAAAGGCACACTATGTAGTTTTTCCGCCACTAGAGGTCTCCGATTAAAAACAAAGGCATAGCTTGATGACGCAGAGATTGAGTATGGAATCTTGGGTCTTCCCCTCACAGAATCGGTACGAGACTCGAGCAGAAATCATGTTCATGGATGAGATTATTAAAGTTACTGTAGTATGAAGCAGAGCAGGGCCGAGTGCTGTGGGAGCTGAACGAGGTCACTGAAGCATTTGCTAATGAGAGACGAGCGTGACGCATGGCTCGACAGCGTCTTCCGCTTCTTCCTGTCAAGCGTATGTGGGGTAACGCAGTGCTGTTTTATCATATTAGTTATATTTGAATGTGTTGAAAATTATATTGTGACGTTATTCTGTGCGTTCCATCCGCGGCTGATATGGGACACTTGTTGCAGACTGTAGTTAGCTAGATTGATAACATCATATTAACCCTTTCATGCGTAAGTGTAAAATATTCTAACTGACCCCTCAGAGTGAGGTTTTTTTAAGCATACATTATTTTAGAACGTTTCCCCCTATTGTTTCCAAAGCGACACGTCATGCTTGTCACGTGACATGCCGCTGCAACAATAACACTGTATGACAGATGTATCGCTTTTATTAAGTTTTCCTTTTTTATTCAAAATATTAACAAACTTGTTTGCCATGTCATCAACCTTCTCATATTCAGATTCTCAAATACGTGAAAGTGAGTGTGTTTTGTCGTTTAAAAACCTTTATGAATTATCTTGATCTATAATGTGGGCGGCGCCATGTTTGTTTGCGCCGCAGTTCATTTACAGCATGTGAACTCATCAGTTTCTCCCGAAATACATGTAAGTAAGTCGCCAGGGAACTGAAAGAAGAATAGAGTAGCCTAAACTTTATAATTACTTAGGCGGTTGCCCACTATGTGTCTGATATGAGTAAAACACATTATAGATTTAAATTGGATTGTTATTGCTGCTTTCATAGACATCAGTGAGTATTTTACAAACTCTAAATGTATTGTTTTACTGGTGCTTATGTGTATTTAAATGTCTGAAACCTAAAATAAACATTATGTGGTTGAAAACACTGCATAGTTGTGATAAATGACAAGCACTGAGCGTCCAAAGCTCCAAAGTTTGAATCTGGCAGTTATGTGATGTGACTGAACCTTCTAAATCCCCTATGTGGGACTGTACCACTCAAAAAGTTAAAGGGATAGTTCACTCTGAAATGAAAATAAAGTCATCTTTTACTCACACTGCTGTTGTTCCTTCTATCTATTTCGGACCTCAAAAGGAGAAATTTTGAAAATTGTCCTGCACACACTCCTCCATATAATGGCAGTGAATGAGACCAGGCTAAAACTTTATGAAAAGGATACAAAACTATCACGCAATGATACAGTGACATGCAAGTATTCAGGCATACTATGTTCAGTCAAAATACTGAGCCTTGAGACTTGAAATATGTAGTGCAAACCTAATGTTACTGTTATGATACATGTTTTTTGGAGCTTGACAATCCCCCAGTCACAGACAAGAGAAGAGTATTCTCTTATTATATATTCATCATCCTTTTCATGTGTCATGGCACCTCACTCCTCAGCGAGCTATATGTAGAAGGAAAAATGTCCAAACAGTCACACATGCCATTAACACATGCCTCCGAACATGTGACGTGCACTTATGAAATTGAGTTTATAACATTTTTCGTAGCTGGACCATTATTCAGAGTCATGAAGACTGAAGTCCCTTTGAAGAAACCACAAAAGCCTTTTATATAATATCCTGATTTCCCTGTGGAAAGAAAGGACTGATTTGTTTCTTTAGCTTGTTAAATTTAACTCTGAAATACAAGAGATATACCAAGAATCACCAAGCTACACATACAGCTAGATTGAGTAAAGTAGTTTCTCGAATATCTAGCACATAAATATTTTGTTGTCTCTGTCTTGTCTTGTCATGTCTAGTCTTTTAGGAAGACCATGAGGTAATGGAAAAATTCCCTTCTTGTTAACAATTTTTTTGTATAAGAAACATTTGTTTCTGGAATCGCAAAATGACGTGGTTAATTAATATATCAACACTCCCAGTAATTAGGAAGTTGGAAAACAAGCAGCTTTGTTATAATTACAACAGAATACACCAAAATACAGTTTTCAACTATACTATAAATAAATTGTATTAATTAAACCACAAATCCACACAGAAACTCTGTAGTAAACACCTACAACACCCTATCAACAGAAATGCAACACTCTAAAAACACATAGACCACCTTAGCAACCATACAGAAACACCTTGGATACCATCCACATCACTCTAGCAACAGCATAGCATAAATATGTGAATTGAGATGCACTTTCAGAGCACTTTAACAATCATTTAGAAACAGTGTAGTAGACACAACACCTTAGCAACGGCATTGCAGCAGTCTAAAAACACCAAGAGCACCTTAGCAATTGCATAGAAACACTGTAGTAACCATCCACAACACCCTAGCAACAACATATAAACAGTCTAAAATACTCAGAGCACCTTAGCAGTTGCATAGGAACACTGTAGTAATCCTTCGAAAAACAACTTAGCATAGCAACAGTCTAAAATACTCAGAGCACCTTAACAATCACATAGAAACACTGTAGTAAACACAACATCTTAGCAACAGCATTGCAACAGTCAAAAAACACCTTAGCAAACGCACATAATCACTGAAATAATTATCCACAACACCCTTGCAACAGCATAGAAACTCTAAAAACACCCAGAGCACCTTAGCAGTCGCATAGGAACACTGTAGTACCCACAAAAACATAGGAACAACATAGAAACACTCTAAAACACTCAGAGCACCTTAGCAATTGCATAGAAACAATGTAGTACCCATCCACAACACCCTAGCAACAGCATAGCAACCATCTAAAACACTCCAAAACCTTTAGCTAACGCAAAGAAACACTATAGTAACCACAACACATTAGCGACAACGACTAACCCATCCACTAGCAACAGTCTAAAACACTCAGAGCACCTTAGCAGTCGCATAGAAACTCTGTAGTAACCATCCACAACACCCTTGCAACAGCATTGCAACACTATAAAAACACTCAGAGCACGTTAGCTATCACAGATAACCTGTAGTGACCACAACACCCTAGCCACATAGTAGGGATTCACATCTTGTTGAATCTTGAAGCATTGTTGCGGGCTCTCACTGAATTTGGACAAGAGACTGGTATGAGGTCAGTGTCAGATGCTTGTAAAAGCTGAATGTGAGACCTGCTGCAATAGAGATCGCTCACAGACAGGCTGATATTAAAGCAGGTAATAAATGTTCAGTCTGACAGCTTCACTGGCCATATTTTAACGATAAATGGCACAGGTGAGATGGAGTTCACAGTTTGTTTTAGCTGAAGGTCTCTGAACTCATCACTCACAACACACACACACACACACAGACCTTCAGACTGACACATCACACAGCCGACACACAGATTAACCGCTTTGCTACTGGTCAGCGAGCTGACACACCACCTGCAAAGTGACCCCAGCTTAAAGTGTGCAGTAGAAAAAGACATAAATAAATGTGTGAAGAGAGATAAGCCACCTGCAGGGCTGAGAGGAACGTTCTGACGGCTGTCTCTCAAAGAGAGAAGGAGAAAAAAGAGAGGGAAGGAAAGAGAATGACAGAAAAGACGTCTGCGGGCAGGATAGGAGATTCGGTTTAATAAGAACGGTGGGAGAGAGAGTAGGTGTCACTCACAGAAATTAAAACATCTGTCTTTTTGAGGTTCTCACTGCAGGGTGGCCTCTTCCTGTGTCTGTCTGTACAGGATATCAACGGTGACTATCTCAGTCCCACCCCGAAGGACATTTTATTTCTCATAGGTTGCTCTTAATGGGGCACTAATTTAATTTGTCTCAGATGTTTCTCCTAAAAGATTATATGAAAAAATTATTATAAGATTGCTTAAGGGATAGTATTTATTTCTTCTGTGGGACATAAAAAGAGATTTTGAAGAATGTTGGTACTATTACTTAAGTGAATAACACTAAAAAACTAGATTTTTGTATTTTCAAGAAAATGTAAGGGTGTGTGCTTATTCAAAATGCACTGCCATGATACTAATGGTTTGTTAATTTGTTATATGGTTGCTAGTGTATTCTGTGCAACTGCCAAAAGGGTAAAGGAATATATATTTTTTCATGTACACTGAAAAAAAATATTTTACTGCTTGTTCAAATTGCTTAGTTAAAATGAGCTAAAGCAACACAATTGCTATACATTTTGCCCTAACTTAATTTGATTGTGTTCAATCCACTTAAATAAAGTCAAGAGAATAAGTCATGTTGAAGTTTACTTAATCCATTTATGTTGAGACTACATGAATGATTTGTGTTGCATTAACTGAAACTGGGCGGGGCTAGTTAGTTCCCAGCATGCTTTGCATATGGCTAAATCAAGAGAAAGTAAGTGTTGTTATTTTATAGGTTAAAGTGTTATTTAATGTGTTTTTGAGCAAGATGAGAAAGGGGGAGACTCGATTTGGTTTAATTTTAATATTCAATCATTTTGGAATTATTAGAACAATTTAAATTTCAGTGGGTTACCATTGTGGAGAAGAGTGGAGCATTTGCTTAGGCTGTGGATTGATATAGCTAAAGTCATAACTGATTTGTCAGGAATGTTTTTACTAGCTGATCGTTTGTCAACTAGCTAGTGCAGTAAAATAATTAAGTTGTGTAACATTAAATTATATGAAATTGAAGTGAATGATGCAATTTTATGTCTGAATCATGTCAGGGAGCCATTTAAAATTCACTTTGATACTACTTAATTGGGTCATTTAAAATGTTTTCATTCTATGATGTTGAAATTACATGAACCAATTATGTTTGTTTAACTTAATTGATTCATGTGGGTCTGATGTACACAATTAAATTGTGTAAATTCAACACACGTTTTTCCAGTGTATAACGATCCATTTATGTTGTGGGAAAATATTAAAAGTAATTAATCAGGCTATCACCAGACCAAGCTCAATCTTTTAAGATTGAACATTGGTCTAGGGAGTCTGCTCTGTATTTTCTACTGCAAGATCAGCAAGCATAATTCAAATGACTCTCCGGAGTCTGTACGCAATTGGATAGTCCTTCAACCAATCAGACCACAAGAGGCGTGATCAACGAGCATAATTCAAATGACTCTGTAGAGTCTGTACGCAATTGGATAGTCCTTCAACCAATCAGACCACAAGGCATGATCAACGGGCATCGATTCATCCTTATCCTTATATACAGGTCCTTCCCAAAAAATTAGCATATTGTGATAAAAGTTCATTATTTTCCATAATGTAATGATAAAAATTAAACTTTCATATATTTTAGATTCATTGCACACCAACTGAAATATTTCAGGTCTTTTATTGTTTTAATACTGATGATTTTGGCATACAGCTCATGAAAACCTCAAAAAATTAGCATATCATGAAAAGGTTCTCTAAACGAGCTATTAACCTAATCAACTGAATCAACTAATTAACTCTAAACACATGCGAAAGATTCCTGAGGCTTTTAAAAACTCCCAGCCTGGTTTATTACTCAAAACCGCAATCATGGGTAAGACTGCCGACCTGACTGCTGTCAGAAGGCATCATTGACACCCTCAGCGAGAGGGTAAGACACAGAAAGAAATTTCTGAATGAATAGGCTGTTCCCAGAGTGCTGTATCAAGGCACCTCAGTGGGAAGTCTGTGGGAAGGAAAAGTGTGGCAAAAATGCTGCACAACGAGAAGAGGTGACCGGACCCTGAGGAAGATTGTGGAGGAGGACCGATTCCAGACCTTGGGGACCTGCGGAAGCAGTGGGCTGAGTCTGGAGTAGAAACACCCAGAGCCACCGTGCACAGGCGTGTGCAGGAAATGGGCTAAAGGTGCCGCATTCCCCAGGTCAAGCCACTTTTGAACCAGAAACAGCTGCAGAAGCGCCTGACCTGGGATACAGAGAACCAGCACTGGACTGTCGCTCAAATTTTGCATGTCATTCGGAAATCAAGGTGCCAGAGTCTGGAGAAAGACTGGGGAGAAGGAAATGCCAAAATGCCTGAAGTTCAGTGTCAAGTAACCACAGTCAGTGATGGTCTGGGGTGCCATGTCAGCTGCTGGTGTTGGTCCACTGTGTTTTATCAAGGGAAGGGTCAATGCTGCTAGCTATCCGGAGATTTTGGAGCACTTCATGCTTCCATCTGCTGAAAAGCTTTATGGAGATGAAGATTTCGTTTTTCAGCACGACCTGGCACCTGCTCACAGTGCCAAAACCACTGGTAAATGGTTTACTGACCATGGTATTACTGTGCTCAATTGGCCTGCCAACTCTCCTGACCTGAACCCCATAGAGAATCTGTGGGATATTGTGAAGAGAAAGTTGAGAGACACAAGACCCAACACTCTGGATGAGCTTAAGGCCGCTATCGAAGCATCCTGGGCCTCCATAACACCTCAGCAGTGCCACAGGCTGATTGCCTCCATGCCACGCCGCATTGAAGCAGTCATTTCTGCAAAAGGATTCCCGACCAAGTATTGAGTGCATAACTGAACATAATTGTTTGAAGGTTGACTTTTTTGTATTAAAAACACTTTTCTTTTATTGGTCGGATGAAATATGCAAATTTTTTAGATATTTTGGGTTTTCATGAGCTGTATGCCAAAATCATCAGTATTAAAACAATAAAAGACCTGAAATATTTCAGTTGGTGTGCAATCAATCTAAGATATGTGAAAGTTTAATTTGTATTGTTACATTATGGAAAATAATGAACTTTTATCACAATATGTTAATTTTTTAGAAGGACCTGTATATCCTTACTCCAATAGTAGATTCAAATAATTGCAATTAAAGAGATAGTTCATGCAAAAAAAAAAAAAAAGAATTCTGCCATCATTTACTAAACCTCATGTTGCTCCAAACTCGAAAGACTTTAGTATATCTTAGAAACAAAGAGATTTCTACCCCTCCAATGAAAGTTCATTCAACATTTGACAATTCAAAGAGTTCATAAGGATGTCATTAAAGTAATCCATGTGAATTGAGCAGTTAAACCCAAGTATTCTTATAGGTCGTTTTATATGATAAACAGTTTTAACTCTAGGCTTTTATTCATGCACATAAAACACATCAAGTCTCTTCAGAAGATCTACATTAAACTGCTCAATTCATTTGAAAACTTTTTTGTAAACGTTTTGTACCAATGGACTTTTTAATGGAGGCACAGAAATCTTTCAGGTTTCATTAAAAATATCTTAATTTGAGTTTCAAATATGAACGAAAGCCTGAACAAAAGGTGAGAAATTGATCTGAGAAATTTAAACATTTACATTTTTGGATGAACTATCCCCAAAGGAAACATTAGTAATTTGGTTCGATGTAACATATTAAGGGCCATGAATGTCAAATTTAGGGTATTTTTCATACAACTAAATAATATCTTTACTAATATATTATCTATTTATTTTGAACAGGTATTATCATCACCTGTACACATACTACCTGCCGATGTCTCTGCTGTCAATGGTGGACCAGTTGGCTAACTGTGAGGATATCCTCATGAATTTCCTCATCTCTGCAGTAACCAAACTCCCGCCAATCAAAGTCACACAAAAAAAACAGTACAAGGAGACCATGATGCAGCAGGTACGAGACTGTGTGTGTATGGGTTGTAAATAGATGACTGTGTGTCCAGGGTGATTCCCTATTGAGATCAGAAACGTCTGTGTAGTGTGTGATGGATGGAGCGCTCCAGGGCTGTGAGTGTGTGTGTGTGTGTGTGTGGATCTGATTCAGCAGTATTGGTCCGTTTGATGAATGTCTTCATGGTAAGGCAAGATTAATGATTGACAGCAAGGTTGCTGTACTATCCTTCTCTCTGTTTGTCTACCATACCCATTTCCCTCTTTCTCTCTTAATACATTTCTATATTCTTTCTTTATTTCCAATTGTATATTTTTCGTTCCTTTTCTGCACTCCTTAGCATTAGTGATTAGCATTTTTTTTTCAGAGTGACCGATGCCCAAAATAATGAAAATGGAATATAATGATAATGTACTATGTTCTTTGTCCATTTTGCTCTGAATTTTCTTTTGAAGTATAGATTTTTTCCCCTACCCCTGCCCAATACACCACAGGTTTGCAAATGTCAATAGCATGGCTTCTTAACAAGTAACCTTGTTATCTAAATGTTTCAGTAGTTTGACATTAAAGCAATGCAGCTTTTTTAGTAACAAGCTACCTTTTCAAGGAGTATACCACAAAATGCTACATGCCTGCTTTTTGTCAAATTGTTATGATTTACCTCTTGTGCCATCATCATCTTACATTTAATGTCATCACCCATATTGAGAGACTATTTGTGGCAGAAATGTCTTGCTCTAAATTTTAAAAAATAAGCTATTGTCCCCTTAAATACTGTAGGTATAGTTAGCTATTTTTTTGTTATTAGCTTGTAGCATGGGCTAGCTAACTAGTTCAAAAGGGCTTTTTCACTGTAAATACAGTTTCAAACTTTTAGGAAGTTTATTGTTTTACCCAATATTTGCTCAAAATTACTATATGCTAACGCAATAAGCTAAATAGCTATTTGCTGATTATAATCTCAAAATGGTAAAACATCAGTCAGTCATGCCAGTATGTCTAAATATTTTGTAATGAAACAAGTTATGAACAATATAAAATATTTGGATGTTCCTCTCAAAGGATTGGGTCCATGTAGCTCTGTATTATAGGATTTTAAGCTTCTTTAACAAGGAGCTAGACATTCTTCCAAAGTGTTTCTTATGAATGTAAGGCCATAACTGTCGTCTATCCTCTGAGTCGTGAAATGAACACTCCGTGTTCGCTCTGTTTGTCAGTGTCTTTTAAAGTGCTGCCCAATTCCAGTAACATGTTCCTGCCCTCATTCATAATATGCCTAGTGAACCAAACACAGACCTCTCTCTCCCTCTCCCTTTCTCTCAGGGCTCTAAGGCATCTCGATGGGCCGACCCAGACCACTTTGCACAGCGTCAGTCCTGCATGAACTCATTCACTAGTTGGTTTGGCTTCATGCCTCTCTTTCACTCTCAGTTGCGTCTGGATCCCGTCCTCTTCAAAGACCAGGTCTCCATCCTACGCAAGAAATACAGAGACATCGAGAGGTTGTGAGGGGCTATCCCCCTCCCACACACTCCAGTGAACTCACCCTGACATCCCGAAATAGACCTGCAGTGTTTGATTCGCCTGGACTAATTACAGACCAGATGCAAATACAATATATTCCATCTACAGAATAAATTATTACGAAATATGCAACACTGAATGGTTTTATCTGCGACTGAAGGTTTTGTGGCAGACATCTGCTCAGAATTGGACCGGTCTTTGCGTGTTTGAATTTGTTGTCGTTCTCTGTGTTGTTGTTTGGGAGGGCTGTGGTCGCTGCACATGTATAAACAGGCGTGTGAATGGATGAAAATAGCTCAAAGAGTCCCCTATGCCTGCAATATGTATTTTAATTTCAATAATTTTTTTTAAGAAATTATCTTTTTTTTAAAGAAGTTAAAAAAATAAAATCTATGAATGCAAAGTGGGTTTGCACCCTAAATATTCACTTTTGTGTCATTTTAGTGTGTTTTTTTCCCCTTTAATACCCAAATTTTACTTCAGCACAGATTATATATGAATAATATTTGTTTATGGTGTTTTGAGAAAATTAGCATTACGTTTCTGCAGTTAAGGTTGGAAAGCTAGCATAGGGCTGTTGAAAAATTTGTGACAAGGGTGTGAATTATGGGGGATGGGTGTTAATCAAGGCATCAACTCCCTTAAACAGGTACTTCACCGCTGGCAAAATGGGCTTTCAATAAAACTTGGCTGCCTGTACAGTAGAAAGACGGGAGAAAAAATGAAATTGGTGCTACCTAACTAGATAAAACAAAGAAAAAAGGCTGTTGTTTTTTGGAAAACTTCAGCACACATAATGCACTGGGCATGGCCACTCCCATCAGTCTGCTATGGATACGCTTCCCACAGTATTACGCTATACGGCGGACTTTTGCTGACAAATAAATGTGAATTTCTCGGTCCAGGGCGGTATTCCAGAAAGCAAGGTTAACTTACCGTCACATATACATTGAACTCCCGGTTGATTAACCCAAACCTCCTTTACTCAAGGTTTGCTGGTTCCAAAAATGAATCAGACAACTCAGAGTATGTTTCTCTATGGAAACAGACGCTAAGAAAGAGCACGCCATTCTACTTCCTCCTTCTTCTTTTGTTTAATGGCAATTTACATAACCTACTTAATGCACATCGCCACCTATTTGTCTAAACCCATGTTATGGGTAGGTTTAGGGGCGGGGTCATGAATTCTTACGAATTGGGTAACTCGTAAAATATGTACGAATTATCAAAAATCTTATGAATTCGTACGAGTGAGGTCGTATCAATTCGTACGAATTAGCCACCTCGTAAAATTAGTACAAATTGCCGTGAGATCGGGCTGACATACCCTGAAAGTTACCTCCGTTTTTGAAACCGAAAGTTGAGATTATTCGCTTACTCTTAAACAAACCCAGGTATTGCACATAACCTGCTTTCTGGAATACACAGGTAACACAAAGAACAAATAAACATTGTTTATTTACATATAGCCTACTACCGACATAGTAACAAAACAAAAAAAGTGTGCTAAAAATCTTACTATAACTAAAGGTTGAGAGCAGGGTCTTTTAAGTGTTCATGTATATCTGAGTCACAGGTTTCATCTGAAATCCCCCTTATACCATTATATAGTGCACTATTTGAGGGGACAACCATGGGCCTGTCCCAGTACACACATGTGCAATCTTTGCACTTACTTGTCAACTTACATGACATATTTGCTTTTGGCCAAGTAGGCCAAGTTGATTTACGATGCATGGGACACACAACACTGTTTTTTTTTTTACAGACCTTTATTTAAATTTGTATTTTCAATAATTTGCACAATGCCTGATCAGTAGGCTCTATGCAACAGACAACCCTATTTTTTCTAATTTAATTTATTCTAATTACAGTGACCCATAAATACAGTGACCAATTTAATGTACCAATAAAATGCAAACCTTTATGTTTTTCTACCAAATTATATGTAATATCTAATTCATTTAACTTACACTCTAAAGTTTTCCTCAACATTGCATGATTTCAGGGAACGTGAGTTCCTGACCATGATGAATGATGGGATAAGCTTAGCTTTAAATACTGATCTGAAGCAATATTAGAGATCGTGTGGATTTACTGGCCTCATTCGTAGTTGTGTCCGAGTGCACTCAATCAATCCCATAATACACGCAATAACGAGTGTGCAACAGATGTGCACTCTGCATTTTTATCAGGTTGTGCAGTGTCGCTTATGCTGCATCATGGTAGTGATGAGTCAGGAAAATCTAGTCTTTTTAACTTTAACCTTTTTAGCTTTAACATTTTTAACATAATTGCGTAGAAGCTTTTCCGTTATCTTTATCCACATGATGAAACTGTCTCAGAGAAGTTGCATCTCTGCATTCATTCCCTTTAAAGTCTGTGACTATAGCTTTCAAAACACTACTTGTGTAACAAATCCAACACCTTCAACAATACATTTCAAAACAATTACTTTCCATCCTTTAACCGCCTGCTATGAGCGATGTTTCTTTTGTCATGCATAGTCTGTACTGTTAATCATGTTTGCAAGGACTATGATAGTTGCTTTCGAGATATGTAGCCTACTCTATTTTGTGTGAAATATCTGCCAGAAATCAGGATACCTTGCAAAGCTGTTTATTGCAGAATGCAGACTTAACCTCTTTGTTGTTGAAGCAATGATCATTGGACAAGCATAATTTAATATATGCAATTAATAGATACACTCATGCAATACAACAGATACACTCTACTCCGTTTTTGTCATGCAGGTCTCACCAAATGAACTACAGCATCTCATTTTAAAATGGTGTCCACAGCGAAATCATTACCTTCCTTTTTAATTTACTATTAAATTGTTTAATCAACATTTACACAAGGCCCATTGGGTCACACTTTTTATTAGGTGTCTTTAGCTACTATGTGCTTACATTATATACATATATATATATATATATATATATATATATATATATATATATATATATATATATATATATATATATATATATATATATATATATATATATGTATATATATATATATATATAATATATATATATATATGTATATATATATATATATATATATATATATATATATATATATATATATATATATATATATATATATATATATATATATATATATATATATATATATATATATGTGTATATATATATATATATATATATATATATATATATATATATTGTGACGAGCGTCCTAGGAGGAATCAGCGTCGCCCTGGCAACCAACACAAACCACCTGCACACCCTCACCGTCGGCTGATCGGTCACAGCTGCTCCCAATCAGCCGCAGTCACATAAGCGGCAGAGACTGAACACACAGACAGACTCTGGTCTCGAGCCGAATGAAGCGCTGGACTAACCTCTCTCTTTGTTCTCCTCAGAAAGCAGCGAGTGACCGACAGCCCATCACCGGAGCACGTTTGGACACCCACTTTCCCACTGGATTGAGCACAGAAGAGCACTTAGAGCACCAGCCATCACGCACCGGCTTCACCTGTCGTTACACTTGTTGCACTGTAAATAAAACCACCCTCCTGGGCCTTTTCACCAACCCTGCCTTGTCGAGTGATTCCTCACCCCGTGACAGTGGTGGAGAATGCGGGCAGATTCGTGAGGAATCACCGACAAGGGCACCACCTCACCTCCTAATCCTGTGTTTTTTTTTTGTTTATGCACTGCAGTGTTGGGGAAGGCGGCGCTCGGTCCCAAAATGGAGGAAGTGGTACAGCGCCTGAAGTCAGCATCCGCCAACAACAAATAGTTGAACATCTGGCCACTCACCAGGGCAGGACAGAGGAGGAACTCTTCGCTGTCCGTGCCGCTGCCGCCCAACGCGTTCCGTTACCGGATCCTCGCGCCCAAGCCATCCGCCTGCTGCCCAAGATGACGGGCGGATGATGGCGTAGAAGCCTTCCTGCAGGTCTTTGAAAACACCGCCAACGAGAGGCATGGCCGGAAGAGGATTGGGCCCGGCGCTGGCACCCTCCTCACCGGAGAAGCCAACGGGCTTATTTTCGCTGCCCTTGGCGACCGTCGAAAACTATGTTGAAGTTAAGCGAGAAATTATAGCGAGGCTAGGCCTCTCACCGGTCTGCGCCGCCCAGCAGTTCCACGACTGGGAATTCAAGCCCCGGGTGCCAGCCCGGGCCCAAGCAGCCGAGCTCAGCCGCATCGCGCATCACTGGCTGATGGACGGAACCCCACCGCCGGACAGGTAACGGAACGCGTGGTGATAGATCGCCTCCTCCGCGCTCTCCCTCGCGCCCATCGGCAAGCGGTTGGCATGAGGAACCCGACTACTACCCTGGAACTGGTGGAGGCGATCGAGCTGGCGGATGCTGTCCATCTCCGCGAGGCCGGGGACCGACCGCCGCCATTCCCCCGGCGGATCATGCCGGGGCGGCGCCGCCGAAGGGACTCACGACCAGTCAGCAGGCCGACGGTTCCCCGCCGCGGATGAGCCCATGCCCAGCGCTGAACCACCATCACCCCCGCGAGCGTGGCTGGCAGGCTGTATCATCCACCAGCGTGGGCCATCAAGAGGCCCTGAAGCAGACGTGGTGGTGGACGGGAGACAGTTCCGGGCCCTGCTGGACTCAGGCAGTGGAGTCACCCTGTTGCAGTCGCGGTTATACGCCTCGAGGCGGCCAGACGACCTTCCTACCGATTACCTGTGTGCACGGAGACACTCGCCAAGTACCGCCCGTAGAGTCACCATTTCATCACCCCAAGGCACCTGGCCGGTGGAAGCTGGCCTGGTGAAGGACCTACCGGTGGCCGTACTGCTTGGGAGGGATTGGCCCGGCTTCGACCGCCTGCTCAACGCCGCGACTCAGCCTGCCAGCCCAGAGGGGAACCGTCGAAGACGGAGGCGGCCGCGTGGACCCCGCCGCCGACCGGCCCTGCTCGCCTCCGACAGCGGGAGAGATGGTGAGTCCCCCTCCCAACCGACTAATCTGTTTTATGATGTGTACCAACAGGCTGCGGGAGGGGGCTCGTTCGCCAAGGAACAGCGGGAGGACGATCGACTCAAGCACTGTTGGGCTCAGGTGAGAGTCTTAGAAGGAAAAGACGTCCTCCCACGGCCCCATCCTCTCCCGCATTTTGTCGTCGAGAATGGCCTGCTGTACTGTGTCGCGCAGCGAAGGGGGGAGGAGAAGAAATTGCTGGTGGTTCCCCGAGCCAAGACCGAAACCATCCTGGAGCTGGCGCACTCCCATCCCATGGCCGGACACCTCGGGCAGCCAACACCACTCAGCGCATCCGAGACCGCTTCCTCTGGCCGGGCCTGGAGGCCGAGGTGAAGCGGTTCTGCCAAGCCTGCCCGACCTGCCAGGTCACGTCGCCCAGGACCCCTCCCCCCAGCCCATTGATACCGCTGCCCATCATCGAAGTGCCCTTCGAGCGGATTGGGATGGACATCGTGGGCCGCATTCGAAGCTCGTCGGCAGGCTATTGAGGAGGAAATACAACAAATGCTGAAGTTGGGGGTAATTGAACCATCTCGAGTCCGTGGTCCAGCCCCATCGTGATGGTCCCGGCCGGATGGCACCCTCCGCTTCTGCAACGACTTCCGCCGCCTGAGCGAAGTCTCCGACCGGCCGGGTACCCCATGCCTCGGTCGACGAGCTGCTGGACCGCCTCGGAAGGGCCCGGTACATCAGCACCTCGACCTCACCAAGGGCTATTGGCAGGTACCGCTCTCCGAGGAGCTAAACCGAAGACCGCCTTCGACGCCCAGTGGCCACTGGCAGTATCGGACCCTTCCCTTTGGCCTACACGGGCTCCCGCGGCGTTCCAGAGGATGATGGACATCATCCTGCGGCCCCACCAGAGTGCGCAGCCGCCTACCTGGGCGACGTGGTGATCCACTCCGAGGCATGGGGAGAACATCTGGAGCGTCTGCGGAGGGTGCTTTGAGCTCCGGCGGCGGGACTAACCGCCAACCCCGAAAATGCCACCTAGCCTTCTCCGGCCAAGTACCTGGGTTTCCAAGTGGGCCGAGGCCTCATCCGCCCCAGGACAAGAAAGTGGAGACCATCCACTGCCCCGCGGCCCCGGACGAGACCCAGGTGCGAGCTTTCTTGGGGTTGGCGGGTTATTACCGATGTTTTATCCCCAACTTCTCCTCTTTAGCCGCCTCTGACAGACCTGACCAGGAAGGGGCAGCCGGAGAAAGTGTGTTGGACCCCATGGAGGAGGCCTTTGCCCAGGTCAAAGCAGCGCTGGCTCGCCCGTCCTCCGCGCTCCTGACTTTAGCTGCCCCTTCCTGCTGCAGACGGATGCCTCCGACACAGGACTGGGAGCCGTCCTGTCCCAAATCCAGGAAGGTGAGGAGCATCCGATCATCTACATCAGCAGGAAGCTGTCCCCGGCCGAGAGGAAGTACGCCGCCGTGGAGAAGGAGGCCCTGGCCATCAAGTGGGCAGTCCTGGAGCTCCGGTACTACCTGCTAGGCCGCAAGTTCACCCTGGTCACGGACCACGCCCCCTTACAATGGATGGCCCGCGCCAAGAACACCAACGCCAGGGTGACTCGCTGGTTCCTAGCGCTCCAGGACTTCCACTTTGAGGTGCGACATCGGGCCGGGGCCGCCAACGCGAGATGGCCTCTCACGGATCTGGACAGCTTATGCAGGTCTGTCAGGGTCATTCCCACCCTCCCATTACATCACCCTTGCTGTCTCCATTTGTTCACAGGACCAGAACGACGCTTAGGGGGGGGGAATGTGACGAGCGTCCTAGGAGGAATCAGCGTCGCCCTGGCAACCAACACAAACCACCTGCACACCCTCACCGTCGGCTGATCGGTCACAGCTGCTCCCAATCAGCCGCAGTCACATAAGCGGCAGAGACTGAACACACAGACAGACTCTGGTCTCGAGCCGAATGAAGCGCTGGACTAACCTCTCTCTTTGTTCTCCTCAGAAAGCAGCGAGTGACCGACAGCCCATCACCGGAGCACGTTTGGACACCCACTTTCCCACTGGATTGAGCACAGAAGAGCACTTAGAGCACCAGCCATCACGCACCTTCACCTGTCGTTACACTTGTTGCACTGTAAATAAAACCACCCTCCTGGGCCTTTTCACCAACCCTGCCTTGTCGAGTGATTCTCACCCCATGACAATATATATATATATATATATATATATATATATATATATATGTATATATATATATATATATGTATATATATATGTATATATATATATATACACACATACACCGATCAGGTATAACATTATGACCACTGACAGGTGAAGTGAATTACACTGATTATCTCTTCATCACAACACCTGTTAGTGGTTGGGGTATATTAGGCAGCAAGTGAACATTTTGTCCTCAAAGTTGAAAGTTGGAAAAATAGGCAAGCAGAAGGATTTGAGCAAGTTAAACAAGGGCCAAATTGTGATGGCTAGACGACTGGGTCAGAGCATCTCCAAAACTGCTGCTCTTGTGGGGTGTTCCCGGTCTGCAGT
This sequence comes from Gobiocypris rarus, assembly GCA_023029165.1. Classification (NCBI taxonomy): domain Eukaryota; kingdom Metazoa; phylum Chordata; class Actinopteri; order Cypriniformes; family Gobionidae; genus Gobiocypris; species Gobiocypris rarus. Next base: position 22,898,053 of record CM040917.1, on the reverse strand, counting down.
GGTCAGTATCTATCAAAAGTGGTCCAAGGAAGGAACAGTGGTGAACCGGCGACAGGGTCATGCACGTGTAGAGCGAAGGCTGGCCTGTATGGTCCGATCAAACAGATGAGCTACTGTAGCTCAAATTGCTCAAGAAGTCAAAGCTGGTTCTGATAGAAAGGTGTCAGAATACACAGTGCATCGCAGTTGCGTAAGGGGTTGCATAGCCCCAGACCAGTCAGGGTGCCCATGCTGACCCCTGTCCAGTGCAGTGGGCATGTGAGCATCAGAACTGGTGTGTGTGCATCGCTTACCCGGAAACACATGGCACCAGGATGCACTATAGTTTTTGGTTTAAAGAATAAGGCAATTTTAGGTAACACTTTATTTTACAGTGTCCTTGTTACATATTTTACATGTACTTGCCATAGTAATAACAGTGCATAATTACATGCAACTAACCCTTCAGCCAAACCCTAATCCTATATTAAGTACATGTTGTAAATTAATATTACTCAGTACTGTAACAGTGACACCTTAAAATAAAGTGTAACCGAAATGTATTACAGTGTATTTATTACAGTATTATTATAGATGTAATTACATAAAGGAATTTTTAAAATATATGTACAATGTAAAAACATGTATGTACAAAATGAATACGTGCCCTAAATGAATGCTTCACTTGCTATCACGAGAAGTGGTAAACATAGTAAAGAAATTTTGCTAGTATAAATATCAGACAGTAGGCACATCTGCAAAACATGTTATGCAAATATGTTATGTTATGCAAACACAATACAGAAACCAGATACATTTATTAACCAATTTCATCTAGTGTGAATCTGACCGAATCCCAAATTCAGAAAAAAGTATTTTTGTGCAAACATTTTTGTAAGCACATCCATTTATTTGGGCATGGTTTTATTTGATATTTGTTTTAGGCTACACTGTCAAAATAAGTTTTTTGTGCTCAAAAAGTCTGAACTTCATCTAATACAAGCTCATGTCTTCCAAATCCATGTGGACGTGATACTGGATCTGACCTCCCCATGTGACCCCATACCATCTGTATATCAGCATATTACCATATGTTAGCGGGGCTGATGTAATTCATACACTCTCTCTTGAAGTTTTTGTCTCACAGGTGATGTCTTTATTAGAGCTGCAGTGATGTGCGTGTATGTATTGACAAGCTTTGATATCTGTCTGAAGTTTAAACTCTTTCATCTTTATGACAAACAGACAGAACAAAAAAAAAGAATGGCGATAGGTGGAGATCTGCCCTTTCACAGTGCCTCCTTTTGCAGCGCTCTCTCTCTCTCGTTAGTCTGTGTTCTCTTCTTGTTCACCTTTTCCTGTCGGCTCCCATCAGGATGATGTCTTCACTCCACAACCACAGAGACTTGAGGAAATGATGCTCCTCTCACTGTTGAACATGCCGTAGATGTTTCAAAAGCATAAACATAACTGGTCCAACAAAGTTAAACTTTTTATAAAGGGATACTTCAACCAGACATTAACATTATCTAATCACTAACGCACCCTCATACCATCACAAATATATGTATTTATTTTTTTCAGATGAACACTAACAATAATACATCTCTGTGAGTTAATTTAATGCAAATTCAATGCTCTTCATATCACACCATGTTCGTTCATTTGGCCAGAGGAGAACAGCCCAGCAACTGAGAGTGGTTTATCCCAAGGTTTTTTTGGTAACACTTTACAATAAGGGTGCACTAATATGCAATAATTCATGCTTAACTAATGCACAGATAATAATGAGTTAATGTGTTACTAATGGTTAACTAACCCATTTATTAATGATTACTGCATCAGCAACTAATGAAGATTCTACATGATTAATAGATTAAGTAATAATTAAATTATTATTAGTTAAATGTGTCTTAATGTATTAATTCCTTAATAACATATTATATGAACTAATAATGTAAATTAATGTGTTAATTACCACAACGGGTCAAAGCCATGCATTTGAACTTCCAGTTGTCTGCTTTAATTAATCATTAGATAATGATTTACAAATGTGTCATTATTATGTTATGACTTTACTTGTTGGGGCACATGACTATTAACTAATTGATTAAGTAATATGTAATTGTGGTTATGGGTTTTGAATTAATTTTTAATTAGTTAATAGTCATATGCCCCAACAAGTAAAGTCATAACATAATAATGACACATTTGTAAATCATTAGCTAATGATTATTTAAAGCAGACAACTGGAAGTTGAATTGCATGGCTTTGACCCATTGTGGTAATTAACACATTAATTTACATTATTAGTTCATATAATATGTTATTAAGGAATTCATACATTATGACACATTAAACTAATAACAATTTAATTATTAATCTATTAATCATGTAGAATCTTCATTAGTTGCTGATGCAGTAATCATTAATAAATGGGTTAGTTCACCATTAGTAACACATTAACTCATGATTATCTGTGCATTAGTTAAGCATGAATTAATGCATATTAGTGCACCCGTGTTGTAAAGTGTTACCGGTTTTTTTTTCCTCAGAGAAAACCCCCTTGTCCTGAGCCACCACTGTAGGGGTCTTATGTACAGCATTACAGCAAAAGTATTATGTTGAAAGCAGTTGCCAAAAGCCTCTGTTGAGCTGCCCTAGCTTGATTCTGGTTACTACTAACAGAATCAACTCGATACATGCATAGTAACCAAGTTCCAAATGACTTCTAGAAAAGTAGTTCCTTGAACTGGAGAAAGCATGCTCTTCTTGTTGTTAAAGGGTTACTTCAGCGATTAGCATTAAGCTTTGTATCAGTAGAAACCCGGGAGTATATTCAAATTATCGTACTTTCCCCCCTCATGTCACCCTGAGATGAGAGAATTATGTATTTTATTTCTGGAAAAAATCTGACTACAGCCAGCAGTGGGCGCTATTTCCGCATTTTTCACTACCACAGCTACGCTCGCCCATGGAGCTGCGAGATTCATGTAAACAGACCGGTCTTTCAACTTTTCAAATGAATTCCTATGAAAGTTAAGCTTCCAAAGACATGAACTGAAAATGCGCCAGACTGATCACGCGCTGTGATTGAGGCCGCAGCCGCGAATCCCGCGCTTATCTCAGCTCATGTGATGAATGTAATCTGACTCCTACTGCTTTTGTGCCGTGACGCTCAATCGGTTCACTCACATTATATTGAACAGACACATTCAGTTTTGAATTGAAGTGTCTCTAACTGAACTGATTTTATTAAAATGAACGCGGTGGGCAAGTCATCCAGTAAACCAGTAAACCAAAAATAAGTTTACTGTGTTTTCTCAGTCTAGAAGGCACCAAATTCAAAAATAATTTCACATTTCTACTACATTAATGACCCAGTTTAAAAACAGATTCATCTTCACAGCGCTGAAGTACCCCTTTAAGTCTGAACCCCAAGCGTTTGATGTGGTCACTTGGGGTCATGACATCTCGATGCCGGGGACGCCATTTCTTGAGAGTTAGGCAGAACGGAAGACCCCTATATTGATATGCTTCTCCCCCTGAACTTCCTGAGGTTATCAACTTCCTGTGTTGCTGAAGGATGGAAATGTGAAAGTATGCATCTTTCAGATCGGTCGTGGCAAACCAGTCCTTGGACCTGAATTGAAACACGATTAAAGGAATTGTCAGAATCTTGAACCTGTATCTCCTCAGAGACTGGTTTAAGTGGCAAACATCTAAAATGGGTTGCAACCCCCATCCTTTTTCGAAACTATGAAGTATATCGCTTTTTTCTCTCTGCTGGAGGAATATGTTCTATGGACTTTTTTTCTAAAATATAAGATACTTAGTTGTTTATTGTATTGTTTTATAAAAGAAATATCACACTTTCAATTAGGCTGTTGTTAATATCAGCATTCTTGCTTATGTGACAGTGATTAACTGACGCATACAATATGCTAATATATTATCATGTTGTGCTCATGGCCAGCACATGTGATTTTCCAAAATGTGTCTGGACAAAGATAGTTAACCCCTTTACCTCAGCTTTTTATTTAACTTCCAATTCCTCTCTTTAGCAGACACTTGTATTTCTTGGCATTGGCATCCTAGGAACTTCCTCTCCACTGAACGACTTCTGACTGACAGGTGCTATCAGGGATGGTGGGAATGAAGGGTGTGTGTATGTGTGTGTGTGTGTGTGTGGCCTGTCCCTAAAAGGAAAACAGGCAGCTGTCAGAGAAGTGAAAAGTCAATAACTACAGACATCAGAAAGCCCATCTCTGGGTGTGCATGTGTGTGACATATCTCCCTTGCTTAATCCACACAGGACTGCACATCAAAATCAGTTCAGTTCTCCACACATCAAACAGTGCAGCATACTTACACACCTCCAGAGAACCTGCCGCTGTAGTTCAGTTTACTCCAGTGTCTCTCTCTCTCTCTCTCTCTCTCTCTCTCTCTCTCTCTCTCTCTCTCTCTCTCTCTCTCTCCCTCGACAAACACCTGTTCAGACGACTGCCACATCTCTGGAGACTCTAATCCGCTTCCCCCGTCCTCTCTTCCTTTCACCCTCCATCCATATCTCTCTCTCTGGCTTTCTTTCTCTGCCTGCTTTCAGTTCAGTGGAATTAGATTTGACTCAATTCAATTGAGTTCAGCTCCATCAAAGGATGTTTGTTGGCAGGATCAGTTTGTTCTCTTTTCAATAGAGAGCGTCATAAAGCCTATTCCTCTTTTAGACTGTCTCTCTCTCTCTTTCCCTCCCAGGGTCTTATTCCCTGCATCATTGCAGTGTTTGTCCACTGAAGTGCATGTGTGGAAACCTAATAACAGAGTGTTATAAAATGCTGTGTCATAAAGTGCATAATGCTCCAAGGTCGTTTTGCCCCCTCTGTGCTACATAATAATTATAATAATTATTATACAAGTATATTTTCTGAACAAAATGAGAGTGATGCTTGCTGGTGCTAAATTCCCCATCAGGCTGTTGGAGTCATATACACTGCTTGTAATTTTGGATCAATTCTGAAGACCTGATTTTTCAGGTGTTTTTGATTAAGGATGGAAATAAACATTGGAACACAATAGAGGGCCAGGACAGGGTTTTCCCTATCCCTACTCTATGATATTCTGGTGCAGAGATATGTGTGGGCCCCCAAGGGACTCCACATAGCACCTCAGTACACTGTGCCAGGGCAGAACAGTCTACCCCGTCACTATGATATTCCACTGGGGGCCCACATCGGGATCCTGTACACTACTCCAGGGGAAAATTGTCTTTATGATATTCTGGTAGTTTCTGCACCAGAATATCATAAGCCGCGTTTCCACCGTCGGGCCAAAAGCGGGCGTGCTAGTGCATGCCGCGCCGGCGCCGCTGAAGATTTCATATACCAGTTAACATCAGCATTAAAAAACTTTTAAAATCATTTCGACTCTAAACTCACGGACAGCAGCAAGTGTTTGAAATAACTTCTATATCCGATGTGGATTCTAATCACTGTATAAGGCAGAAATAGTGATGCAAAAGACTATTTGTGTTAACCATTACCATAGTGAACATGGTAAATACGAATGCTTGAAGAAATCAGAAATATATCATATAAGCTATCACAATCGTGTATTTATTTTACCTGTCAGTAGGTCTTGTCTTTATACTGGACTGTCTGATATCCATATTTAGCTCTGCATAGCCTATTATAGCTAAAGCTGCTCAGGTTGTATTTTAACTATTTGGAATACCACTTTATTTCTGTACTGACTAATCTTGACACAAATGAATTCATTATGATCAATTTTTCACTTATTATAAAACTGTGGTAAAACATTAATGCTTGGGTTTGAAATCTGTTCTTCGTGATCCGATTTTTCAAACTTTAGTTAGTGTGTAATGTTGCTGTTAGAGCATAAATAATACCTGTAAAATTATAAAGCTCAAAGTTCAATGCCAAGCGAGATATTTTATTTAACAGAAGTTCCCTTTCAAAGCCTACAGCGAACGGCCGATTTGGACTACATCCCTGTACTTCCTGCTTTAATTACGTCACTAGAACAGTTAGTTGACTAACCTCCGCCCACAAGAATACGCAAAAACGGGGGCGTGGTCTTGTTGCTCTCCCACGTGGAGAAGAGAGTGTGTTTGTCGCCATGTCTACAATAACATTGAGCATGCATCTCCATGTTATGGTAAGAGGCGTGACCTTTCCGGGCAACGTGCGCTAAGCTGCTGTCGAATCACAACACGGGAAACGCTGGCACAATCAGAACTTGTTACGTATTTCTGAAGGAGGGACTTCATAGAACAAGGAAATCATCAGGCCGTTTTTTCATCAGTGAAAACAGCGGTATACAGGTATGTAAATTGTGTGAAAAATACTGTTTTTTTCACGCGAAACATGAACATATGTTGTATTGTACACTGTAAACACAATCAAAGCTTCAAAAGCACATGAAAAACGGGACCTTTAAGTAAACAAAACAAAAACAAACAAGCAAAAACAGCCACTTTTATCATGTTCGTTTTGCGATCTCGTAAGTTTCCAGTGATTTCTTTCTGATTAGTTTTCTGATAAAACTTCCTTTTGTTGGTGAAATTATGGTTTGTGTGACGTTGTTCCCGGGAGGTGTGTTAAGGGTAGGTTTTACTGAAGCGCTGCAGAGTTTCTAGCCGATGGTGGTAACGCAGTGTGGATTTGGGCTCGGTGCTACAGGTCCAAGGCTTTGGACACATGGGGGACCACATGGGGTCTCAGTGCACTAACCCCAAATCAAAAGAACCCACTCCTGTGTGTCTAAATGATATTCTGGTGAATGGGTCTCAGTACACGGGCATAATAAGTATGAAGAATAATAAGCATTACTACTCCAAATAATAATAATGAGCATAGATTACACACAGAAAACATTATGCAAATAACAAATTAAACAACTTGTATTTAATACCCTTTTAATGGTGCTTATATTAAAATTCATATTGTCTATTTGAATAAATTTGCATGTATTGGGGTTAGAATTAGTTCTGTTCTGCCAGCAGTCAAATAGCTTTACAATTCACATTCTGTCATGCATATCAGTTTGAGTTTTACAACTAACAAATTGAGTTTAGCCTCTGAAATTACTATATTACTTGAAACATCTCTCATGTCTCAAATATGCTAAAATAGATTTTTTTTTTCCATGTCCACAATCATTGTTTTGAAAGACTAGAAATGAATTAACTTTATACGTGATGTGATTTCCAACAGTGTCATCTAATTTCACTCTTAAAGGATCTGAAAAGGAGAGATGTGATTCTTTCTGTTCTTCATTTTTACGGCATTAATCATTCTGCTATAAACAGCCTGACTGTGTTACGCTTGCAGACGGGGGAGAGAGCTTCCATACTTCAGATGAAATTTATTAAGGCTGATTTTCAAAAAGATGAGAGAGAGTTATAGAGTCGACAGGACTCTTTATCGGTTTGATTATATTATAAATGAACATTAGTGCTGAATTCTCTCTCTCTCTCTCTATCAATCAATCATAACTGTGTAAACAGGTGCATTTAAAGTAAAGCTTATGTTGAAAATACCTGGACTGTTCTATTTGCCAAAACCAAAATCTATGCAAATATGGTATGCTATATCATGAACTATAATCATAAACATTATGTATGTTAGTATGTTAGTCTTTTAGGTGGAACCAATGGCATTTCTGGTACTTTCCATTAGAATTTAAGGTGACCTGGGCTCAAATACTAGTTGTAGTGTATCATTTTTTACATATTTATTTTTTGGTGTTCTTTTTTTACAAAGTCTTTATGAAAAATGGCAGCTTTATTTTTATGTTTGTAATACAGTTCTTAGATATGGGAAGAAGGAGGCGGGAACCCGGCGAACATTTAAAAGACTTTAATCAAATAAACAAACGAAAGTTTCACAGGAAGCCCCTCACGGACGGCTGCAACGCACACATAATAAAACATAAACAAAGCACAACGTAAAGTCCAGGCCTGGTCCTCTTTCGTCCGTCACTGGTTTCGCTCGTCCTTATATGCCTACGAGGTCCCTAATTCTCAATCACGCACCGGTCTCGCTTGCTCCTCCCACGTCTCTCGCTTGCCAACCTTGCCACAATGTTCAATTAAGAAAATATCATAGGGATTTCAAGCTAAATAAATGTTAGTTGATGATGACATATTTATTATATTAAAACAGATCGTTTGCATAAGTTGCGACTTGATTTCATAGACCACATCTAGACGTGGATGCGTGATTTCATCCACAGTTCTTTAGACAAGCACTTTGTTTTACCTACAATAATTTTTAACTTAATTATCAAAGATTGAAAGTTGCATGAGATGTCAAGTTACAAGATGCACACAGAGAGTGTGTCTTGTGGGAAAGTTAACAGCTGAAAATACTATGCTCAAATCTGCACCTCCCTGATCTCAGTTGTGTTAACAAGCTTTGCTAATAACCATCCTAAGGCTGACTCATTTGCATGTAAGCTAATCTAGAATTTTCAATGTTTCCCTATTGCATTCCATGTGATAAAATGGGCAACAAAAAAAAGATTGTACTTAATTTTTCTAGTTTTTGCACACAGATTTTTAAATTAAATTTCACATAAGCAATTATGTTAAATATGCTTATCTAAGTTAAGTTATATTAACAAAGAAAATAAGTAACTTTAATTTGGCCAGTTAAAGTTTGAGTAATTTCTACTTAGTTGAAGTTTACTTTTCAAGTACATTTTACTCAAACAATATAACACTTAATTAAGCCATGATTTTAAAATGTATGCCTTACTTAGAACACCTAAGTAAATAATACAGCAGATATCTACTTAATAGAAGTAATATGGTACAGAGATTTCAATACTTGGTACACAATAAAGGTAACATTCAAAGGATAATTTGAGCATGAATGTTTCATCACAAAACAGCAATTTACTAAACCTAACAACAAAAGCAATAATAAAACAGTACCAAGCTGGAAAACAGTGAAATTATCTTCGTTTTTCAAGACAAACCATGACCAAAATGAGCGCTAGAGATTTCTTTGTAGCCACCATTTAAATCCTGCATGTAATGATATAAAACTCTGGACGACTTTCTTGTGTGCATCCGTTTAAGCGCACCTCAACTATCGTACAGTCTGACATTTATGACAACTTAGATCTTAAAGTGTGACATGGCTTAAAGAGGGGATCATGTTCGTACAGTCTGACAAGCAACATTCGCAAAGGATCGCACAGTGTGCTGGACCCATTAAATAGCAATAGATGCTATTTACACGAAGACCAAATAGCGATAGATGCTAATTAAACCAAGTGTAAATAGCAATTAGATTCTATTTACACTAAGTGAAAATAACATTTGCTTAGCGATAGATGATATTTACATTAAGTGCAAATAGCTGTAGATGCCATGTACTGAGTGAAATAGCATACTAAGTGAAATATTACACGTTGTAAAAGTAGCATGTGTAATGTGTAAATAGTAATTAGATGATTTTTAAACTCTATTTTGACAGATACATAGGCACAGTACAAGGCGCGCTATTTGCACTTGGTGTAAATAGACACTTTGTATTAGGCATTTATGTCCAAGTGCATGATGGGAACACCAGTATCAGAAAGTTGAGTAGAATATTATTATTATTATTTTGAGAACATCATATGCAGTGTAAGACAGTATTTTGTAAGGTTGGGTTAACTCCGAATGGGATGTCATTAAAGTTCATGTGCATGTAAAGGCAGGCGTCCCAAAACTTTTGGCAATATAGTGATTGTCACAAGCTTCAAATCGGAATAGTTTTTGACATGCGCACGCTGCACAAATATGAGAGTTTCAGAGTTTTCCGCTGTTTGCGCATAATAACTGTTCTCCTACATTTCTTTATTTGCTTTGTACAGTAGACGTAATATAATCCATTTCTGGACGTAATTTGGAGACAATGAGCAAATTAACCATTTTGCCATGTGGCTTATATTTATCATCGCACAGTAAAAATGTCCCCAGACGCAGAGTGAAAGGATAATTAATTTTAGAATGGCGGGACACTCATTTATATGACACTTTATTGTTTTTTATACACAAACAGCTTGTTCCAAGCTTCAATACATCATTACGGTATTTCTACGTCATTGCACATGCGCAGTCCTTTCAGTTTCGGTTTTCAATCCGATCAAATGTTTACCTGTCCTTTCGATCAGATTAGAAAATGAATAAACCACTCCTTTCAATCTGATCGTTTTTATTCTGATCGAGGTTGATTAAGGTGTTTAGATGAAAGCTTTTAAGTCTGATTGAGCTGTCAATCCGACTACTAGTGGATTATTTGGTTGCATGTAAATGTAGCCAGAGAATTGTATTTTGCTAATAAGATCCTGCCAGAAGAATAGCATGAGAGCTTTATTTTCTCTGTATCATTTCAGTGAGCTTTTATGAAGTTTTATGCATTAGTTGTGAATTTAGCATTTTCCGATGTTTCAGTGTGGATGAGAAACTTTTGAAAAATGCTTGAAAACTAGTATGGACAGAGAGCATTTTGAAAAGAAAACACTGTTTTCAAATGTATCTGGATTAATGTAAACATAGCCAAAACGTACAGTGTTGGGGTCCACAGGTCCAGGGTTGAGAAGCACTGTGTTAAAGTAGGCTACTTGTAAAGCCTTCTCCTGGAGGGCTAATACCCTGAGTTTAGCTCCAATCCTAAATAAACACACCTGAACCAGCTATCAAGGTCTTTAGAATTACTTCCAGGCAAGTGTGTCAGGGCAGGTTTGGAATAAATTTGACATAGATTGATCACATAAATCACAGTGATAATCATATAAAAACAGTACTTATTTATAACTCTTACTGTTATTATTCATAGCAAAAGTCCTCAACCCTAGCCTGGTCCCGAATCTCCCCAAAAATCTCCTTTATCAAACACCTGATTCGGGTTATTAGCTCATTATTGAAGACTCCAAGCCTATAGGGTGGGGCTCCAGGAACAGACTTAAGAACCAGTCAGCAGCGAAGGCTAATTATAATATTTATACTAATTATAATGTTTTTAATTACAACTTTCTGTGTTTACAGCTGTAATGTGGTCTGGTTTAATAGGAATTTGAGCAAGCAGGTAAGCAGCATAGATTCTTTAATGACAACAGTTTGTTTAAATAAAAGGGAAGGCAAATTCAAGCCTAGTGATGGGTGCTTTTTTGAAATCTTGCTTCATTAATCTTTGAAACTTTTATAAACCTTTTGTTTCAAATCAGTGTTTTGGAGTGCATAAACTAACCAAGTTACATGAGATCATCTACATTTACTAGGGGTGAAAAACCTCAATAGACCACCTATGGTACGAATCGCGATACTCTCATGTCGAACCGAACGCGCCCCGCCCCCTGCTGCCTCGGCCCAGATCTCACTTCACCTTAAGCTACAAAAAAAAAATTATTCCTTGACATTTGATTAAATAGTAATTAGTACACTTTTAACAACTAATAAGAGCTGTATTTTTATAATAATAATATTATTTACTAAATATACACTTACTTTGTCTTCCAAGTGCATGTCACGTGGGTGATGGCTCAAGTTGCATGGTGGAAGGACAAAGAGAGCCAGTTTCCCCATTTAGCCAGGTTGGCTAAATGCTAACTTGGAGTCCCAGCAACATTGTCATTTTCGTAGCCTGTTATGAAATAAATCTCTCACCTAAGAAAACCGCTTTCCTGTCTTGTCATGTCAGCCGTTATACTGTGCTTGTAACACACACTCTTCAATTACACGCGCAAATGTGGCGCGCATGCTGTGTTGCTATATCACTTCACAAAGCACAAACGAAACTATGAGCAACGTTATGTTTTCAATTCGTAATTCATGAACATTCAACAACTTTAATTAAATGAATAAAAACGAAAGTAAACCGCGGGCAGCCCCTCACGGACGACAGCCCGCACACACACAACAAAACGTAAACAAAACTCAACGTGAATCCAGGCCTGGTCCTCTCTCGTCCTCCACTGGTACCGCCCGTCCTTATATGCCTCCGAGCTCCCTCATGAGAGGACTTTGAGACCAGTGTGCCTCGCTGCAGGTGACGCTCACTATCAGTCACGCACCGGTCTCGCTCCTCCAATGTCACTCATTCGTCCACCTCGCCACACTGTTGTTGTTATTAAGTTAATAGTGAATCGAGTGTTATTATTGCTGGTGCCCTGCCATTAACCCTGCCTCCACAGCAAACATAACCAAACCGAAACCGAACCGTGGCTCCAAAACCATGTTATGAACTGAACTGTGGCATTGGTGTACCGTTACACCCCTATTCATTACACCATATTGAAAACATTTTGAAATTTAAATGGTTCACCTTTAGTGCTGCATTGATCTAGTGAGCACTTGTACATGTCTAATGTGGTTTTAACTGATCTTTTGTCAGTTTTAACTAGGTTCAATTTTAATGACAAACGTGTTGATAATGGAAAAATTAAGATATTTAATTTAGTCTCCTACTGGCCTGATTCACCAAGACCTCTTATAAAAACACAAAAAGACCATCTAGTGGTCATCAGTTTGGAAAGAGGCTAGTCTTTTTATTGTAGACTTACACACATTACATACAGTTAAATGAACCAATTTGAACGGATTGACGCAGTGCAGAAGATGCAGATACCATAAAAATAAATAAAGCAACATAAAAAAGCTGTCTGCTCTGCCATTTGAAATATGTTATTGACACTTAAGATGCCTTATCCACTTTAAGGTTCCAATAGGTTACTCTTGACATGGAAAAAATTATGCAAAGCCTTTACAAATGCTACAAATCATGAAAGATGGAAATAATTGGGAGTCGTGTAACAAACATTTACACATTTATTTTATTTATTAGACGTTTTACGTCATTTTGCCTGCTTAGCTGTTTCCTTTTCCCAAAGAACACAAGAACACGCAGAAATCTCAGAAAACGTAATCCAGATATTTTAATCAAATCTGCATATTCGTTTGAAGTCAAATTAGCCAGAGATCAGTTATCGCAATTAGAAGATCTGGCATCTGTCAAATCATTACGGATGTATTAAGCGAGGTACAAAGAACAGACCCCAGGTCTTTAGGATTGAAAATTACAGGCAGGTGTGTTGAAGCAGGTGGGAAATAAACTTTGCTGGACACTGGGTCTCCAGGAGCAGGAATGAAGACCTCAGCCATTATTGTACTGAATCAGCATTTCCCTCAGTCAGGGACTTAGAGCACTTTTGTTTTGCGTCTTATCTTTAGAGACCTGTCTCCCTCATGCAAAGAACATCTGCAATACTCTCATAGATTCCCTATCCACAGATAGACAGTGCGACTGTCTCTCTATCTGGACTAATGATTATAACACCTCCACAGCAATTCACCATCTGAGGGACACAAACAGCCGTGCTACATTCCCCTGGCAGAAATACGTTTGAAAACTCATTTTCTTTCAGCTTTTCAATTTCGCTGCACATTCTCCCCCTACTCTCTTTTTCTTGTTCTTTTCTTTTTGTTTATCCAGACAGGTGCTCTAAATTGAGAGCGATGCTAAGGAACGGGATATGCTGTCTTCCTGTAAGCACCAATGGTTGAAACAGAACCAGAGATGACCTCATGGGGCAACACTCAAACCAGGAGCCAGAGAACCTGTCGATATGTGAAGCCATTAACAGTGAATTAACATCTTTGGAAAAAGGGATAACAAGCAGGATTTTTATCACTGACAGATGGTGGGACTGGTTTGGGACTTGATCTGAATGTCCCATAGCAATGTGGAAGTAGGAGATATGATGAGTCCAATCACACCTCACCTTTGCAAGAAACAACAACCTGATCGCTCTAATTTGAGCTGCCTAAAAAAGCTTTTATTTTCCACACCTTAAACTGAACTTCAGTTTGTTCACCCACATAGAGAGGTGCAAATTAACATATTTTCACATTTATCTGGTTACTTGAGAAGATGGGGGCTAGACTACTAATATCAGCCTCAGAAGGCACATCCACATAGCCCTGCATGGGACTGTTTTTTTAATCCCGCTCCCTATGAATTTCTAACCATTACTGCCCGCTTTACAGTCATTGTTCATCTTAAGTAAGTTTAGTGTTGATTCATTTCCGTTGTAAAAATCATTAGTTATTAATTTAGTTAATTTATCTCTGGAGAAATCAAATCATCGTCCAGCTCAGTTCAGTTCTCATACAATAGTGTCAATGCATTCAGATCAATAATATTGTTGAATATTAAGTGTCCCTGACTAAGCAAGCCAGAGGCGACAGTGGCAAGGAACCCAAACTCTCCACCTAACCAAAACAGTTCAACTCTGGGAAACTAACAAGGCACAATATTGAATTAAATTACATATAAAATAAATAAATATTAAACCAATTAAATAAGAAAAAAGAAAAAACTCACAAATATCACATGTTTATGTGGCCTATATAATTAAATATAGCAAAAAGAAAATAAATAATTCACTCAAACCCCTTTATCTAAGGGTATGTTTACACAACAATGATGAACTAAAAACTTTTTTTTGTGGTCAGTCAACATTCAGTATTATTTTAACGTAATGTGTTTTAAGTGTAAATGTAACGCCGTCTCTTGTGACGCTCTGGCTGTGTGTGTTCATGTCTTTTCGAGGGGGTGTGGCTTTCGAGACGCTCTGGGGGAAGGGAGGGATCTTATGCTTTCAAAGCTAGCTTGCTATTGCTAGCATGTCCAAAATTGGCTACTCTAACTTTAACCTCTCTTCTTAACCATTGGACTTGCACATCTGCCATGTTTGTAGTTTTCTTAAACAATTTGTATATGTGTTTGTAATTCTGTCAGAACCACTATCATCAAAGATGATTGACAATTAGTTTACAGTTTGGATTGGCGGTATGGTTCTGTTCTGGCATCTGGCAAGAACTCCCTGCCCAGTCATTCAGCCTAACATGGATAAGAGCAGGGACAGCAGCGATAACCTCCCTTAGGGTAAACAGAGCAGAATATCACAAGGCCAAATCCTGACTGGACGACAGGAGGAGCTGGGGATGGAGGAGGTTAATTAGCTCCTGAGTAACGCAATAAAGCTGCTGATACCACTGAATGGATCTATAGGAATATTGTGATAGGCATCATATTCCTAGAGTGGCAGGCATGGGAGTGAGGTTTATCTGTACAGTTCTTAATAGATACCAGCACAGTTCTTATTAGCTAGCCTGTTGGACAAAGCAACAAAAATCCAGCAACAAGCTGGATCCACACCAAATGCAACACAATCCGTGACAGCCAATCAGGGGTGCATTTCCCGAAGCCAACTATGGTTGAAAGTACCATTGTTACCAAAAAATTCAATGGAATGCTTTGGGAAAGCGCACTCCAGAATAGTTCTCCCTACACACTCAAAACACACTGTTTTCAAAGTAAGTGTGTAAATAGGATCTAAAAGGTTTTGAGCTTGTCCAGTTTCACTTCCAGAGGATTGCTTTCGTAGTGTAAAAGTTAATGCAGTCAAATGCGTTCAAACAGCCACAAAAGACTAATGAGTAGACATTATGGGAAGCCTGCTGGCCAGACAGGATTTAAATTTTGTCTGCTGAAGACCGAAGTTTGGTTTGAAGACGAAAAATGTTCTCTCACCATTCCTCATTTCTAACATGCACTCATGGCGCTCAGCTTGGTCTTGGGGCTGTCAGAGCAAAAACAAACGTCTTGAGGCGCATTCATACTTTTCATTCATTTTGTACATTACATCGAAAAATCTGAAAAAAAAAACATTATATTTACCCACCATTCCATGAAATCAAGACACAAGTGGTTGAAAGTAGACAAAAGAGACAGATTAAAACACCAGGTGTAAATGGGTATGTGTCCCCCTTGTCTACTTAAGTTTTACCTAAATGCATCTTAATACAGGTGTAAACAAGGCCTTAGATAGCTTATATTTTCTTGCCTCCTGTAATGCTTTACGGGTCATGCTAATAATTTGCCTTGTGGAATGTGAGAGATTTGTTATATAATAGCTGATTCTAAACTTCCACAGTCAGTCCCTTCTCAACCATTTTTGATGTTTAAATATACACCAGGAGCAGTATGGTCCAATAATTAGTTTGAGATTGTATACACTAAATTAAGTATACTAACATACTTTTCGTAAAAATAGCAATAGTGGTTAGCTATTCTGAATTTAGGCCCAATCCCATTTCTATCCCTCACCCCTTCCCTTTCCCCTACCCCTTTGATTTGCTCGTTGACGTGAAGGGGTAGGGGTGTCTCAATTCTCTTTTGGCTGGAGTGGTAGAGATAAGGGGAAGGGCAAGATTTCCCTTCAAATTAAGATTTTTCAGGACCACACTGAACGAAGGAGTATGATAAATTTCCCTGTATACACCGACTACCGTGCTGCTAGAATGCGTGTAGTGATGTTGCTACTCAGGATCAATCACTTGTGGGTTGCCTGGCTGTCAGTTTCTCTATAGCTTGCTAAATGCGCTATTTGAGTGATGTGATCACAAATTAATAATACAGGTAAAAGATTATCTAGTCATTCATAATGCAGTCACTATTTATATCTCGTATGTTGTCTGTAAACTCTTGTGTTACCAAGGCAACAACTGACTCGTTTGTATTACATTGCAAAGAGCTCTGTTATCGCAGCACCATAGTAGAAAAAAAAAACATATCCATACCGGCCAGCTCCACCAGTCTTGTATATTCTGTATCATATAGTCTTGGGAAACTCGAAGGCCTATACATTTTCGAACTGAAAATTGGCACCTTTTTCTTAGTCCAGATACAGCACAAAACAACGTTGGGGGTAAGTAATCTGTTGCTCGTGCTTGTGCCTGATTTCTGTTAGATATGTGCACTTCTTTGAGGAATATTTTCACCCCTACGCCTTGCCACTTTGTTTCAATGGGCAAGGGGTAGGAGAAGGGGTATAAAATAGAATTGGGATTGGGCCTTAGTCATAGAAACCAAAAATGTAGTGCTGGTTAGAACAAATACTTAAATTAGCACTGTAGAGATGCCTTGTAATGTTAGTCACATCTGGAAAGGACATGGCTAGACTCATAAATACAGAGTTATGTAGTTACAAAGTCAGTTACATCATGGTAAGCCGATGAAATCTGCATATTAAATCTGCATGAAAAAACATTTTTATCAGTCCAACAGGAAACAGCTGTGACAAGTTTCCAGCCTCCTACAATAAGCACTTCTTAGGAAAAACTAATCTCTGGATTTGTGGCATCAAATCTTTGAGAGCTATTCGGGAGCTTTTTTTTTTTTTTTTTTGCTGTAGTAGCAAGCAAAAGGGATATTCTTGAGCACCTTTATAGGCCAGTATAAGTTGCAATGTGCACCAGTAAAGTACTATATAGTACTATACATTACTAATGCAATCTCTGAAACTCGGCTCAAACAACACTGAAGTGATTTGACATAGGTTGTCTGTAGAGACACGGATTCCACCTTAGGAAGGGAATAAATGCTTCATGACAGCGTTTAAATAGAACATGTTTGTCACTGGTGTAATTCATATGGAAATTTCCCTCTGATGGCATTTAAGTCAGACACACACTGAAGAAGTGGTTGAGGGTGTATTGTTGTAATTTACAGTTCAATTTAAGAGTCATTTGTTTAAATTAGAGCACAGAGATAGAGTGTATGTACACACAGGGAGACACCAATGTAAGTATTCATCAATGTCAAGCTGTGTGTGTGCAGATGTGAGAGAGAGAAGACTGTGTCTGTTCGTCTGTGCGTCCCTTGTCTGATAGAGCTGCCACGTCTTTAAGATAAAACATGAAGTTCAGAACATTTCATCCACCAGATGACACTGAAGATTTTGTCACAAACACAGCCTGAAGTAGAAAAAAAGACCTAAGTAGTTAGTTGATCTTTTAGACTAGCCAATTTGATTTGGTGGTTTTTAAGTTTTTGGATTTTCGGCACTGGAGAACTGCTGGCCAACCAGTTAAAGTCCCCATGTAATTTTATCCCTTAAAACTCATCTTTGATCACCAAAATGCCTTAAAAAAGCTTGAAAAAAGCTACACCCTTGCCTCATTCAGCATACGCAGAACCATGAATATGCAAAATAGGAATGAGTCTTTGATCAAAAGTGCCCAGCAACAGGGCAGAAGAACAATATACACTATGTTGCCAAAAGTATTGGGAAACCCCTCCAAATCATTGAATTCAAGTATTCCAATCACTTCCAGGGACGGATTGACAATCTGTGCGTTCTGGAAAAGTCCAGAACGGCCATCCAACCGAGGGCCGTCGCCCGGTCGTCGGCAAAGAAAAAAAAAAGTCTAATAACGCAATATGAACAGCCAACAGCAGGGGCACTAATACGATCACTTATATGCTACGGCCTAGCCAGTTTGTGATTGGTCCCAGCATTGCCGGAATCAAATCGCCGGCAGAATGGCTAGCAGAAAACGTTAGGAGAAAGGTAGATGAGAAAAAGTTAAAGACAAGAGGGCCAAGTCTCTCAAGACTGATGCAGCATAGTGTAAAAAGCTCACAGAGCTCCACGGCCTTGTTATGATGAGGAAGGACAGAGATAACTTCACACTAGCAAGTGGTCCAGGTAATTGCCAGTAGTAGCAGGACACATAATAATAGGCTTATGTGAATACACGGAGAATACACAATATAAAAATAAATAAAACTTGCACGAAAATTAATGTGATGCAGAACTACTGCTTAGAGAGACGTGTGTGTGTGTGTGTGTGTGTGCGTGTGTGTGTGGCGCGGCCGCGATTCCACGATCGAACAGTAGAAACATAAAAATACTCCGTCATTTTGTTCATACAGGACATCATAAAAACTGCGAACACTCGCAATAAAACAAAACATTGTACCTTTGTCAAACTGTACCTACAACTGTCATCTAACCAAACACACATACACAAACACAAACTGCCCCTACCCCTAAACCTACCCATCACAGGAAACTCAAAAAAACTCTTCCTGTGTAATTTTAGCATTTTGAAAGGTGGGGTCCCCACAATGTACTATAAACAAGGACACACGCACAGTTTAAAAGCCAAAAATATGTATCCAACCCCATTTAAAAACAGTCTGTGGGTGTCATCTTCTGGACATTCATCATCGCATTGTATTGGTTTTCATTTCTTTTGTTCACTTTGTTGTATATGAGAGGTTGTAGTGAGCTCACTTCTACTAGAATGAAGAATAAGGTATTGAATTAAACAGGAAAACATCAGGCATGCATTGCTACCACTCTAAACATGCTAATACACATGGAAGGGGGCTAAATAATTGACTACATTTTTGTTTAACCAAAAAATATGTCTTGTCCTTTCTGTCTGTCTTCCATCAGAGTGCAGTTTTTCCTTGTCTTTCATATTTGTGTTTATTATTGTGGGATTGGCAAAGACCTTGTGGTTGTGTGTGAAAGCTTCACAGACAAAATTAACAGTGCTGAGGCTTCATTAATATACACAACTTTATTATCATTGGTTTCGCGATGTTACTTGTTGTGAATACCTTGTCTGATAGTCTGACAGTATTGTGGCATAGTACATCCTGGCTAGTGTCTATTGCGCAAGGCTAGGGGCGAATGGCTGGATGATGGGCCTATTTGGGGGAAAGTCCAGGGCTGTTTTTTAGCCCCAGTCCATCCCTGATCACTTCCATGGCCACAGGTGTATAAAGTCAAGCACCTAGACAAACATATATGAAAGAATAGGTCGCTCTCAGTGAATTCAAGTGTGGTACTGTGATACGTTGCCACCTGTGCAATAAGTCTATTTGTGAAATTTCCTCACTACTAAATATTCCATGGTCAACTGTTAATGGTATTATAACAAAATGGACACAATTGGGAACATCAGCAACTCAGCCACGAAGTGGCAGGCCACGTGAAATCACAGAGCAGGTGCACAGTGTGCAGAAGTCGCCAACTTTCAACAGACAATAGCTACAGACCTCCAAACTTTGTGTGGCCTTCCGATTAGCTCAAGTAGTGTATAGAGAGCTTCATGGAATGGGTTTCCATGGCTGTGCAGCTGCATCCAAGCCTTACATCACAAAGTACAATGCAAAGCCTCGGATGCAGTGGTGTAAAGCATGCCGCCACTGAAATCTAGAACAGTGGGGACGTGTTCTCTGGATTGACAAATCACGTTTCTCTGTCTGGCAATATGATGGACGAGTCTGAGTTTGGCAGTTGCCAGGAGAATGGTACTCTGCATTGTGCACAGTGTAAAGTTTGGTGGAGGGGTGATTATGGTGTGGGGTTGTTTTTCAGGGGTTGGGCTTGGCCCCTTAGTTCCAGTGAAAGGAACTCTTAATGATTCAGCATACCAAGACATTTTGGACAATATCATACTCCCAACTTTGTGGGAACAGTTTGGGGATGGTCCCTTCCTTTTCCAACATGACTGCGCAACCAGTCCACAAAGCAAGGTCCATAAAGACATGGATAAGCGAGTTTGGTGTGGAGGAACTTGAATGGCCTGCTTGAGTCCTGACCTCAACCCGATAGAACACCTTTGGGATGAATTAGAGTGGAGACTGTGAGCCAGGCCTTCTCGTCCAACATCAGTGCCTGACCTCACAAATGTGTTTCTAGAATAATGGTCAAAAATTCCCATAAACCCATTGGATTTTTACTTTGCTCACGCGGCCACCCCATTCAAAATGTATTGGAGGCACCACAGAGCCAGTGTCATTGGAGAAATGCAAACCTTTTCAGCTATAAATAATCTATTCTGTAAGCAAAATTGCCCAATAACAGGAAGGTTACATAGATTAAAAGCATTGCTGGTTATGTGTTCTCAAGATGTCTGAACCTAATGAGGTAACTATTCATTCATTTATTTGAATGCATTAGGAAAATAGCTATTTTTTTCAGTTCATCTGCAAAATCCAGACACCAACTTGTTTAAAAACACATTACCCACATACACTCACAAAAATGTTCATGCGCACAAGGTTCAGTCTCCTGTTTTCTCCATTACAGACACCCCTGACCTGTCGCCTGTCGTTCTGTCTGTGCTGTAAGATTGATCAGAGGTCTGTAAACAGGAAATGAGTTGGCATTTCTCTGTAATGAAAAATACAGTTTCCAGCCACATTTGCTGAGATTGACATTTTCCATTATGGCCTAAAAATGTACATATGTTTCTCCATCAGAGCGCCGTGTGGCTGTTCTGGCATCAGTTTTTTGGTCAGGTCATCAATCTCAGCCTCTCTTCCACTCTATGCTGTGCTGCACCACTCACCAGCGTGATTTATTGAAACAGAGGTGGCGGAACCCAATGGTGCTAGGGGCCGGTAAATCCTGATAAAAACTTGGATAAAAGCAATTTAATGCTATCAGTCATGTAATACTGGCCTCTGTCATGAAGTGTATGCACTGGATACGGTGTGCGTATGTGTGTGTATGTGCTCACATCACTTAAAAAAAAAGAAAAGAAAAAAAGAATAAAAAATAGCACAAAACTGCAACAAAAAAAACAGCTATTGCTGCAATCGATGACATCAACATCTACAGAAATGCCACTCAGATGATCCTTAAAACTAAGAATAAACTGGTTCCCATATGAATTACAAGCTAAATCATTTATTACATTTTTTTATCATTATGCATATTGAAAACTGAAATTTCCAGCAGGTATATGGACTCTTCTGGGTTTGGAATACGGAAATAAACTACAGCCGGGTAAGCATCTGTAGAAGTAAATGGGAGACCATAGAAAATGCAATTTTTGTTTTTCAATTTGGTCCAACAGCAAAAGAAAAATCCATTAATGCATTTTCATGACTTCCCAAAAGAGAATAAAATATAGAGAGATTGATTACGCCGGTCAGAAGAGAGAAAGCGGGCCATTTTACTGTCATTCCCTTAGCAGTAGAAACATAGCAGTAGGGCATGTGGGGTGTTAATGACTAGGGTAAATAATTCAAAGTATAGTGTATATAAATAAATATGCACTACATTTTTGCCTGTACTTTGTTTGAAATAAGCTACAAAAAGACTCCTGTTGTGTTAAATCAAGTAATTCAGCAGAAAGGCTGATTAAAAATGTTTCGGTTACTTATGTAACCCTCGTTCCCTGAGGAGGGGTTTCACCTAAAAGCCTATTATCTTCGAGATCTTAGAAAACGCCCAATGGCAGTGCCAATGCCATGGGCATGTGGAATTTGCATAGCGGAACTCCGCCCCACTGTGCGGATATATAAGGAAGTACGCTGGCAATCTCGCATTATGTTTACCTGCTAAGGAGCCAAGACTGAACTCCCGGCCGTTTCAGCGGTACAGCGGATGTGGCAGAGGGACGTTGCGTCTCCGTTACCTCCTCAGGGAATGAGGGTTACATACGTAACCGAGATGTTTCCTTTTGTTCAGTCACTCCGAGTAACGTCAGTGACTGAAGAATGGGGGTCCCAATATAGTCACGTCTTCCAGTGCCCTGCGTCTTCAAGTGTGAGCTCCCTTTCGTAAGACTAGTACGGACAAGGTATTCCCACGTATCACAGGAATACCAAGGTACACTGGGAAGTATATTCCAGGTGGAAGTATGCGCCAAGATGCTTACCCGTGGGGAGGACTTAGGATACACATATGACCCATTGAGGGCTGCATATGGAAGAACTCTGGGGTACCAGCCGAAGGTGGATTTTTAACCCCAGGGGTGGCAAAGCTTGCCAAGGGAAAGACACCTGGTCAAGAAGGCTTACAGTGGAAATACACGTGTTGTCGCCCAAGGGGGGAACCATGCACACAGAGGCACCTTGCCTGACACAAGGGTCTGGGCTCGAGAGGGCAGACTTACTGGTGTCAGCGTTGACAGTGCTGGAGGAGCTCAGGGCTTCTGGGAAGCTCACCTGAGGAATATATCGCACGTATCCAGTCCGTGGAGTGAAATTGTGAGAAAGCGAAGACACCTGAGCCTAATCCATTACTGGCCTAATCATATACAGGCTCCACTCAGAGATCGTAGAATCTGGCGAATGTGTTCGGTGTCACCCAGCCTGCAGCTCTGCAGATGTCTGTTAGCGAGGCACCATGCGCTAAAGCCCAAGAGTAGACCACACTCCGAGTGGAGAGTGCCCTGACCCCAAGGGGACATGGACATCCCTGCTGCTGGTAACCCAAAACAGTGGTGTCCACTATCCAGTGAGACAACCTTTATTTTGAGTGAGCCTTTCCCTTCAGCTTCCTACCATAACAGATAAAGAGCTGGTCTGAGGTCCTCAACACTGTGTAATAATTTTGATCGGGCCCACCCAGGGATGCCAAGTAAGGTAGTGATTGGTACTCACGTCACCGCTGACATTGTGATTTTTGGATCACATGTCACTTAAGGTGTGGTTATGAGTACATCATATGACCACCTTCCCCCTCTCTTAGTTTGGGACAATAGTCAAGGTCTTTTACCTTGACTGTATGAGAACACTCCAAATAGGAGGCTGTCCAATCATTTAGAATGAATGTAAAGTGAGGAGAGTTGGTCAGCTGATTTATCTGAAAGATTGGTGATATTTCTAACTTGAAGAGCCTCTTCTGTATTATCAGCACAAGGAAGACACAATTGTAATAAAATAGATTTTATTAACAAAAGATAAACAAGAATAACACACAACTATGAATACAATGAATGATAAAGGAATAATGTGCATAAGATGCATTAAATACATGTGATTAAGTTGAGTGTGGCTATGGAAGAGTTACGTTATCTTCTGGAAAGATAAACTGTTGTTTCTCTAAAACTAAGGTGAAGATCCTTATTATGCATTAAAACAAATAAACAAATGATTATTTGTTATTAACTAGCATCAGTTATTATACATCTAATGTAAATTAGGAAATCATATACTGATAATAAACAACAATGCCAAGGTCTCTAGAAAGAGGTTTGGTTAATGATATTTATGTTCCACGTGGTTGAGTAAGCAGTCTGATGGTGATAACTTCTTCCACTGGTTGTGCTGGGTGACAAGGCAGTGGGGAAAGGAGCTGGAATCCGTTTCAACAGTCTTGAACATGAAGATCTGTGGGATGCTGATCTCCTGAAGCACCAAAGGGTCCTAAAATCTGGAACACGCAGCTGAGGCCCTGAAGTAGGTGCAGAAGGTCCTTAAAGGGTTACTTCAGCGATTAGCATTAAGCTTTGTATCAGTAGAAACTAGGGGTGTGCTCAAAATATTGATTCTTAGATACATACCGATATAATAAAAAAAGATACAGTATCGACATTCTAGCCCTTAGTATCGATACTCAGCCCAGCCATTAGGGGGCGCTGCGGCACCCGCGAGTTAAAAAAACTCATGGAAGATGTCAAAGATTTTAGAAGCGCTGTTGTCCCTAAAGGCAGATGTTTGGACACGTTTTGGTTTTAAAGCAAAGGAAGGAAACCATGGGATCGATAAAACAAATGCAATCTGCAAGCATTGCTAGGCTTCTATACGCTGCACCGGTAATACAACTAACCTGCGCGCCCACCTGCAAAGACACCATGCAGACAAGCTAGCTTCGCCGCAGCCCAAAAAAACACGGGACCCCACCGCAAACTACTTTGGACAACACAACATCCAAGCTTCCATCTAACTCAGTCTGTGCACAGAAGATTACGGAAAAATCCATCCTGTTATGAGGTACATTAGATTTGTTGTTGTGCCAAAATGTTGAAGCAAGATGTAGCATTTAAGTGATTTCATAGTGTTATGGCAGTACATGGTGTCACAAAAAATAATTATAAGAAGATTTAATAAGAAGAATAATAATAAGATTTTGTGCTTGTGTGAGCTCAGACTGTACCCTTGGAAAGTTAAATCTTGACTTGTGGTAATTTCCAGATTAATAAAATTTGTGTACAATTAATCAGAGCACTTAAAGTTGCAAATATTTAAGCAAAATGCACTTTGTTATAATGCACTTTTGTCTTTAATAAATTGAAGAAAAATGCAGAGTTCTGTTTGTTAAGTAAATGTGCTCAGCATTAACTAATTGGCTCTGGCCCATGTATTTTTATTGAATCGTATCGAATCGTGTCACATTATATCAAATCGTATCGAGACAGCTCTGTATCGAGGTACATATCGAATCGTGACCTGTGAATCTTTCCCCCCTCCTATGACCCTGAGACGAGAGAATTATGTATTTTATTTCTAGAAAAATTCCTCTGATGACGCAAATATCATCATTTTGCGTCATCTGAGGAGTTTTTGTCCAGAGGCTAAAGACTACAGCCAGCATGAGGCGCTGTTTCTGCATGTTTTCAACATCACATCACACTCACAGCACTCGGCTCAGGAGCTGCGGAGATTAATGTAAATGGAGCGGTGGAGAGCAATGTGAGTGTTTCAACTTTTCAAATGAATTCCTATGAAAGTTAAGCTTCCAAAGACATGAACTGAAAATGCGCCAGACTGTTCACGTGCTGTAAATGCGGCCGCAATCCCGCGATTACCTCAGCTCAGCTCAGCTCATGTGATGAATGTAATCCAGCTCTGCTGCGTTTGTGCCGTGACATTCAATCGACTCATAATATATTGAACAGACATGTTTAGTTTTTAATTGTAGCATCTCTAACTGAACTGATTTTATGAAAATGAACGCGGTGGGCAAGTAAACCATGTCCTGCCTAGCGTAGGGCAGCGAAGTGCATTCTGGGAATTGTTGTCTTTCATCCCCATGAGACAAAAATAACATTTCTGTGTTTTCTCAGTCTAGAAGGCACCAAATTAAAAAAATAATTTCACATTTCTACTACATTAATGACCGAGTTTAAATACAGATTCATCTTCCCAGCGCTGAAGTACCCCTTTAATCTGGAACACGCAGACAGAGGAACCTTGAAGTGAAGGTATGCTCTCCTGAGCCTAACCTTGTTGTAAATGTCTCTGTGTCTTCTGCCTCTTTGGGCCAGACACTAAGAAGTTGGTCAATCCGCTCTGGTCTTTCTAGCATGGAGACTCGGGGCGTGCGGTAGTCTTCTCGCTGGACTAAACGCTGAACTTAGTGTTGGTTAATGTCTCTTTCCTCACAGGCTGAAGGCTCAGAACGTTGTCGTATCTGTTGCTGCCTCACAAGCTGTGGACTCAGATCCTCAGATCTTGTGTTGCCTCTCTGGTTAAACCAGAGGCTCAGAACTTGGTTGCTTTGTCAGTCTAATCCTCGCCGGACAGACTCAGATTTTGGTCAACTGTTTATCTTTCGAATTTGGAGACTCAGAACTTGGGGAACTGTTTGTCTCTCCCTAGGGGGGACTCAGAACAAGGACTGTCTGTTGAAAGGGTACCTTTATCCTTTTCCGAATAGGAGGAGATTGCAATTTGGCGCTTCTCCATTCCAGTGTTGCGATTGGCTGCTGGCATGAGAAGGGGGCACACAGTGTGGCCCACCTTTCTTTCCCCTGTGGAACTCATTTGCATACTGTACACACTTAGAAGTCTTTAAAGTATCTTTAAAGTTTACCAATGCATTTCTCACTTTCCAAACCACCATCAGAATACCCTTGGCAATATTCTAAACAAATGGACATAAAACATGATGGAAAAAGATTGAAATGTCATGCGTTCATTCATTTGATCAATAGCAGCTGAATCTGTGTAAGATTTTGCATCACAAATAGCTGTCACTGAGAATACTTATTGCTCTAAATAAGTATGACATGGATGTATGTAATTTACATCACTCTTAAGGTTTCCAAACATGGTTATGAATGGATTTGGATGGATCATTGTGGTCTTTCTTTGTTTCACCACTACTGCTGAGGTCCTGAGGAATGTTTACGGCCATCATAAAAACAGGACACTAGGCATCAGTCTTTAGCTGGGTGAAGGTCAGAAACTGCAGTGGACCAATGAGAAGTCCAGTCCTTCCTGGGCTTTTAACCAGAGGTCTTCTTCTTGCCCTCTAAGAGGTGTCTGGCTGTTGTCTAGCATATTTATCTGATGGCGTTGGACAGTTTGTTTGTGTTAGTCAAGTCAAGTCAAGTCAACTTTATTTATATAGCGCTTTTAACAATGCAGATTGTTTCAAAGCAGCTTCACAGTGTTAAACAGAAAAATAACGCAACAGAATATATTTCGATTATCATACAGTAACAATGTGGGCTTTAGATCAGTAATTAGATACGTAATTTGGTCTATATGGTTAATTTAGTTTAATAATTAGATTTATTTTGAAATATATTTGAAAAATAGTTTTTTCCCCAACTGAGCAAGCCAAGCCAGAGGCGACAGTGGCAAGGAAACCAAAACCCCATCAGGAGACCTAATGGAGAAAAATAAACCTTGGGAGAAACCAGGCTCAGTCGGGGTGCCAGTTCTCCTCTGGCCAATTAACAAACAGCGTATTATTATTATTAAAGTTATTATTTTAAAGGTCAGAGGTCATAATCGATCTCAATATTCGAAAGATCTGAGGCAACATGCCGGAGATGGGTTTATTGAGGATGATGTATCGATTAAATAATTATTATTAAAAATAAAAAAATTGAAATATCGGAGTCATTACGCCGCCGGAGACAGGTTTTTATTGAGGATGCCGTATTGATTAAACAATTACTAAAATGTAATATTCGAAAGATCGGCGGCAACACGCTGGAGACGGGTTGTTTTGAGGATGACATCTATTTAAAGAATTGTTAACTAGGACTATTCAAACAATCGGAGTCATCACGCCGGAGACAGGTTTATTGAGGATGCCGTGCCGATGAGGCAGCTTAAGGGGGAGTCTAAATGACACGGTCTCTGCAGACACTTCAGGGTCATGTGTTGGTCACATCTGGGTGCAGGTCCACCGTCTGATCTGGATACAGCCTGGATCCGGTTGACTGCAGTAGACCTCGGGATAAAACAGAGACACTAACATTAGCGTAGATGCCATTCTTCTGATGATGTAACGAGTACATCAGGTGTTATGGGAAGTGTTCCCGGTTCCGGCTGACCTAGATAATGCAGCCTAATAATCATTTAATTGAAAAAGTGTTTTATGTGTATGCCATAGAAAAGAGATGTGTTTTAAGTCTAGATTTAAACTGACAGAGTGTGTCTGCTTCCCGAACAATTCTAGGAAGACTGTTCCAGAGTTTAGGTGCTAAATAGAAAAAGGATCGACCACCTGCAGTTGATTTTGATATTCTAGGTATTATCAGCAGGTCAGAGTTTAGAGACCGCAGTAGACGTGATGGAGTATAATGTGTTAAGAGCTCACTCAAGTACCGGGGAGCTAAACCATTTAGTGCTTTGTAAGTAATAAGCAAGATTTTAAAATGTATGCGATGTTTAATAGGGAGCCAGTGCAGTGCTGACAGAACCGGGCTAATGTGTTCATACTTCCTGGTTCTAGTAAGAACTCAAGCTCCTGCGTTTTGGACCAGCTGGAGTTTGTTTATTAAGCGAGCAGGGCAACCACCCAGTAGAGCATTACAATAATCTAGCCTTGAGCTGATGAACGCATGTATTAACTGTTCAGCATTTTGCATTGAGAGCATGTGCCGTAATTTAGATATATTTTTAAGATGGTAGAATGCAGTTTTACAGATGCAAGAAACATGGCTTTCAAACGAAAGATTGGTATCAAAGAGCACACAACCAGGTTCCTAACTGACGATGAGGACTTGACAGAGCAGCCATCGAGGGTTAGACAGTATTCTAGGTTACTACTTGTGGAGCTTTTTTGTCCAATGATTAAAAATTCATTTTTTTCTGAATTAAGTTGCAGGAAATTACTGATCATCCAATTATTTATATCATCTATACATTCCGTTAATCTTGTGAATTGGTTAGTTTCTTCAGGGTGTGAAGAAATATAGAGCTGAGTATCATCAGCATAACAATGAAATCTAACGCCATGCTTCCTAATAGTCCAACAAGATCCAATCAAAATGTAGCAAAACTTTGTCCACTGCTATGGAGAGAGAAGGGCCCAGTCCTAAACTGGCCCTGGAATGTGCTGTCCTCTACAACTGCTATCTTTCCACGTAAGCACGGAGTGTATTGGACAGAGCAGTGCCAAGGCTTTGTCTAGTCCTCGACCACGCGAAGAGGCCAGCCTAGGATATGGGAGAATTGAGGAGATGGGCCCACTCAGCCCTCCCAAATCAACCAGGTAAGGCCAGGTGTCTCTCCCTGACCACAGCTGTGGACATCGCACAACACAGGAGCGTGTGGTCACTTTTGTCGCCCGGAGGGCGAGGTCGGTGGCGGCACTCTGCTCATTGAAGAGCCCTGGGACGGCTCTACCCTTGTGCATGTGAAAAGGGGCGGCAGCCTGGCCTGTAGCTCAGCAGGACTTTGCCACCGACGAGTAGACGAGCCCACAGAGCTAGGGAGAAGGGTGCTTAGGATAGCCACGCCACGTCGAAGCAGTCCGTGGACACCATAGTGCACAACAGAGTGTCCAACAGGGGACCCCAGTGTACCCTAAGCCGCAACCCCATCAAGGGCAGAGAAGGTGGAGGCCACAGAATAGTCATGGGAAGACACAGGGACTTCCAGGACTGCGTGAGCTCCTCATGCAATCTGAGCAAAAGGCATTGGAGACGGGGCCCAACAGCTGACAGGTGCCGCCCCAAAACTGATCTACCAACGGTGAGCACTCGTGACAGGGTGGGAGTACCACACCAGCCTGAGGCTCATGGCTGTCCGAGATAATATGGCTGTCAACTCTGGGTCAGACCGGAGCAGTGCTGACATGCCCGAAGGTGGAGCTCTAGCCCACCAATGCGGCAATCGACATCTCGTTGCTATCTGGAGTGTGAACGAAATGAACAGGGAACAACAGGCAGTCCCGCCACTTCAGTCCAGCACTCGCGGGTAGCGATGTACGAGAGGGAGGCGTGGCCCGAGGAATGATCTTCGGGGTTCTTAATACCACAGCACAGCCCTCAGGTCACCCTGGCCACCAGCCAAAGTACCATCCCTCTTGGAGACTATATATTTGGGTGTGGCACAGGGGACTCTCTCTCCTTTACAGAGATCATTGAGTCTCGATCACAACATCAGGATGGTCATGTTCCCGCAGTGGGAACATGACACATCCACAAACACTGCCCGAACGTGCCGAAGCCCAAACACATCAAGCAGTGATTGCGCCCATCAGACGGCAACGGAGATTGATCACAACCAGAAGTGCGAGGGCGAACCATCTTTAAAAAGACTTGCCACACGCAAGCTCTTTTTGTGAGAGGAAAGCTCTGCAGTGTCCAAGCGCCCAGGGAAAACACACAGCTGTTGCAGATCGCTACACAGATCAGCAGGCAGGAAGAATGCACTCGCTGGAACCCACCGTACACCAACACCGACTGGAAAGCTGCTGGTCTCGAAGAAGCTGACAGTCTCAGAAGGCTTTGTGGAGTGAAGAGTAGATGCTCTTGGCTCCGAAGCAGAAACATAATGCAAGATTGCCAGCATACTTCCTTATATACCCACACGGTGAGGCAGAGTTCCACTATGCAAATTCTGCATGCCCATGGCATTGGCACTGCCATTGGGTGTTTTTAAGATCTCGAAGATGATAGGCTTCTAGGCGAAACCCCCATTCGTTGGTCACTGACGTTACTCAGAGTTACTGAACTTATTGCATATACATTTGTAGGAGTTTCCCTTTCAGGCACGAAATTCATGGGAGGAGAGTATTTAAATGAATCATGCGAGGTGATTTACAAAGGTTCTCGCACGTCAATGTACTGGTGTTTGCGGAATTATTTACAGCCAAAAAAATATACATGAAACTATCACTTTTTTCAATCATGACAATGCTGAATGGTTTTAGCATGTTAAATGGATATGACAATGTAATTTGACTAGATCTGCAGAGCAAGTATGGACTTGCTAGTGCCAAAAAAAGACATTGACATGCTCCTGAGCACATGTACAGTATAGGCATACACAAATCCCATAGCAGATCTTGGCAGGTGGAGCTGAGGAGGTGGAGGGTTTCAGAGGAACTCTGATCAGCTTACAGCGAACACTGAACCAGACTATTTAAATGTTGAGCAAGCAGTCTCACTGGTTGCAGAAAAAGCCGAGGCCAATAAGCTTGTGCCATGTAATAAATGACGTGATTGCTAGGTCCTATCAGCTTGCGCCATCTAGAGTTTCATGATTGAAATAAACATATGTTACACATTTAGAAAAGGTCAGAAGTTTCAAAGGCATGCTGAGGGTAAAATTATTGTGTTGTTGTGAGTGTGTGGACAAGTATGTGCAAAAGGCCTTGGCAGGCCTCAGGGGACCATTTAATTCAGCATGGTAGACATTGTGCATAGAGATCTAGCTGTGGTATCATGTTGTTCTTCTGCCCCATAGTACAGGATGCACATACCTAAACATGCTGCTTACACACGCCACACACACACACACCTACATACAACTTACAAGCACTTGTTCTTTTCAGACTGCATTATTAGTCATACAGCCTGAGTCCTTTAACAACATTTCAACAACCAAATTACAATACCATTAACTCCATTTCTAGCCATAGTCCCTGATTGTGACTAATTCTAATAAATGCCTTCTAATGTTAATGATGAAACCTTGTCATTTCAGCTGTGCAGTTCATTTCCATCTTCTTTCAATATATACACTTTAAAAAATCAACTTAATTAGATTCAATCCACTGCCATTCTTATTTACTTAAAAACATGCATGAATGTTTAAGAGAATATTGTGACTTATCCAATACATTTGCTTTTACTGTTTTTACTTACAAATGATCTAAATGAACAGAAGACACAACCGCATCATTTTTCTTGTCACTTTTTTAGAAGTGACAAGCCATCTGGCCACCTGTTATCAGTGTTATCGCACAAAATCACACCAGTGACACCAGAGGTAACACCAAGATAATTAGCATTAAAAACAACACTGTTGTTTCCAAGAAGGTGAAGTGTGCAGTTGCCACATCAGCCTCACTGTTTCCTCAAAACTTGGCTGTGACTTGGCTGTGGGGGGTTTTATAAGCCATTGTTGTTTTTAAGGGTCCATTAATGGGGCATTCAAAAACAGAGACAGAATTGAACTTGACCATTGGAAAAAATTTTGTGGTTACACTTTATTTTTCAGTACATGTACTTACAGTGTTGCCAAAGAAAGTACTGGTAATATAAGGTAACTACATGGGTTAAGTTTAGGTTTAGGGATAGGTTCAGGGTTAGTACCAAGTTTAATTTATTGTAATAGCTATAATAAGTGCATAGTATTTACATGTGGAATTGTTTACACTTTTTTTTCATACTAATGCCAGACGATTCATTTGTCTTGCTATTCATAAAACAGTTGACAAACTTTCTGCTTGATTTGAAATAATTCACAATTCTAATTTTACAAATGATTTTTAGAGAGAAGTGATTTTTCACACACCAATTGTCTCATATTTCATACTTCACATACACTGCTGCAATTCTCGATAAACAAGTACATTACATTCATCACGTTTATTTATATAGCACTTTATACAATAGATTGCTTAAAGCAGCAGTCCGTAACTTTTTTGGGTTAAAAGTTATCCAAAATTAATTTTTGAGCAAGTACATAACCAGCCAGTGTTCAAAACTATCTGCTTAGATTAGCTCGATTTACAACAGTAAGCTTGTAATAATGTTTTTAATTCCAGTGGTACTGGTGGATTGAGCACCTTTGCTCATTGCAGTTGATTTATTCGAGGCTCAACTTGCCGTAGTAGGCCTGTAGGCCTAAAATTCACCCAGACACAAATTAATAATATGTACCACAAATGTAAATTCTGTCATCATGTACTCACCATCAAGTCGTTTTTTATTTAACTTCCAAATACAAATGACGATTTTCTTTATGAAACCTGAGGTATTTCTGTCCATCCATTTTTAAAGTCCATTACTCTCAAACTTAAAAGATGCAAAACATGTCATAAAGGCATCGCAATAATAACTAATTGAGTGGTCTAATTCAAAGTATTAAGTCTTCAAGTCTTCTGAAGAGACACAATGGCTTTTTTAATATGATGAATATATTTAACCCGACGCGTATACTGTAGTAAACACGGATGTTCAAACGACTGAGTGACGCGCGAAAACAACATGATATGCAATAGAAACATTTACAGTTTGAGAGCGGTCATTTTGACACTCTTTCTTGCGATTAGAACTGTGGTTGATTGCATCTTTTGAAGTCCACGCGCTGCCGGAACGGCACTCTTCAAAGTGAAAGCACAAACATTATTTAAAGCGGCACTCCTCCAAGTCAAAGCGTAGAACACCTTTAAAGGGGGAAGTCCTCCAAGTCAAGGCGCAAACATCATTTAAATCACTATATCACATTTAGTTTTAGTAGTATGATTATTCAAAGCAATTTAGATGGTTCATTCATTCATACTATATAGAGAGATAGGCGGGACATAGCGAGCACGGGAGAGTTGCTAGCATGGTGTGAGAATGCTGCTGGTATTGAAAGCGCGCAGGCCTAATGCGTAAGGGAAAAAAATTGTTTACGGAGTTTCAATGACATTATTACATTAATATTATTATTACATAGAATCATACAACGACTATACATAATGTTGAATATAATATAATAATGCATAGGGAGAATATTTGCTGGATCTGATAATGCACAAATAATAAAATTATTATTTTAATCATAATACAATATATATATATTAATAAAAATATAAAAAACAACAACTTTATTTTGGCTTATAATATCGTGATTCATATCGTATTGTGAGTTCAGTATCGAGATACATATCGAATCGTGACACGAGTGTATCGTTACACCCATAATCTGTACACATCAGTAAAGTCCCGGCTAGTAGGCTAAATCGCGTGTGAGGATGTTGGAGGTGGAGATTTATAGTATTTTCTCACAGTGCTTGATATAATTAAACTTATCAATTTGATAGCGGATCCAGAAAGGTTGAAACCTCAATCAGTGACAGTGACATCTGGAGATTCGCCCGTTGTAAAAAGCAAAAGACTTTGGACTTTCGGAATGGCTACAGAAAAAAGAGAGACTTCAACCGAGCCAAAACAACGATAAAAAGGGGCGTTAACTCCGTGCTTTGAAGGGGTTGAAAACGGATGCAGAGACAGTTTTTTTTTCTGCAGGACAGGTCAGACATTTCAATGGTTATTATGTAACAGTAGCACACTTCGCTTAATTCATACATTAAAAGTTACAGAATTTCCTTTGTTGTGCCTTTCTCTTTTTGCTACGTGCATTATAATTGCCATTATTTTGTGCTATGAGACGGAGCAGTTCACCTCTACTCCTTATTAATTTGTTGATGACGATTAGAAATGAGACTGCACAGAAATGGAAACTGAACTAGGTAACGGTTAGTCCTAATACACATTAAGTGTAGTCACGCAATGCTGATGTTATTAATATTAACAATTTGAAAAAAAACAAGGTGTAATTTGCACGGTTTGACGTGATATGATAAGCGATCGTTAGATTTAATCATCACGATTTGTTGCAATGCTTTTCCCAAGTAGGCCTAGTTGGTCAGCACATAAGTGGATGTTAGCTGCTTACTTGTTCAGATGACATTCTTTTGTTGGTCATACGTTCAAACAGTAGAATCTGTGATTCTGAATGACAGTATCCACACCGGTGCGGTGACTGACAGCCCTTCTCCTGACAGATGCGCATTTACATTCTCCTCAAAACATTGTATTCATACAATGCTGTGCGGTGCAGTGCCGCTGTGCGGTGCCAAGGCACAGCTCACATAGAATTGATCATTCCGCGAATAACTGCAGTTGCAGATTTTAAACAGAGATGGAGGCAAAGAGGAAAAACTACAGACTGCAGCTTTAAAATCAAGCAGTTTTACTGTATTAACATGAAAAACAGTGTCAATGACTCGTTTCACCAGAAATGCAACTTCATTTTCAACTATTAAGCAGCTTTACAAAGTGTTCATGTTTTCACTTGCAGACATCTAACCTTGGACTCAACAGTCCAAGCTGACCAGAAAAGATTTCCCTGTAAAAGAAGGCAGGGCCTCGCACACGCATACTCATTACATAATCGCTATGTACTACCAATGGTAGTACAAAGGTGTTTACTAGCCGTAGCAAACTTTTCCGGAAAGTTCACTTTGGCAAACTGTATCGAACTCCCAATATTAATTCCCGACAAAGTTTGTTTTGGCCTGGTTTTCTTCGACTTTTTTTTGTAATTAAAGGAAGTTAATCTTCATATAACAAATATAGTTTGATATAGTACATTTGAAATCTGCTTTAACAAAAATCAACTCCCAACATAATCCAAACCCCAATCCTGAAGCTAAAGAACAATAACAGTAGTGCCAAAGCAAGTACCATTAACTATACCTAAACAGAACCTTAAGAAATATATCAGATGTGCAAATAAAATGATCATATGAAGTTAATACTGAACCAGTGGCAATCTATGGAGTTTATTGCTTTAGTTGGCAAATATCAAAGTTTGTCTTCTTATCTAATTGACATTGGTTATACAAAAATGGAATTGCAATCACTGACAACTTAGTTTGTACACATATGTGTACTGATGATGAATAATACCCACAACAATTTGTAACTAAACTGTTGCAAATTCGTATTAATTTGTACAACCTCATTTGATCTGTTCTCCACCACTGAGAGATTTAGAGGTGACCATAGGGATGGATATTCATACATTTTCATACAAATGATATACAAATTCATACGAAATTGCACACTCGTAAAACAGATTGGGTTGGAATATCGGCTGAAAATACAATTTATTTATAAGACTATTGGCTTGAGCCAAAAGCATTTGAATGAAACATTGGTCGGTCAGTCGGTCAGTCAAATTAACAAACAAATGAACACCCTTAAAAATAAAGGTGCCAGAACCAAAAAAGGGTTTTCAAAGCGATGCCATAGAAGAAATATTATTGGTTCCCTGAAGAACCGTTCTGTGAAAGGTTCTTTAAAGAACCGTTTTTTTTCTAACCATTTTATGGTCTAAAGAACCTTTGTGCGCTACAAAGAACCTTCTGTGCAATGGAAAGGCTCTTTGGACATTAATGGTTCTTTATGGAACCATACACCCCGCCAAAGAACCATTTAAGAAACTTTATTTTTAAAAGTGTACTACTGTTAAAAGAAAAATAACCTTGAATCTAAACCTTGAAAAAATATTGTGTTGCCCACACAATTATGCATAATCAAATGCATGAACAAACACATTATGATTATTTGAGCGAAAACTCTGTCCTCAAGAACGAACGCACACACACCCATACATACAGATGGGTGCTTCTCGTCAAAGCTGCAGGTATTGACAGATCCCTCCGACACCTGTCACACACATCACTCCACTCTCCCTGTGGACAAGAATCTACCAATGTCAAAGCCCTTCTGCTGATACACACATCTTCAGGAAAAACTGTTTGTTTACAAGTGTCGCTAGTGCTCTCTGCGAAAGCTAAAAATGGTACCACTTCATTAAACATGCAAGTAAACAAGTTTGGTGACAAACAAGATATAACAATATTTAAAATGGAACATTTTAACAAGTTCTTTAACATACCTGCATATTGTTACCACACCAGTGTTGATTCTGATTGGTTGGCACACAAGTGTTTGTTAATTTTCAATACTTGCACAATTATAAAGGAACATCATTGCAGGCATGAGGACTGATTCACCTGATTCCCGGGAAAATCCATATAAAAGAAAGTTAGGTAAATTAGTTAAGTAAATGATAACATGCTTTAAAATAATAATAACAAATCATAACCCAAAAAATAAATAAAATAAAAGAATATCTTAGATTTGCATGCATACACCCTAAAGTTTCCCAGTTAAGAACTAAGTGGAAAATGTAATATAAGGTCCTTGTGTAGGTTGTAATGAAAAAAATTGAGAAACGGGAATGAGGGGAGAGTTATGTGGGAGCTGACCACCTCTGCAGTAACACCAGCCAAATTCTTATGAGCTGACCTCTGAGCTCTCCTCTGAGGCCAGAGATGCTCATAGATTCCATCTGTCTTCTCTCCCTCTTCGCATTTCTTTCGCCTGACATGCTGTACATCTCATTTCCGTGTGCCGTTCTTCCCCAGGGCTGTGGCAGGACTTGCCCTCTGCACTCAGTAGGCGTTGAAGGACCAGATTCAAACCGATAACCTCCGGCCCCGCTCTCATTTTATATCTCTTCTGCTCCTCTCTCTCTCTCTCTCTCTTGCTTGACTTGCTCTGCTATATTTTAACTGTAGATATATTTCTATTCCAGTGAGACTACGGCAGACGTAAACAAGGACATATGCAGTAACACACACACAAGAGGTAAGGTGCCGAATAATATTGTGTGATAATTACTAGCTTATTGTATAGTACTCCACATGGCTAATTAAATCAATTGAATGAAATATTGATTTGAATTTGTGTCTCTTTGTTAGCGCACTAGTCTTGTGGTAAACAATTTATCCATGAAAGTTAATCCTCAAGAAAAAAAAAAGTTTGTCTTTGTAATTTTTACCCCAAGTTCATTTTTAGCATTTAGTAATTTATTTATAATGAATACTAATGATAATTGTTATTTACACTAAGTGCAAATAGTGATATATGCTATTTACTAAGTTAAATATCATACTAAGTTGATATATTCTATATAAGTTATATTCAACACCATATTAAAGCTAGTTGGTAACTTTTGTAAAAATTTTTTTTTTTTTACATATTTGTTAAACCTGTCATTATGTACTGACAGTAGAATATGAGACAGATAATCTTTGAAAAAAACAAGCTCCTCTGGCTTCTCACGGTGGTCCTATTGGCATTTGCAGAAACACACCGCTCCCGATAAGAAACAACCAATCAGAGCCAGGAGGAGTGTCTTAGCAGTGTCAATCAAGCTTGTGCGCGCACTGACCATAGCCTTCTCACAAGCGCGTACAGGCGTTAAAACTCAAGATCACCGGTGTGCCGCAGCATTGCTTATGGCGGACAAACAAACTGCCAATTTCTCGAGTGGCACCTGCTCATAAATAAAGACGGGTAAGCGGAAAAAGACAGATGACGATGATAAAAAAGACAAAAAGAAAGATTTAGATAGAGCCCGAAGTAAAACGAGGGTAAATATCGGAGCGGCTTTTACGAGGTGGAGGGAACTACTACGTGTCCTGAAAGGATTAAAAACCGATGGAGAGTTAGCCACGTCCCCTGCCTGATGCTCCGCGCACACCACGGCTTCCTCTTCTCCCCGCCCGTTGACTCCTCGAAGTCGCTGTGGGTGTGAATTCCTCGTCAGAGCCCTGACTCAGTGTCAAAACTCTAGCCATATAACATGTAATTTGTAGCCTTGCTTGATTACTAGCCTGCGCATTCACGCGTTCGTGTTGTGATGGGGGCGGAGCTGTGGAGGGAGGGCTGTAGTGCAGCAGAGAGCAAGGGGAGTGACCTGAGAGTTGTGCTTGTTCAAATATTCAGGCTAAGTCAACGATTTCTAAAAACTCCCTACTGCAGCTTTAAAGTAGCAGTTCTTTGCAATATGTGAGTAATTACAAAAACATATTAATTACATGTAATTTATACTTTATTTTGACAGATACATACTATTTGCACCTCAGTATTGTTGTACATTAACATGATACAATATTAAGATTAAGTGTAAATTATTATATTCATTAAAATTATTAAATGGATGCCATCTTAATGGGAAAAATTAAAGCCCTCCCTACACCTACCCCTAACCCTACCCAATAAAGGCTTTTATTATTATTAAACATTTAGTTAGGCACTTTATTTCCACATTTAGAACATTTTCTTAATTTTTATTGAAAGTAAATGCATTTCTGGTGTGATTTGTGATGAAAATTATAGATAACAAACTCTGCACAAAGCGGATTCGAACCCATTCAATCGCGTCAAAATCAAGATGATTAAGCCATAAGCTTTACTGATTGCACCACTGAAGGTGATGAAATCTGAGCGCTCTTTTAAATCTTTTTCGGCCCAACCAGGCGTTGTTAGGCAGAGTTTGTGCAAATAGCACTTGCAAACAAGGCACGCTATTTGCATTTAGTGTGAATAGACACTCTGTATTAAGGCATATATGTTGAATTATGTTGTTAAAACATACATGAGGTCATATTGTGGCCGTTGCGGTGTGTGTAGAAAGAATACAGTAGGGAGATAATAGGCACTCAATAGACCAGTGGTTTTCAAACCTGTCCTGGAGGACCACCAGCCCTGCACATTTTGTGTGTCTCCCTCATCTATCACACCTGCTTCAACTCATCAGCTCATTACTAGAGACTGCAAGACCTCAAATGGGTGTGTCTGATATTGGGAGACATACAAAATGTGCAGGGCTGGTGGTCCTCCAGGACAGGTTTGAAAACCACTGCAATAGACCGTGTGCTCAACCCAGAACGCCCTTTATGACATGCTGGTTAAAATATAGGCTTATCTGAAATAAGTAGGGCTGCCCCAATGTAAGTTTTTTCTAGTAGTAATGCGTTGGCGCCTCCATTTCATTGTCTGCTATATTTGCTTATTATTTATTAAATCCAGACTGGCTGATAAAACATTGATTAAAATTAAGATACAATTTATACAAAACTAAATTCACTTTAAAGAAAGGCTTTCAACAAAACAAAACTTAATGAAGTTCAAGTGGTCAAAATAATTTCTGACCCCCATGTCTTCTGACATATTGCGCATCTTATGTGTCCTGTTCACTTTTCATAATCATCGTAAATGAAATAAAAAAATGACATTCTAATATTTAAACATATGAAACTAAATATGGGTTTTAATGGCTACCACAAGTAGGCTATAGTAGGCAGCAGTACAGAGAAATTTCATGTCAGAGCAGGATTTGAGCGCACGCCGTTTTACCAGTGAGTGGTTCATAAGTGGAGCTCTGCTTCGCTCACATGCTCTGGTAAGTATTTCCACGTACGTTCAGCGTGACCTTTTCAACGTAAGTTATGTAATGCCTGGCCAATTGTGTTTTTTTTGTGTGAAAATTACTAATTGCCCCCCCCCAGCTGGGATCGCACAGTACCACTTGAAGCTCTTCAAAGCCCTTTGAAACTGCATTGATGTTGACGTTTAACATATTGGTTGCAATTGAAGTCCATTGTGTGAAGAAAAATCCTGAAATGTTTTCCTCAAAAAACTTAATTTCTTTTCCACTGAAGAAAGAAAGACATGGACATCTTGGATGGTGTTGGGGTGAGTCATTTATCAGGAAATGTTCATTTTGAGGTGAACTAATCCTTTAACGTCTTTTTTTCATTCAATATTCAATTTCACTTGGAAATGTACCAATACTGTTAAATTGGTTGCAACTTCCGGTTCACGCAGACATGAAAGTCATGAAATGGAAGTCTTTTCTTCCTTACTGTGGTGTATTTCTGCGCTGTTGTTGTTGGTTTTTTTTGTTGTTGTTTTTTTAAAGAAAAATGTAGGACGGGACTTAATTTTGTTTACCTCAATTTTTGTGCACATTTTCAGAATTTATGTGCATCTTGATTTTATCAAATATAACATTTACATACAAATAGGTGGATGGAAATGTAGCTAGTGTACCAGTTAGTGAGCCATGGTCCTTATTCATGTAGGCCCTACCTAGAAAGCTATAGGGAGCTCAGTAAGACAAACACTGTTTATGAAACAGAAGTGCCTATGTAGGGAGCTCACAAGGTTTTAGAACAGAGCAATGAACTTAATGGGTAAATGTATGTAGTGCTTGTTGAAAAAAAATGAAAACAGCACTTTGAATTCTCCTGCTGGAAAGAGTAATGATTACACTATGCATGTGCATGTGTGCTACTTAAGAACCAGGAAATAACCTAGATTACTAGAAACCGTCTGCTCATTTTGTGTAATTGCTTTAAAATGACCTCTCTTATTCTCTTATAAGCCCATTTCAGAGAGCCTTAGTCACTTCTGGCCCTCGGTGAAGAGAGATATTGTAATTATGAAAGCCATCCTGGCAGTGGTGTGCCCTGCTGATGCTCAGGTATGTGTTTATCAATACTTTTTTAATTATACATGGCTCACCATTCCCATAATGAAAAGTTAAAATCTAGTGAACATCATTCGGTGATGCTAATTGCCTCGCAGTGCTTTCAGTGAGGTTAATGCTGAACAGTAAAACACAGGCAGCGAGTCTCATTTAAATACTGCGGCTCTAATTTCCTAATTTAATTTCCTGGGCGGTACAGCCACATTACCCATGGGGCCGGGAGGCGGTGTTTCATGACTAAACCCTGATGAAATGCACACCTTCGTAGAAATCATAAAGGGGTCAATATAGTCTTGGGTTTTCAGACCTTCGTTCTCTGTGTGAAAGCATAATGATTCAGTCCTGTTATTCAATCTGACTGATATATCACACAACTTCATTATGAATCAATGGGCTCTGCTTTGATTCATTACATCCTTTTCTCGTAAATTGACAAAATCTCTAGCTCTCCTCCCTCTGGGGAATTAGGAAATGAGTATGAAATGCTTTCTTGTAAATGTTCTCAATTAACAGTTAATCAGGCAACATATATATAGCAGAAGACGGTGAGAGAGGAAAAATGCAAGATATTTCAGTACATTGCATTGATTAGGTTTGTTCTGTGGCTGTGAAATGACCTTCACATGCCTATTCTGACCTCTTAGACCCTTTGGCTAATAAAAACAAACAAAACATTATAAGATTTCTGGTGACCTTAACCGGCTTAAACAAGCTGTGACCTGCAAACCAACTTAAGATCATTCACACTAAGGATGATAATTATAATGATAACTATAATGATGAAGTTTTAATAATCCATCTAATTCTATGAGAATAGCACAGCTATAACGTTAACACAACAGAGGAGCAATACAGTTAGAATCACTTTTAGAATGATTTTTTCCCCAGCTGATAAATTATAAAAACATTGACAGCCAATCAGAATCTAACACCTTGAGCATTGAAAGCCGTAGACAACATAACTGCAGAATGTGCGATTATAACGATATAACAGAACGATATTGCCCATTGCTATACAGCTATTGTTATAGTTATCAAAATAGTTATTGTTAATGCAAATAGGTCTTAACTATTTACATTAAGTTTTTAATAATCATTTAATAATTGAAAGCAGAAATATTTTTCTAGCTGAATATTAACAGCCAATCAGAACCCACCCATAGAAAAGAGCTCGAGCATTTATTGGTTTCCCAGCAGAACATTGCCCAAAGCATTCGCTTGC
Source organism: Gobiocypris rarus (assembly GCA_023029165.1). Taxonomy (NCBI): domain Eukaryota; kingdom Metazoa; phylum Chordata; class Actinopteri; order Cypriniformes; family Gobionidae; genus Gobiocypris; species Gobiocypris rarus. Next base: position 22,855,927 of record CM040917.1, on the reverse strand, counting down.
CTTATTCCCATATTGCATCCTGATGCCATGTGTTCCCTAGGTAAGCGATGCACACACACCCGGCCATCCCCGTGATGTAAAAGAAAAACATGATTCATCAGACCAGGCCACCTTCTTCCTTAGCTCCGTGGTCCAGTTCTGATGCTCATGTGCCCACTGTTCCCGCTTTCGGCGGAGGACAGGGGTCAGCATGGGCACCCTGACCTGATCGGTGTATATAGAAATTGCACTTAGTTTGATATTTTGTTTTGAATGCAATGACATTAAGACATTTTAAAGGCTGTAATACACTATACTCCTGTCAGGACCACCATCGTCAAAGATGATCGATTGACTATTTAGCATATTGTTTGAATTGCCAGTATGGTTCTGTTCTGGGCAAGAACTCCCTGCACGTCCATGCAGCCTAGCATGGGTAATAGCAGGGAGAGCAGCAATAACCCCCTTTAGGGTAAACAGAACAGAACCAGCCTAACGTATTGCAGATATCATTAATGTTGATATTTAACATACAAAATAACTAGTTTAGTCAGACTTATTTAGTCTGATTCAAGGGGAATTAGAATACCAAATCCTGACTGATGAGAGGAGGAGCTGGGGTTGGAGGAGGGTAAATGAGCTCAGGAGAACGCAATAGCTGTTGATAGTACTGAAGAGGCTTATAGATGTTGTATTCCTATAGGTAGATGTGATCAGCTGACAGAGAGCTGAAGCGAGTTAGACTAACGTGACCTGCCAGAAATTGATGCTATACACTTTATTTCTTTTGCCCATATTTCTGCTCAGTTTTACAGTCCTGAGGACTCAAAGCTAGTTGCTAAAAGTTTGCAGTCAGAGTTGACCAATTTGACAGAAAATCGTGTAGTGTATAATGGGCACAGATTGCGCTTTTTTTTTTTTGCGTCAGAATACGATTCCATCCAGTGGAGGATATTAAACATAATTGATATTTTGAGCATCTCCTAGAATGGAGGCACATGTTTGAATTCATGTGAGTTTGTTGTGTAAAGTCTGATAGTATGACTCATTTGTTTATTGCAACAAGTTTTTCCTCTGTAACCATTTTAAACTTATGTGTGATGCCTTAAAATCTGTTCAGTATATTCAAGTGTCTAAATACTTCTTGTATTCATCATGGTTTTTGTTATGAATCCTACATAGCACTCCAAGTCACTCAGAATAATGCTTTGGTATTTATGTCTGAAATCTATGGAACTCCCATACATGTTGGGAGCATTGTGGTCTTGGTAATTTATCCATAAAGAGTTTATCCCAAATAGTTCATACATTATGCTGAGAGCAGGTGTAAAGTGTGTGAACCCAGTTAAAGTTCAGTAACCACTAGCTGTGCGGTTTATCCATGTGTCTCTCCCACAGCGATAATGCACACTTCAAGGGTTGTGACAAATCCAGAACGGGATCGCTCTCAAGAGGCTTTCGCTCACAACTTCAATTAGATTGTATTGAACTTTATTAAATCATCTGCAGGCTGTCACTTCGTTGCGGTTGCCATGTGAGAATCATTATTTATTTCACTGTCAGAAACTCACCGACGGAGATTCCCACGGCGCTGACACTCCTGAACACTCATCTGACGGAGCTGCTTCCCGATGGAAGAGGAAACAGCGCGTCCAACGACAGGGGGCCGATGAATTATCCCCTGAAGATTCGGTGACTGGTGGTGCCGACTGTGGGAGGCTGCTTTAACAAATCCTCTCATTTCCTCAGTATTCAAATGCAAAGCAAAAAGCAATTATTTTTTTCTGTTTCAATTTTTAACTGTGAAAATGAAACAGAGTGACGTAAAGGCCAAGAAATTGATATAACAAGTTCCTATGGACCTACTCACACCTATTCAAACTATGGAGAGTACTGCACATGGACAGAGAATGGACTTCAGTCATCTAGATGACATATTTGATGTGAATGAAAACGTTGTGATGGATGGAAATACATTGCCCTTGATGTCTACACTCATTTGCCAATCAGTCACAAGCTGCGTTCGATTTTTTCAAGAATGTAGGCCTACTGCATTTCATAAAGTGCCTTTCATTGAAGGTCCATTCTATAGTAAGTATGTGTGTAGTATGAATGCAATCTGCCGTTGTGCAAGATTCCAATCTGGTTGTTGAGTCTGATGTCACACGTCACATTTTACAGGTCCAAACGCTAGATTGAATCCCAAAAGCAAAGAGCAAACGGTACTAATATCAGAGCTGGACTTATCATGGGCAGATACCAGACTCTAAAATTGGAGAAAGCATTAAGACCCACTCACACCAAGAGTGATAACTATAAAGATAAGAATAGCGATAATATTAGTGTTCACACCAACTCACGATATCGTTCTGTTTATTCTAAGGCATGGCCACACACTTTAAGATTTTAAGCCTGATTTCCACCCCCAAGCATTCGGGGTCGTAGCCCGATTCGGGGCTTGTTGCAAACAACTTTCTGTCCAAAAAAATCCTCAATTGTGCGGTGTCGTTATTTTACTGCTCCTGATCGCGTCGGAGCCCACATGATCCCAAATCGCATGTTTGATATTTACGCCTCCTGATGGGGCTGCCTCTGACGTGATACCCACGATAGCCAATGAGAGGGAGCAAGCTTCATCAACCGGATGTTGCAACTTGGCAACCACAAACATGGAACTGGAGTAATGAGAAAGAAGATCACCCATATTCTTTCTTTCTCTTTTGTTTAACAAAACTCATGCTAGGAGAACCAGCTGATGACGTTGATCCTCCTCCATTTGTTTTCCTTCTCATGTCACGTTTGATCTTGGGAGTGTCCGTGGGATCCCATCTCACTGTGGAAATGTTACTTATCGACAGGTGTGTGGTCTCGCAGTCCGGATGAATCTTCTAGTGTGTGCATTTGAATGATTATAATGCTAAAAACTGGTTGAAACTGCCCTAATGTCTCCCACAGTTTGCAAAATTGGTTAATATTAGTCTAGTAGTGTGTCCCAGGCCTATAAGGGTGTTTTCACACTTGGTCCTTTTCAGGGGTCTGAGCGCAGTTCAAGTGATTTTTTGGCCCAGATGTGAACACCCCATACGAGACCCCTTTAAAGCGAACCGAGCCGAGACCATCTCAGGAGGTGGTCTGGGTACGATTCAATCTCATTTTATGGTACAGTTCGCTAAAAACACGCAATCTGAACTCAAACCGCTCTGGGCTTGATTTTTCTGTTTGCAAATTCCAATGTAGTTTGGTCATCAGATGCCTCCGTACAAATCGGCTGTTCATCATAGCTGCTTCTTCTAACAAATCTCTACAAATTATTCTTTCACAACATACACTTGTTTATTGCAATTTCAACCGCTTCCGAGCTGAGACGCGGCTGCAGTGCGCGCCCTGCCAGTTTAAAATGGTGTTATGAGCACACACACCTAAAGCGCATACACAGAACCCAGCTGTTGCAGTGTTTTCTAAACGGAATCTTTAGCGTCCTGTTGCATTTATTTTAAAGTGTCGAAAACACACAAGTTTCACATAAACAGGTGGTTTTGTCTTAAGTGAATGTAAACATCTGCATTACTAGCCTAATATAAGAGTCAGTCGAGTAAGTAGGCCTACATACGTCATACAGTGAAGAATGTGCCGTCATACAGAAGTATGAATTCCATTTCATACTTGAATGCTGCTTTTAGGCATACTTTTACTTTACCAAGAAAATTTGAAGCAGTTTATTTAATTTGTATCTTTCTTTTATTATTTTTTGTATGCTGATGATATCATTGCCTTCTGCAATAAAATAAACATGAAATCAAGGAAAATAATTCAAAATAAATGTTATTGACAAAGGTGGATGTGTGAAATAGCTAGTGCAAGAATGAAGTATTGCAGCAAAAAAATAAATAAATAAATATATATATATATAAGTTTGTATATATAAGTTTGTTAAATAAGTTTGTATTATTTAATGCATTAGTTAACATTAACTAATGCTGAACTGCACTTATAAAGCATTTATTTATCTTTGTTAAAGCTACACTGTGTGATATTGTCCCCCATCTAGCAGTGAAAAGGTATATGACCATCCAGTGAATATTAGTTTCTGTTCCTCTCAATTCCGATTTCGTTTTAACTCCTACGGTGGCTGATTTAGTCCAAGATTAATATGGCTTCCAGTTGGATCAAGTGATGAGCTTACTTTAGAAAACTATTATAATTTGCAGTTATTTAATTTGTCAGTTAACATGTAGGTTATATGACATCTATGTAAAATGAATAATAGTTTTACCTTTTCGTTATTTTTGACCATTTCATTGCTAACATCAGCGATCAGGTTCCCAGACGAATACAAGCTAATCTTAGTAAAGTAACTTTTATCGGTGCTATCGTTATTCTGTATATTGTACGACATCACTAGTGTAAGGCAAAGTTTACATTGTAGGCTATATCAGTCTCAAGCAATCCCCCTCTTCACATTCAACACAGTGCCATCGAGTGTTAAAACGCGAAATGCGAAGCTTGAATTTATGGGTATGTCCCTCTTTGGCTAATGTACTTTCAAGATGGAGGGGCAACATGGCGACGCGCATTCGAACCCCTCACCCGTATGTATTTTCAATGGCATATTATACACTTACGAGAATACTTTATTACTTGAAAGAACTAAATATACATTAATGAGCACATATATTTTTGAAAGTGTTACAGTGAAAAACAGTTACACAGTGTAGCTTTAATATAATATTTGTACCAAATGAATGTGTAGTGCATATGATATGTAACAAGGGGACTCTGTATAAGGGAACAGGTCTATTTAGCTCAAAGTAATGAATTTATTAATTCATAGGGAATTTTGCAGGAGTCTATTTTACGACCGAACAAATGACTCGTCTTGCGTTCATGCTCATTTGAACGGGCCGTAACTATCAACTCTGCAGCGGATATTAATATCCACAGAATAGTGAAACACTATTTAATAGCCAGGTAACTTAGATCGGCAGTTCAAGACATTAAAATTCGTAAGCACATAACACAAGAACACTTATCTTTAATTTATAAACACAGCTTTATTGATTACTCTAACACGTAAAACTAGAATCTAACACAAACAAACATACACACATTCACACGCGTTGCAGAAAGGAGGAAAGTGAGGGAGGAGTGAGGTTAAAGAGAGAGAGAGATGAATGTCCCAAGTTTTCTAGCAGTATCTGCATTTATAACACATGACCTGAATGAACCACCAGGGTTGACTTAAACCCTCCTATTGTTGCTTAGGCGGGGTTATTCAATTTGATATCAATGCACCAGTTCAGTTTAGAATCTGGAGGTTACTTGCGTTTGTCGCGCGTGTCATCATTGAACGGGGATTCGCGGAAGGTCTTGTCGTGTCTTTGATGGGCGTCTTGGGAAGCCAACCTCGTGGCTGTTTGAAGTTGAAGCGCGCTCGCTGGAGATTCGTTGAGAGAAGCTTTGCGGCGAAACTTAACTTAGAACACGAGACTCGCGAAAAGAAAATAAACTTAAGTAAAAGAAAGGAAAGTGAGAGTTCTAGATGGCTTGAATGAAATTCAACCCATTTTCTCTGGTCTGCCACCTTTGGAGTTCTCCAACTCCTTCTTCGAGGTGGAATACACAATGCAAGAACAGCAGGAAGTGCGAACAAAACAATAGCAGGCGGGGTTGGATGAGAGGGTCTCTGCTCTTATAGGTAAGATCAAGCGCCGCCCACTTTCGGGTTGACCCAATCGTGTCTGTCAGTTTTTTGGCACACAAAAGTTCTTTGTTCAGTTCGGTTACGCCTCCTGGCTGATGTACAGAGTGGGCAGTTTATCCTTACAAAGCTGGTATTCTTATAATAATGCCTTTTCTGTAAATTCTTTTACAAGATTCGGTACTATTGAGTTTTTCTGATTGGGGCGGTACCAAAAACTATAATATTAAGAGTTGAGAGTACAGAGATACAAGAATTCCACAGTAACTAGAATACATAGTTTGATTTACATAAAGTACACACCCTAGACATTTTAATACATCGTATAAAGAAATTAAATCAACAAAATATATATTTTTAATATATATGAGTCGCCATCAGTTCGACAATCACTGGTTTCTGTGCGCTTCCTTTGTTTTCTACTGAGTGCTGGTCTGAAGGAATTTCTGGTTGCCACAGAAACGGGGATTAGAAGTTAATTTTTCGATGGGGGAAGGGAAGAAACTCCCTGTGGACCAATGGGAAGTCCCTTACTTCCTGGGCTTGGTCCCACAGGTGTCGTAAATCTTTGTCCGCTGGAATGTTGAGTTAATTTTGTGTGGACTCATGTTTGAATGAATCATCTGTAAGATTCATTTGTGTCTGTTGCGGCCACAATTGCTACAAATGAGAATTGACATAAACTGAATTTTCCACGACTTCTCTTACAAAGCATATCAGCGCTTTTCTGTGTAAATTCTAAAGATGAATAGAGAAATAATAGATAAATTCAAAACAGATGTTTCTTGACAAACATTTTGGTCATTTTCAATAGACTGTCAATTAATTGAAGTTGAAATGAAACATATAGTTTTCTTTCTTATTGTGATGTATATCTGAGTAAAAAGAGGCTTCTCAAACAAGTAAAAATAAGGGGTGGTTTGCTATTGGTGGATCTCATGTGAGTGACAGGTTGCCCCGCCCCCACTTCATCAGAGAAGAGAATGAGCTGCAAGAGGAGTGGAAGTTATTTTGAATAGAAATTATGAGGGCAAATTCTTTTCTTTCTTTTTTTTACAGATAATTTATTTGTAATTAATACTGCAATATTCCACGAAAGAAAAAAGAAAAAAATAATTGTCCATTTTGATTTCATGGTGACTATAAATTATTTTTCCTCATAGTGAAGCCTCTCCTCCATTGACATCCTTTTTTTTATGTCTCTTGTCTCCTTTCTTATGTCCTGCAGTGTTATGCTTTTTTGCTAACCTTGAAGGCTTAAAGCAACTTTGCTAATGTGCACTCATTGGGTGTTTATTTAAAAATCATGATTATTATCTCTGCAGCCCACTACACAATCTCAATTAGACAGACATTAATTCATAATTTCTGAATCATTCGAATATTGCTGTCCAGGACACAGCGAGCCTGAAGACTGTAGTGCATATCATGAATTTTTTAAAGTTTAGCTTAAAGATGTGCTAGAAATAAATTGTGCTCATGAATGGCCTTTGAGAGTATTCTCACTTTAAACAGAGTAGAAGAAAAGGTATATTATGTCACGTCTTAGCAAGTGGTTAATTCTTTACTACTTCTTTAATGCCTGATCAATAACAAAGTGCGCTAAAGTGATATCTTCTTGCTAATTAAAGGAGCTCTTCTTAAGCAGTAAGTGTTATGCTAAACTAGTATGCTGTAGGCTAACTGAAAACACTATTAAACTCAGCACTACTCTACCATACTGTGTGTATTCTAAATGCTAGTTTTGCTAGTTCATCCAGCATGAAAACAAGATGCCATTTTTATTAAATCATATGCACAGTATTGAGAGCAAATACTTTACACAGACCTGATTTGCACATCAATTCTTCACATACTTACTATACATCTGCAAAGTAAATGTAAATCATGGTCACTTATTTGTTTGTAACCTTTAAAATATTTATGAGCTTAGCCAATGCCATTTCCCAACATCACACCCAGCATGTCTGTGAACCCCCACTGTCTGCACCGCTTTTTAAAATATGTGACGAATGTGTTTCTTTCAGACACAGCCAATGTGTTTGGCATCATCAGACAAGGAAACATTGAAAATATGTCTGTCTGAAAAATCTACAGTGGACAGAAAGTCTGGGTTGAGGCAATTGGATGTGACCCTAAGGCAAAATGACACTGAACAGACCTTGCAGTCTTGGTTTCATCAGAGATTTGCTGCTAGAGCTGGAGATGGCAATCCCTGAGTGTTTATCATTGGAAAAAGTTGGTCAAGTTTGTACAAGCCATGATGTGATATCAAAGTTTTGCAAAAGTCACCACTTCTTGTTAGCCACTGCAGTCGGCCAGTAAATGTATCTCTCTTGCAAATGTGTAATTTATTTTATAAAACAGCTTTAAAAATATATATATATATAGATTCATTTCCAACATGGCATGCTAAACATGATGACAATTAGTTTTAAGGCGCAAAGCTTACTACAAAAGAAAATCAGCTTATTCCGTGTATTGGAGCATTTCCTCCTCTGAGTTCTATTCCATTCCCACAGTTTGGGGGATTTTATATCTCCATGAAACAATGTTTTACATAAAATCTTAATCAATGCATAGATGTACCATGGTAACCAAACTTCATATTGAAAGTGTAATAACAAATATATAAAAATAAAGAAAGAATCTGAATTGTTTCCTTGTTTTTAGTTTAATGAACTTGTTTCTTTTAATATAGACAAACTTAAATTTAACCTAAACTGGGCTGCTTTGGCATGACACTCAAAAGAGACACTAAATGCCAAAATGATGTGTTATATTATTTTTTGTGCAAGATTAATGTTAAGTGGGAGATTTAGTAGTGTTTAATGTTTTGTTATGCTAGTATAGAAGAGTTTCGTTATGTTGGAGCATGAGCTTAGTTTGAGAACAGATTTACAGTTAAATTGATTATTTTTGCTGTCCTCATTTAGCAAGTGCTATGCTAATGCTACCAAAGCATTGTGTATCCAATTAGCTTAACCAATTGTGTAACCAGAAGATTCCACTACAAAAAAAAAAAATTAAAATGAGATTAATAAAACTTGGGTGTGCTCGGATACCAATCTTTCATTTGAAAGCCACATTTCTAGTATCTGTAAAACTGCATCATCTTAAAAATATATCTAAATTATGACATATGCTCTAAATGCAAAATACAGAACAGTTAGGCCATAAGGCTAGATTATTGTAATGCTCTACTGGGTGGTTGCCCTGCATGCTTAATAAATGAACTCCAGCTGGTCCAAAACGCAGCAGCTCAAGTTCTTACTAGAACCAGGAAGTATGAACTGAACACATTAGCCCGGTTCTGTCAACACTGCATTGGCTCCCTATTAAACATCGCATACATTTTACAATCTTGCTAATTACTTAGAAAGCACTAAATGGTTTAGCTCCCCAGTACTTGAACGAGCTCTAATGCATAGTCCTTCCCGTCTATTACGATCTTAAAATTCTGGCCAATTACTAATAATAAATAGAATATCAAAAATCAATTGCTGGCAGTAGATCATTTTTCTATTTAGCACCTAAACTCTGGAACAGTCTTCCTAGCATTGTTTGGGAAGCAGACACACTCTGTCAATTTAAGTCAGTTTAAAACATCTCTTTACTACGAACATAATCTATTTCTATTATTCAAATCAGTTAAATCATTGTTTTAGGCTGCATTAACTAGGTCAGCCAGAACAGGAACACTTCCCATAACACCTGATGTACTTGTTACATCATCAGAAGAATGGCATCTACACTAATATTAGTCTTTCTGTTTATCCCGAGGTTTACAGCAGTCTTCCAGATCCGGGCCGTATCCAGATTAGATGGTGGACCTGCACCTAGACACGACCACAATGCAGCCCTAAAGTGTCAGCAGAGACCGTCAACGAGACTCTCCCCTGTGAAGGCCTCCTTCACTTCACTTTCTCTCTGTACAAATGAAAACATTTTCAAAATGTCTGGAAATGACTAAAACGCTTTATAATGCATACCTGATAAGAAATGTAGCAGTCTTTTGTAAAAGAAAACTATACGGATTCACGGGGATGATAGCGGTATTGTTTCAAAACTATATTAAAACCTGTTTCAAGATCTGCGCTCTCTAGCTGCCGGGCGCTGTTGCGGTGCGGATGAGTGGCTGAAAAGCATTTCTCTTTTGGATGAAAATGGTGTCGTGTAAGTGGCCTCAAAGTAAATAGCTAATGATATCCTACGGAAATGAATTAATCAAAAACTCTCTTTAGCTGGACAATAACATTTTTATAGAGCTGATACAGACAATCTCTCTTCCATTAATTTCCTATTATCACTGTAAAGCTGCTTTGAAACAATCTTTATTGTAAACGTGCTATTTAAATGAAGGTGACTGACTGACATATTTTCAAGTAAAATGTATGAATTGGCTTACTCAAATATTTCAAGTTCAGAGCAATTAAAATGTATGATTAAAAAAGAAAAATCTGCAAGTGCTGCTTACTTAAACTTAACTTAAATTATTAAGCAACTGCCTCAGTGTTTTTGAGTTTTGCCAACTTATTTGTGTTTACAGTATAGATTTCAAAATTAGCACGCTTGAGTATAGGCTTATTAGTGTGAACATTAACTTATTCTTTTAAATAGAAAATGAATTTATCGTGTTACATATTCTTCATGTGTAAAAACATTCAGTTGTCTCTCAAACTCCAGTACACCCTGTTACACTGGTGCTACTTGGCTCTAAGTCACATGCCTTGGCTAGAAGTGACATCATTTCCTTGGTGAGAAATAATTCCAAGAATAAAGTATTAGTTATACCTTTCTCTTTCTTCCCCCTCATTTTTTACAAGACTTATCTAATAGTATAAAACATGTTTTTTTAATAGATTTATATATCATTAAAATTCTTCCTAAATGCTAATCTTCTGCTAGCCTGCTGTTCTTTCCTAGCTAGTAATGGACTTTATTTGGTTTAACTTCTACCCTGTTAAGGTCCACACTTTTTCACACTGCATTGTAAAAATGCCATGTAACAGAGTGGACAAATTTCCTATGACACGTGAAATATTTGGTCAGGTGGATTATTAGGTTATACTAGTCTGAGCTTATCCAATATGTTTTCTTCCTCTGATAAGGCTAAAAGTAATTTAATTTTTTTATTTTCCTTTTCAACAAACCTGCTCATTCCAAAATCCACCAAACTGTAGGAATGACCCATACATTTTTGTACATCCCAGTTCCACACGGCAGAATAAACAGGACTTCACTGCTTAATCTTCATTTCTGCATGTGTGCTGCTAAATGAAACCAATCAAATAAAAATAGGATATATTAATAAGCAAAGAAATACAGGATCACAGTTATTCAAACAGATACAATTACAATTTGCTGAACTGTAGCTAGAGCATGAACACTGGAAATGTCAACAGAACGAGCGGTAGATGTGTCCTGTATATCCTGTGTGCTCAGTGGAAGAGATTGCTGGCATATTGATTGATATCTTGTTGACAAGACGAATGAAATGGGAAGGAAATATGAGTAAAAGGTTTTGCATGACTGCACAAATTTGGTGAAAGGATCAAACTGTCCGAAATACACACAAGCTGCTTAATGTGACCTGGTAAATCCATATCCAAGTCTGCCATCTAGAGGACAAAGGCCTTCTGTCAGTGATGAGGATGGAATAAAAGTTGTCATTGTTTTATTGGACTCCAATTAAACTTTTGTAAGACAATTGTTTTTGTATAAAACAAATCATGAATTATTTTATTAGTAAATAGGATTTCAGCATGAATGTAAAAATATTTAAGAATCACATCCAATGATACATTTCATTGGTGGAATCTAAAAATTGACAAGGCTGTAATTTATACAAGAGGTAGGCCTACCTGAAAGAAACTAAAATATTTTGATTTACTACATAATTCCCATATTTCCATTTGTGTTATTGTTGTCTCATTTTGATGACTTCAGTAACTACATTAAATTATAAAGTGTTTAAAATAGTAGTAGTAAAGAATGAGTAGCTGTGTCCAAACAATTTTAATTTAATTTATTTATTTTAAAGAAATTAATACTTTTATTCATTAAGAAGACATTAGATTGATCAAAAGTGACAGTAAAGTCATGTATAATGTTACACAAAAATCGTATTTCTTTTGAACTTTTTGTTTATCAAAGAATCTTGAAAGGAAAAAATATGCATAAAAAAAGCATAAATAATAAAACTAATGTTTATTGAGCAGCAAGTCGGCTATGAAAGAGTTTTTGAAAGATCATGTGACTGAAGACTGGAGTAATGATGCTTATAGATAAAACGGTTCGTTCTGGTTTTACAATCTGATTGGATGAGAGCCTTTTCTGGCCATTCGATATTCTACTTCGATCCGAATAATATCACACAGAAACCGTTTCCAAATTTGTATCACTCCGCTGGTTTCTACCGGATCTATACTGGAAGCATTTCTCACAGCGACCATCATGGCGTAAGAGCAAACCCACATAATTTTAAATATTCAAATAGGCTACTACAGTTATTGTGTGTGTGTGTGTGTGTTTTTTTTTAAGGCTACAATGTAGTTTGTTTGGACCAAAAATAAGAGATAGGTATATAAACACGGTGCCTATTTGACAATTAGTTTAGACGTTTTCAGAGATATTACAACACAATAGAAAACAGCTATTTTAAATTGTAACAATATTTCATGATCTTTCAGTTTTTAATGTATTTTTTGATTACATCAAAGCAGTCTTGGCGACTATAAGAGACTTCTTTACCAAAAAACAAAACAAAAAAAAAACAACCCCAAACTTTGAACATTTATAACACATGGAAATGCTGGGTGAAATATCATTACAAAGCAAATAAAACGACTAGAGAGCCTATAATATAGAACCTTCCACCTACATATAAAAACACAACATCAGCATTTGGGGTTTTCTTAGCTTTAATGCATATTTAGTCTTTAGTGCCATTTCTTTACAAATGTATCAGACACGATCACTGTTCAATCACAATATTAACATTATTAGAAAGACACACAATCAATATTGATAGAAAATAACAAAATGTCCAAAAGTCAAAGGAGTGCTTTCTGCAAATTCTGTCAATACCATTTCAATCCACAAGACAAATTCATCTTATTATGTAAAAAGCTGCTGCAATATAAACATAAATATGGTTTCAGCTTGTTTACTTAAATCAATGACCTGTGCAAGAATCAACCCAAACCCAGGGCGGATGAGCACTATTTGGCTTTACTTATGGCTTGAGTTTTATAATTGCATCATCCGCACAGTGACCACAGACAAATAATGTCTGATGATCAGTCCAAAATATGGGATAGAAAATATACCTCAATTCTTATTCAAATCCAAATATGTTTTCTTTTTCTAGAAATAGTGTGCAGCACATAAACGTATCTAAACTTTGTATATAGGCTAGTCCAGTTTTAGGCCGCAGTGTGAAAATTCAAAGACGGGAACCGGAAACTGACATGCATAAACTTCACACCATTTTAAAAGCTTATCTTTGTAATCTGGGTCTGTACGACTTAATTCTTAATTCATTAAATCTGAAAAATGGATGTAATACTTAGAAATAAAACATTTCAGGGGCGTTCAGAAAAGAGCAAACAGAGATTCAGCAGTTTGAAACGACATGCCTCTGTATCGTCTGACCCTTTTTAATAATTGAAAAAAGTTATCATGATAACTACTGAAAGACAGTGTGAAATACGCAAACGATACAGTGATATGTCTAAAAGAAAACGTAGCGTCACTATGCAGTATTATTTTGTATTAGCAGAAAAGCTGTTTAGTTTACGAGAGGCACATAAACACTTCTGACAACTAAAAGTTTCCCTTATGAGAGAAGACACATACTTTTAAATTTTTCTTTAGCTCCGAAGGAGTTAACACTTTTGAGTGACCTATTTTTGTAACATGATCCCTAAAAACCTTGATCCATAGCAAAAGCAAAAAAACATATCTAGAGAGCAAAATAAAATAATTCAAATCAAACAAGTCACAAAAAAAAGAAGATAACAGACCCAACAAAAATCCAGTGAGAACAAACAGTAACAGTGTAACAGTGTTTCAAATCAAAGCGAAGGCTCTATAGTGCTGACATGGATTAAAACGAACGCAAACGGCAGTAACAGGATGTTCAAACGGAAAAAAAAAAACAAACATCAAAAGTGTCACTGTCTTCATATGCTTGGCAACATCAGAGCAGTTAAAAACTCGTCTGATAAAGACACGGTGAAGATGGAAGGCCGATCACAGACAAGGCAACCTGCTGTCAAGTTTGTCGAAGAGAGAGATAAAAAGAGTGCTTCTAGCGTAGCAGGGGCGTCCCAGATGGCAAAACCGTGACGTCCCTTTAAACCTCGATGACAGGTAACCTTTGTAGTCAGCGAAGCCGTGCCACCTTGCAAAATTTGGCATTATGTTAATGAAGGCAGTTTAGTTTGGTTTGGCCCTCCAGAGACTCTGCATATACGAGTACGTCTACAGTCGAGCGAGGACGAGCTTCTGGGAAGGAATTTTACCTCCTGTGTGACAGAAGACAGAAAAGTAAACAAGTTAAGATGAGCGGAGCTGTAAAATCGAACAGAGAAGCAGGAGGTCATGGCAATACGGTACAGCAACAGAAGAACTGGGTCATAGTAGCTATGTTCTATCCATCTATTTTTATACACATTTTGGGATATCGCATAAAAAAAACAGTGGATGGAAAAGTCAAGATGTGCATAAATTAATGCATGCACTCATTTGAGTCGGATGAACTTTTTTTCTGATAAGACACCATGCGCATAAACTACGATGGAAACATATTTACACTGCGCATCAAAAAAGTTATGCGACTTTGCGATGGGACGACATAACTGGACTAACCAGCGGAGCGATATTATTGCACAGCATCTGAATAATACCTGGTTTGATATAATTAACTTCCAGAACTCTTACACGACTGTGTTCCCAAACATCTGCCTCAGAAAGCAAGATCAATTTATTGCTTTTCGTCTGCATGCTCTGAGATACAAGCCATTTATTATAACAAGCAACACAATTATTATAAACTGTGGCTTCTCCTACTACAGCAACTTCCATTTTCCTTATTGATATTTAGCGGCAGTTTAGTGATCATTTTGTTCTTCGACTCTCTGGGTTGCTTTATTCGCAAATGTTTTATGCAACATTCCAATTTTGCGCATAAGTTAAATTTGCAACTTTGGATGGAAACATAGCTAGTGTAAAATGAGGCACACAAACAAATTCTGTGATCGAAAATGTAAAACTTTACTTCTGACTTTTTGAGTAGGTACTACATTTGAATTTGAATTTACTTTGCGACCGATTAAAAAAGTATGTTCTATATATAACCCCAAATCAGATAAAGTTGGGACAGTATGGAAAACGCAAATAAAAAAGAAACTAGTGACTTCTAAATTTACTTTGACTTGTATTTCATTGCAGACAATATGAACACAAAATATTTCATGTTTTGTCTGGTCAACTTCATGTCATTTGTAAATATGCATCCTTTCCTGTCATTCAGACCTGCAAAACATTTAAAAAAAAGTTAGGACAGTAAAGCATTTACCACTTTGTAATGTTGCATTTTCCATAATGTCCCAACTTTTTCTGATTTGGGGTTGTAGTATGATGTTTATGGGTAGTATGAAATCCAGATGTACTACATCCTGCATGCTGTTACTGTCATGTGACCTACCAGCGCCAAAACTGCCTAATGTTACTAAAGGAAATGTTGAACCCAGGTATAGGACTGAAGCTTTGGACAGTTGATAGACTCGATCTACACTATGTTTTGATCATCGTTCTGAATCCAATCTGGAAGTAATCTTTGACGCAAACGCAATTTTCTCAGCATTTTGATCAAAATGTTGCTTTTTTATGAAACTTACCCATATTAAAGTGTTGAATAAAAAAGAATGTATGAAGCTATAATACATTTTTTTTAAAGCAGACTCTGTTCTTTCTTTTAATATATGTTATGTTCATATATTCATACAACAAAATATTATCAAAAATGTTGGCGCCTTTAAAAAAAAAAAACTGCTGAAGGGGAAATAATTAAATAGCATTTTATTACATTAAAAGTAAGCAATAAAATATCTGCTGAGCAGCAGAGCCAAAAAGAAAGTCTCTGTATTTACTATAATTTATGTTTTGTCTAGTTCATCTATACTTATTTTTAATTCATTTACACTTTTCCTATTATATGTTTAGTTTTTGTTGTATTTAAATGTATTGCCATATCAACTTCACATGCTTTTCAATACAAACAATATAATAAATACAAACATTTAATAAAATTAAACTATTTTTAATATACCTCTTTCTATATCTATATCTAAAAGATTCTTTAATTGTACTTGTGATAAAAGTTGTACGTTTTCCTAGGCCATCTTATAAAAAAGTAGAGTAAAGACTAGAGTAAAGTACTAGTTTAACTGTTATATTTATTTTATTCTAACCATTTTAAATTAATCTTATGATGTTTCTGGTTTCTTCTGATAAATCATGTTTAAATCATGTTTATGATTTAAATCATGTTTAATTTCTAAACACATATGGTAATCTAAACTAAACTGCAGTTCTTGAAACATGAGTAGATTACCTTTTAGTAAATTGTTTCTAAAAAATATTTAGGAAATTCACATTCATAAATTGGTAGTCTTGTGTGTGCCATTTCAGTCTGGAATATAGTTTTTATTTATAAAATAATCTGGTGCTCAAAAATGCTCTTTGCTTCAGAAATAGTGTGTTTGTGCCTAACAATTAAATACACATAAATCACATTACACATTAAAACAGTGTTATGCAAGAATGGGGACAACATACTGGGACTTTGTTCAAAATAGAAATACTAGAATACTGCTCAACACTGTTCACCCTGAATATTGCCTACTATTATTTAAACATAGTATGTGACACAGTGTGTTATTTTAGTATTATTTATGTATTATTATAGTATATATTCATATTTTTTGTTTAAGTTTTAGTAATTTTGTTATATGCTTTTAACATTTGTATTAGTTTTTCTATTTAGCTTTAATTTATGTTTAAATTTAAGTTATCTTAAGTTTTATATTTTTTTCATTTTAGTGCTTCAACTTATAACTTATTTTATTTCAGAGATGCAACAGTTCTAAGTTTTTTATCTAACAATTACATATATTTTTTATTGCAGATCATATTTCAATTAACAAAAACATTGCCAAACTTGAACATGACTTCACTCTTACCCAGCGTATCCTCCAGTGAATTCACTGCAATCTTGTTCACCTTCAACGTCACCTGATCTCCTCTGTGAGAGACAGTTCACTTCAGTTAAACATAACATTTCAAAAGCCCATAACATATCATAACATATAACAAGACTATTAGGGCTGGGATTTAACAAAAACATTTTACAATTCGGTTTAATTTGGATTTATTTAAAATATTGAAAGACATGTTAAGAACAATATACTATGAATATGTAATATAGTGCATATATTTAGCAAAATGCTCCTCTCAGGTGTTCATTTTTCTAGCTAACTATCGAGCTATAGACACGAAAACGATATACTAAAAACTGAAAAGTTTTTCCTCCCTTTACGTTGCTAAAATTATCCCCGTTCACACGGATCCACGAAAACAACTAAAACACTTTATTATGCATACCAGACCAGTAGTTGGTGATGTGACTTTGTAAAGAAACACTACGCGCCTATAGACTAAACACATGCGCATCGCCATTTTCACTAACGGTACTATTTTCAAAAACGTGCACTTTGAAACCCATTTTCTAAAATGTGTATTTTCATGCCCCTAAAACTCTGTTGTTATAAATGGCAAAAACACATAAAAAGGTTTCCTGAGACAGATCAGACACCCAATTCGTAACATTTAACAAATAATCTACAATACCCCTCACCCAACAAGCAAACTATTAGGTAGAGTTCTATGGAACTTCCCCTGAACTGCAGCTAACCCCAGATATAGCTCCAGACCTTTGGTTACCATAGCAACAAAAACACATTATCAAGATAAGACTGTTTTAGACATAGATATGTATACGTAGATGCCTCATCTGAACGCTCCAGGCACGTCGCCGTGCCGCCATTTTAGATTCGTCAACACTTCAGATGCAGTCATCACAAAAAATTGCGCAGCCTTTGTAAAACGACTAACGATTTAAATTCCCAAAGAAATGGGATAACCTTTCACAGGTGAGAATGTGTTGGTTTGTGTTTTTATAGCCTATATGTTTTAACTCAATATTACAGGTTTTTAAATACGGTTAGGCTACAATTTAATGTCATGTTAGCTAACACGTTCTTCATGTATTGTGTTAGTTTAGCAATTATAATGTTTAGATCTACACAAATACACATAACATTTTTTTATGTATAACATGCTTTATGGTTCTTGAAATTCAGATGCAGTATTCAGGGACTGGAAAGTATGTGAAAACTTTGTTCATTTTGATCAACGCATGTTGTCACTGTTATACGGGGAGGGGGGGGGGTTAATTACCACAGCAGTAATTTATTGGTCAAAACGTACATTTACACAAACTCCAACCACATCTTTCAGACATAGTCTTTCTTTTTATACCCCAATTGTGACGGAATGGAAAGCATAGGATTGTGGGATATTGCAAGACACATCTTTGCTGCCTTCAAAAATCGATCAGATGAAGTTACCTCAGGAGACAAGTGAAGCTAACATTGGATTCGGACGCCTTGATGACTTCCTACCTTGTAATGCAGCTCCTGAAGGCAGTTTTCAGACGCAGTCATCCCCGCAATGGCAGACCCTCAAAGTTACAAGCTATGTTGTACAAGCCTTTCCACCCAGGAGAGAGGACTCTCCCAACAACAACAGAGTCAGACTAACATCACCGAACTTTGTTATTCTTGCACTCAACCCAGAAGAACCTGAATGCAACTTCAACACAATTGAACTATTGAACCATCGAGGCTTTCGCCTGAGACTACATCCGGACACTTGTTAAATGACTATGGCATTGCAACTGTTCATTTGATTAACTAAACAGATGTTTAGTATAAGCTGTACCCCCTTTGTTACCAAGGTGCTTTAAAACTAAGAAACTGGTTTTGTTCAGGTGGTTAACTGACTCTTGCATTTCCATAGCTTCATTCCCCTGTTTCTGTTTTCGGTTTCATTTATTCACTTTCACTTTCCATTTTACCCATGTATGTGTGATAGTGTGTATGTGTTTGTTTAGACTAGTAGTGTGTTTGTGATTTAGTTTTTGATTTAGTGTTGATTCTATGGTCACTGCATGCAAAACAATGATGCGATCACAGCTACATGCTCTGAGTAGTACTCTATACAGTAAGAAAGCTATAATTAGTTATTAATGTTTCCCTTTTATAATTATAACAAGTTCAAATAAATTATTTATGTTTCCCTGTTGAGCTAATTTGCTAGACTTTTCTAAGGTAAATGCTGAGATGTGATTAATTTCTGTAAGCTTTTCTGTATCTTTCAATGTACCTTTTGATGTTCATTCATGTATATTTCATGATATAACTAGTAGTAGAGAACTAGTAGTAATGGATTTCAGTTCATCAAAATATATATATATTTTCAACCCAGCCCTAAAAACTATATGAAGATGGACTTACACTTTGACCTTCCTCACGGCTTTGAGCCTCACGAGAGCTGCTAGAGTGTTCTTCTGCAGGTCTGAGGATAAAGCTTCATAACACTTCAGGCGGCCTGATGCCACGATGACAAACACAGAGAAAAAAAAAAAGATTTCAACTCAGCTTTCAAAATGAGCTTTTTTGTGGTCTGAGACAATTTCACCTCTACGAAATCTAAATCACAAGCATACACAGCACAGGAGATGCATAATCAGATCACCTGCGATGGATGTCAATACCAAGTGTAAACAGGACCTGATATGTAAACAGCCAAAACACTAGTGGTGGAAATTTCGATTCTTTCAAGAGATTCGTTCATTTTCAGTTCGTTCATCAAAATGATTCGTTCAGATTCGTTCACTGATTCGTTCATTGGCCTTTTTTTTTTTATATTACATAAATATCCCAGCAGGTGGCAAAAAGCATGTCTTATGCGTTATTTCTTATGTCAAGGAACGTATAACTTACAAAAAAAAAATTGGCTTTATTAAAATGTGTGAATAATCTACTCGTTAAATAAAATAAGTCTAAATAAGTGGTTCAGATGACAGCACAAGGTTTTCTTGCATTATTAACATTTGTTTGGTCAGACATTTACAGGTTCATATATCTGGGATTATGGTAAACGAACGTGGAGTTATAAACAAGCGTAGCCTAAAACTGCACTTTGCATCCGCTCTCTGCTCATTGCTGAACGAGAGCAACACTGTCATCCTGTATTACCTGCTAATATGAGTTTCAGTGCAAAGTTCCTCACAGCGGAATAAACTCCTTCTCCGTCAGGTTCTCATTAGTCTCCTCACACAGATAGCGGCACACCACCTGCACAAAGACACACAAAAACTTAATGGATAAAAAACACCAAGATGCACATACATTGTACAAATGAGCACAAAAAACATATTCGCTCAATCAAGCTGGATATTTTTTAACTGATAAAAAGACATGCAAATATACTATGATGGAAACGCATTTACTGAATAAATCTCTCAAAGCGCAACACAAAACATTGCCTCAATGGAGATAACTGGACTAACCAGTGAAACAATTTCTGAAATGCCCGAGCCAAAGTCTGTCATCAATATGATTTAATATAATGACCTCCCAGAACCATCTCACACAGTTACATTATCAAACATCAGGCATCTGCCTCCGAACGCTGAACGTGACAGCATTTATTGCATTTCGTCTGTGCGCTCTGAGGGTGCAGGTGATTTATTATGATGTAGGTAGGGCTGGGTGGTATGCAAATATATCTTATACAAATTAAAATACAATAAAAACAGTATTATTGTGAAATATTATTACAATTTAAAATAGCTGTTTTCTATTTTAATATACTTTCATTTGTTGTTTACTTTTGATCAATTTAAATCACCCTTGCTGAAAAAAAAAAGAAATAATTTTTCTTTTTTTTTTACTGACCCCAAACCTTGGTAATGGTAATTGGTAGTAGTGATTGGTAAATGGTAGTGTACATTTGCACATTGTGTGTAAGGTGTCACCTGGTATCCTTGCAGGAAGGGGTCCAGAACTGCACACAAGAAAGCAAGGGTGCTGTGACCGCTCGCTGACATCACAATCTCATGCTCCAATACCTGTAACACTCCCCGCTTCATGAGCAAATAACACGCTTCTTCAAAGTCCTACAAAAACACACACATGTACATATAATAATATGCCATAGAAAGATTTGTCATTACATACTAGGTGAGAATCTTTCATGGTGTGATTTGATTTCACACCAGAGAGCAAGGATTCTTACCCCGGGTTTCACAGACAAGGCTTAAGCCTAGTCCCAGACTAAAATGCAAGTTTAAACTGTTTTAACTGAAAACAACTTGCACTGCCATACACTATATCGCCAAAAGCTTTGGGAAGCCTGCCTTTACATGCACATTATCCCATTCTTAATTTGTTGGGTTTAATATGGAGTTGGCCCAACCTGTATAACAGCTTCGCTGTAACAGCTTGAATTCTTCTGGGAAGGCTTTCCACAAAGTTTAAGAGCGTGTTTATGGGAATTTTTGACCATTCTTCTAGAAGCGCATTTGTAAGGTCAGGCAATGATGTTGGACGAGAAGGCCTAGCTCGTAGTCTCCGCTCTAATTCATCCCAAATGTGTTCTATCGGGTTGAGGTCAGGACTTTGTTCAGGCTAGTCAAGTTCCTCCTCACCAAACTCGCTCATCCATGTCTTTATGGACCTTGCATGTGCACTGGTGCGCAGTCATATTGTTAAGGAAGAGGCCATCTCCAAACTATTCCCACAAAGTTGGGAGCATGACATTTTCCAAAATGTCTTGGTATCCTGAAGCATTAAGAGTTAATTTCACTAAGGGGCCAAGTCCAACCCCTGAAAAACAACCCCACACCATAATCCCCCCTCCACTAAACTTTACACTTGGCCCCGCTCTGTGATTTTATGTTGCTGTTGTTCCCAATTGATTCCACTTTGTTATAATACCACTAACAGTTGACCGTGGAATATTTAGTAGTGAGGAAATTTCACAAATGGACTTATTGCACAGATGGCAACCTATCACGGTACCTCCTGTAAGCGACCAATTCTTTCACAAGAATAGAAGTTTGTAGAAGCAGTCTGCATGCCTAAGTGTTTGATTTTATACATCTGCAGCCATGGAAGTGATTTAAACACCTGAATTCAATTATTTAGAGGTGTCTCCCAATATTTTAGTGTATCTTAAAATATGTAATTGTGATTGTTTTGTCTCAAGAAGCACACCACGTTCATAAAAGCTACTTAAATGTCTTAATTGAACTAAGGCCTAATACTGGCTTAGTCTGTGAAACCGGTCCTTAATGTTCAAACTCAAATTTTCAATGTTCAAACAACAAATCAAAAAACATGTTTGTGAACATGCTCAAACCTGAACAGAGTCGCCAGGGCAAAGAATAAATTCGTTGGAAAACATGTTCCTCAGGAAGCTGAAACAGTTGTAGATGTCATCTAGAACACAAATACAAATTAATCTGTAATAGGTAACATAAACTAATCCAGAGTAAAACAAGTTAAAACATTTATGAAAATAAGTTCTCTCATACCTTTTCTACTGGAGTTTGCGCTTTGCATGGCTACTGCTAACAGAGCAGGTCTCAGAAACACGTGCAGGATCTGGTTCCTGTAGGAGGCACAAGAGAGCACAACGACGGCTCTGTGAAACACCGCTTCCTCTGGTGTGGTCTCGACCTGCAGCGCCTCCGTGAAGCTCAGCTGAACGTGCCCTGTGGACACAATCAGCAGGTGTCTGTGCAGCGCTAAACTACGGCTGATGACTTCACTGCAGGCTGTGTGATCTAGAGAGAGACGGAGAGATCATATTATTGGGGATTGTTCAAATTAAGGTCAAGTAAGCTTAGATTAAGCTATTGGATTTCTCTGCAATGAATTATTTATCAAGCGCATTTCCTTTATCTAAGCAGATTATGCATATCCTGGAGATATGCTTAATCATTTTTGCCATTCTGAGAAAATATGAAGAACATGATATATGTGATCAGATACAATTTCAGATGACTCTAGCTGCTAAACTTTCTAATTTAGAGATCTTTATTCAATGTTACATATTGTTTACCTGTATGTAATGAAATGTTTGATATGATTTTATACAGGACTATTGGTTAATAATCAGAGAGAATATTTTTTCAATGCAATTTTTATGTACTGTTGTCGATTGTTAATTCATGTTTGTTTATAATACAAGAACTAATGTTCTTTTATACAACTTATAATGAAAAATATGTATTAGTATATGTAGAAATTAACATTAACCAAGATTAATACATGCTATAAATGTACAGAGCTGTTCAGAAGTTTGGGGTCAGAAATATTTTTTGGTAACACTGTAAAAGCCTTTATATAATGCATCACAAATGTATTTTAATGCATTAATTATGCCTTGTAATACACCTTATAATGCATTGTATGTTCTCATGAATAATTGTATCCACATACTTTAGAAAGTATGATGCATTAAAATACATGACATACAACCAATTTCAGATGTAACAAGGAATCTGCAAAAGTGCAAATATTATAATGCATTTTAATTTTGGTTATAATTATTAATGAAAAGATATAATGTGTTATAAATGTACATTATGAATACCTTTATAATGCATTATACAATACATAAAGGCTTTAAGTAAAGTGTTACCGATTTTTTCAGTTTAATGATATTTTCAGCAAGGACGCATTAAATGACTAATGTATAATGTTACAAAAGTATTTTTTTATTTGTATTAATTAAAAAGTTTCCTAAAAAAATATGTATCATGGTTTTTAGAGAAATATTAAGCAGCAAAACTGCTGTGATAAGGGAATACATTAAATTTTAAAATATATTACAATAGAAAACGATTTTAAATTGAAAAAATATTTCACAACATTACATTTTTTACTGTATTTCTGCAGCCTTGGTGAGCATTACAGACTTCTTTTTAATAACATTTTTAAAAAATCTTACTGACCCTAAACCTTTGAACAAAATTATATTTTGTTAGTTCATGAGACATAACTGCATTATCCAATGTTAACAAATTGAACCTCATTGTTAAGTGTTAGAACGCAATTAATATCCATGATATGAAAATCATTCTTTTGCTGTAGACAACATAAATACGTTCAAGTTTGAGAAAAAAAATCAACATTTACAAACCAACCATATGTAGTTTAAGGGCCGGAATCTGTTTCAGTCTGAAAAGTCAGAACAGATTTCTTTTTTTGCATCACTTGTGTGATGTGTGAAGTCATAACGTGTGTCTGGAGCTGTGTCTGAACAACACTTCACTTTCTTAATATAGCAAACTGGAATTTTTACTAGCATATGCAGAGAATGACTGAAGGAGTCAGCGGACACAATATGTAGAGGTGGACAGTAGTGAGGAATTTTTAATTTACTCAAGTACATTTTTCAAATGTCTGTTATTTTATCAGTGTTTTTCTTTGGAAAACTTTTACTTCACTATAGTACTTTTTTATAGTTAAGTACATTAAAAATGTAGTACTTTCTTTCTTGTGCTCAAGTAAAACTTTTTTTTAAATTTCTAATGTAATTAAGTATTAAATAAAATTGAATATGAAACAAAGTGCAGTAAAAAGTACAACATCATGCTTTGGAATGTTGTGAAGCAAAAGTCTTCCAAAGAAATCTCTCTAATAATGTACAGACACTTGAAAAATGTACTTAAGCAGACTAAAAAATACTTCACTACTGTCCGCCTCAAGACATGTATGAAATTCCACTTATATTATCTGAGGCATAATGATAAACATGAGAAACAAATCAAATCAGATTTGTGTGCACTGTGAACAGTCTAAAGGCCCCAATATACTTTAAGCAAAATCGAAGAATACACTGGCGTGACACATTTTCTAACAAATTCATGCCAAAATGTAGTTAGTTTCTGTAGTTTCCCGAAAAGTTAGCTCCAGCTAGTAAACAACTTCGAACTACCATTGGTCCATGGCGATTACATAATAGGTAGCTGTGGCATAAAAGGTAGCTGTGACTTCTTTGACATGTAAATCTTCTCTGGTTAATATATTTTGGTCAGTCCGTTGAGGTCAGACATAAGTAAAAATATGAACACACTGAAGAGTCACTTTTTTAGTAGAAATTAAAGGTGTAATTCTAATTGCTAGCGACAATTTGTATTTTTATGTTTAATACTCTACAACTGCTTGCTTAAAAGCAATAGTAGCCTGAAGCAGGGCGGGGCCAAGAGCCATGGGAGTGGAGCGAGGCCGGTTGTGCAAATGTTAATGAGCCTCGGGTCCCACAGAGGAGCTCCGGAAGGAGAAAAGGAGGAGTGACAAAAGTGAAAGGCTAGAGAGAGGACCAGTAGCCTAGGACATTTACGTTGTTTTTATGCTTCCTTTTTGGGTTTTTTTAACTATTAAAGTATATTTTGATTGTTTGCCGTTTCCCCCCCTTCTTCTTCCCTGAGCTTGAACTTTGTTATAGCAATATATTGTATAAGTGCTATATAAATACAGTAAATGTGACATGAGTAAAGAACGAAAAAGAACTTTGCTGTGTTAATAAAGGCCTTCTGTAGCGAATCAATGCATTTGTGGAAGAAAAATATCCATATTTAAAACTTTATAAAGTTAATTATTAGGGGTGTGACGAGACTAAACTGTGACGAAATTTCTCGTCAAGGGTGAGAGCTGTCTCGTGTCATACTGTAATGAGGAGTGTGAGGGTAAAGTTAGGATAGAATATGCCAACAATACGTTTACATTACTTCTCCACTGGCTTTTTATAGAAATAAAAACAATTTAATTCAGGTGGATAACAGTCACTTCAATTCCATCAGCTCATCCAACACGAGCGGTTCGAGCCTAGTACATAGTGCATAGCACTGATCATGTGTCGAGAAGACGAGCGCTCGCATTGAGCGTGTGTTACGAGTGTGTGTTACATGATAATGGACTCTGCGGTGGAGGATTCGTTGCGCAGCAGAAGCGTCTGACTTATATTTGAAAATGTGAATTCAGCACCACCAGTACTATTCGCTGGGAATACTATTCCCAGAGTACACATGATCGCGAAATTCAAAGTAAAAATAAATGCGAGGACGCATTCAAACGTGATTTCAATACATCACCGCTGTTTGAAAGCGGCATCCTGTTGTTACCATCTCTTAGCTCTGTATCATGCTAGAAGAAAAATGTGGTCTCTATTTGCACTTTGAATATTGAGTACTTTGATTATGGTATTATGGTTATTTTTTGCACTTAATATCTATGATCAATCTGTGGGAGTTAGGTTCAGTTAGGAGGTTAAAAGAAGCTCATGTGCAGTTCTACGGTCTGAAGAGACAATCATACAGGAAAGGAGCCAGTCAGTTGAGTTTTTGGCAAAACCTTTACAGTGTTTGAGTATTGTTGTCTGTTACTGCATATGATAATTCATACTCAGAAAGTAGAACTGAAATTACATTCATTACAAAATGATGAGTTAAAACATTTCAAATGCACCTGCAAACAATTTTTCTAGCCATGTATTTCATCATTGAGGATTTCTTAAAAATACTATGTAAAAAATCTCATCTCGTCTCGTTCTCGTGAACCCAATCTCGTGTCTCGTCTCGTGAGATAAGTGTCTCGTCACACCCCTATTAATTGTCTAGCTCCTGGCCGATAGTCTTCCATATTCAACAATGGAAAAGGTGTAGCGCCCGCGGCTCTCACAGTTCAAATTGCTTACGCTACGTCTGACGAGCGTAACTGGTGTGCAATGTTGTCAGACGTGGCGTAAGCATTTTGAACAGCGAGAGGCGCGGGCACTGCACTTTTTTATTTTTTTATTACAACTCCAATTGTGATCGTCTGAAAGAAGAAAGTCATATACACCTAGGATGACTTGAGGGTAAATAAATCATTGGCTAATTTTCATTTTTGAAAATTTGGTAAACTAACCATTTAAGAGTCACTTTCAAACCTCTCACACTAGCTTTGGTAGATCCAGTAATTAGTTCTTCCTTACAACGTGGTCAGCCTGAGGTTTTGACTAGGTGCTTCTCTTACCAGGCCAGTCCAAGAACGCTCCAAATGCCAGAGCCAGGTGCCTAAGCCAGTCTGTCTGCTCCGTGAGAGAGGAGAGGTCCAGCCCATCAGGGTTCTGTAGCAGCAGTGTGGCGATGAGAACCCAGGGCTTTAGAACCATGTTCTCCTCCTGTATGCGTACCAGACGGAACGCAGCATCGTTCAGAAACTCATGAGTGTCTGTGCTGGGTTTCTGAGGAATGAACCTGATTAAAAATAAAAATAAAAACACTAAAGTCAGACGTGAGGTTTAACAAGATATTTCACTTAGTACAAAAAAAGGGTGCTTCAAATAAACACGTGGTTGAAATCTGACAGTAGAAAATTAAAGTAATAAATTGGGACTAAATTCGATTAATATAAATCTACTAACACTTTCCGTTCAAAAGTTTGGGGTTGGTTAGATTTTTAAAGAAGTTTATTTTAAAAATGCAATATCCTATGATGTTTTAGTTTTTTTCAATTTAAAACAATTGTTTTTAAAATAATGCACATCAAAATTAAATAAAATGAACATCATTGATCATTAATTTCCAGTAACATTCCCAAGAAGGAATTTGTCTCGCAGTGCAAGTTGCTTTAGATGGAAATGAATAGGAATGTGGGTTTTAGAAATACTTAACCAATAAAAAGTATTTAAAAGAGATTGTGAATAAACCACATAACTCCATTGACTCCTTAAACTGTCAGTCAAACCTCATAGCTCCACCCCGCCTCCATATGTATCCGCTAGCATGCTTCATGTGAATAATGTTGACCTTTAGTGCAAAACTGTCTAAGTCTGGCTGATTGCAGGTGTTTCATACCTTGGCAGCAGGTTGTGCTGAGAGCGATTTATTTTTCCCTCTGCCAGACTGCGCACAGATACAGGATGGCCAAAGTACACGTGCATACTGCCATAGTCCTCACTCAAGACCCGTCGGGCCTTCAACAGACCCTGAGAGAAACAGAGTTGAGAAATGGATGTCAACAAAAACAGAACAATAAACTCTCTGAGGTCTGTCATTCTAGTTAAATGTCTGGCTCAAAAAAAAAAGAAAAACTCCAGTGAAAGCCTAAGGACCAGATTTACTAAACTGTGCAAATTAGCGTAAGAGCACAGTTCCATACCAGGGCCAAATGGGAGTGGACAGTTCTGTGCGTGATCAACTGACGATGCGCAAAAAAACAAAACCCAGACACATCTAGATCATTTCCATAATGACCAGCGCAATCTACACGTTAGCGTCTGGATAAGACATGCTTTTTTGAGCGGTAAATAATGGCACAAATACCAGTAAATTGACAAGCGCAAACCTTAGTAAATCAGCTCGTGTGATTAATTTAAATACTCTCTTCCCATGAATTTTCACCTGAAACGGAAACTCCTACAAATGCATATGCAATAGGGTCAGCCCGCAAAAATAACTGTGTCCACGTTTCCAGCGCTAACTTATCACTGGGTGTAGTATATATATATATATATATATATATATATATATATATATATATATATATATATATATATATATATATATATATATATATATATATATATATATATATATATATATATATATATATATATAAAATGATTAGATACATTTATATAGCGCTTTTCTGGGTACTCAAAGCGCTTTACATATAGAAGGGGGGAATCTCCTCAACCACCACCAATGTGCATCATCAACATGGATGATGCAATGGCAGCCAAATTGCACCAGAACGCCCACCAAGACACCAGCTGATTGGTGGAGAGGAGGCAGAGTGAGGGATGAAGCCAATCAGTTTTTCGGGAGGATTAGGAGGCCATGATGGACAGAGACCAATGGGAAAATTTTGCCAGGATGCCGGTGTTACACACCTACTCTTTTTCCAAAGGACATCCTGGGACTCGACGGATATGACATCTCCATTTGTCCATTATATATGTACTCCTAGTATGAAAAAATGTATTCTTTCTTGGTACATACTTTCCAAAAGTTTGGAAATAATACTAACAAATTAATATATTTTAAGTATGCATTAAATTGATCAACAAATGTTTACATTGTTATAATTTGAATTTTCCATTAATCGAAGAATCGATGAGTAACGTTTTCCACAAAAATATTAAGCTGCACAATCGGTTTCAACATTTATAATAACAAGAAATGTTTCTTGAGCATCAAAACATTATATTAGAATGATTTCTGAAGGATCATGTGACACTGAAGACTGGCGTAATGATGCAGAAAATTCAGCTTTGATCACAGGAATAAATTACATTTTAAAATATATTAAAATTGAAAACAGTTATTTTAAATTGTTATTATATTTCACAATATTACAGTACTTTTTATCAAATAAATGCAGGCTTGGTGAGCATAAGAGACTTCCTTCAAAAACATTAAAAAGTCTTACCAACCTTGTTTTATTGTCCAAACTACATTTTGTTTTGTTTTAGTTTTTTACTGGAAAACAAGACACTGATTAAAAGAATATTTATTGCTGAGTAAATTCTGTTGTTATATGTCTGCTAAATATAAAAATATAATGATGGAATGCGTAGAAGGCGGCCACACATACTGAGGTCGACTCTTTGGGTTTCGGGACGCCAAGCAGCTCACGGGCGTACAGAGATTCTTCCAGAATTCTCTCATAGCTGATGCTGACAGGAACCAGGTTCACGTCAAATAGCTCCCCTTTAAAAAAAGGCTCCATCACAATATTCAACAACCCTGAGGGAAAAGAAGAAAGAAAGAGTGTGGGAGATGAAGCTGACACAAAACGGTGTTCAAAGAGGTGGACCATTTTGTTTCTCTCATTCATCTAAATTTGCTTTTGTTCGGGTTTGATTGATGAGCTGCCACCGTCAGGCTTTCCAGGTTTCAAGCTGTCGTTTTGAACCTTTGTGCCATAAATTAGTCAGGGGCGCTATTTCATTCTGGGACTATGATTCAATTGTGAAAATCCTGTGAAATTTCATTTAGCCTGCATCTCACTTCCTGTGAACAAGCTATGCAGACTAAAAAAATGTTTCCTGTCACCTTGGATTTATTTGTGCAGCAATAAATAAAGGCAGAAAAGTGGAGAAAAGCCTTGACTCTGCACAATACATGCAGCAGTCAGCAAAGAGCTTTTATCAAAATGAAACACACAAAAGAAAGTCACAGACAGGATGTTTCTAAAATGGTATAAAAAAATACAAATCGATAGTCGATGTATAATTACCCGTCTTTGGTGTAAGAGATTTGCAAGTCCTGCTTCTTGTTCCTTCCAAGAAGAACTCAATTGGGGCATAACCATTCTGAATAAACAACATATAACAGGTTAATCATTTTTCAACTGTCAAGAATATAAACACATTAAGTATATACATTAAAAGGGTTAGCTTACCCAAAAATGAAAATTATCCCATAATTTACTCACCCTAAAGCCATCCAAGGTGTATATGACTTTCTTCTTTCAGCCAAACACAATCAGAGTTACATTTAAAAATATCCTGGCTCTTCCAAGCTTTATAATGGGACTGAATGGTGCCATTTATTTTGAAGCCAAAAAACGAGTATCCATCCATCATCCTAAAAGTAATCCATACGGCTCCAGGGGGTTAATAAAGGCCTTCTCAAGTGAAACATTGCATTTTTCTAAGAAAAATATGCATATTTATAACTTTTTAAACTATAATAACTGGCTTCCGGTAACGGCTGCACGCAAGTCTAGGAGTAGGAGTAGGAGTTCAAAATCGAAGGTATTATTCACTCCCATTATAAAGCTTAGAAGCGCCAGGATATTTTTTTATATAACTTTGATTGTGTTTGGCTGAAAGAAGAATCGCAATGCGGTGGTGTGGGTTAAATCATTGGTTAAATTGGTAGAAATTGGTAGAAATTAGCATTCGCAGGGGCACTGTGGTGTGATCAAAAAGGGCACTTTCACTTTCACAATTAAAGGGGCAGGGGCTTAAACCTCCAAACCTCGAGCAAATCAGTAAAATAATGTAACACGACTTTCAAAAAATGGGACATTGATATTAAAAAGAGTTAATTAAAGTGCAAAAAATAACTTGTCGCCCAGAGATGGAGCGGAACATGGACAAGCTAAGTGAACTTTAAGCTTCGTGTGTGTAGGCCTACATGCAAAAATATGTCAAAATGACTGGCTTGGAGATTATTCACTCAAACCCAGTCAGTTATGTCTTAAGTGAACGTAAACAGTTGGGAGAAAATAGAATGTGCATCAGTATATTAGATCAATGCATTTGTTCATAAAGAGATGGCCTAATATAACCTTAAAATCTATGGGGTATTGTGAAGAGGAAGATGCGATATGCCAGACCCAACAATGCAGAAGAGCTGAAGGCCACTATCAGATTAACCTGGGCTCTCATAACACCTGAGCAGTGCCACAGACTGATCGCCACGCCGCATTGCTGCAGTAATTCAGGCAAAAGGAGCCCAAACTAAGTATTGAACTGTACATGTTCATACTTTTCAGTTGGCCAAGATTTCTAAAAATCCTTTCTTTGTATTGGTCTTAAGTAATATTCTAATTTTCTGAGACACTGAATTGGGGATTTTCTTTAGTTGTCAGTTATAATCATCAAAATGAAAAGAAATAAACATTTGAAATATATCAGTCTGTGTATAATATACAAGTTTCACTTTTTTAATGGAATTAGTGAAATAAATCAACTTTTTGATGATATTCTAATTATATGACCAGCATCTGTACTTGATATATATTGCTATCATTAAATAAAATACCTGTATAAGGTTTTGGTCATATGGTCCACTAATAATCGTATTAAACAGTAGTGATCACAATATTGACCAAAATAATTGTGATTATGATTTTTTCCATAATTAAGCAGACCTAGTGAAAAGCCTTAAATCCACAGCAATATGAAGGCTGTATTTCATCCTATGAAATGTATTCTACTAGACAGTCTAATTTGCTGATTTGTTCAGTTGTTTGGATGAAGGCTCTTACCCTCAGCATTGTCTTCACATACTCTGAAAACACAGCCCAGTAAAGTTTATCTCCTCCAAACGACCGACGGATGAAAAATGCCCCCGACATACGCAGCATCTCACCAACAAACTTCATGCTCATAAAATCTGCAGGAAACATCATGAGATTAGTAAACATTACATGTAATGAATAAAACATAAAATCAACATTTTTAACCATTTTACTGTAAACGTGAAAACTTTTTATGGAAGAATGCAAACTGCATTTTTTTTTTTTTATTTAATTTATAAATTATTTTTAATACATGTTTTATTTATAACAAATAAACAAAAATCAGTTTGCATTCTTCTACAAACAAAATGTGTGGTATCATGGCGCAATTTGGTTTACATTTTCATGTAACAGTGTTCACAGTCCTCTAAAGTACTTATAAAATACAATGATTTTACCAAAGTATATATTCAAAGAAAAAAAACTTCCACAATTAAGGGTTTTTATTCAGATTATGAATCTGAGGGACAGCTGTAAAAATGACTGAAAAGATCAAGTAAAGCAAATGCAAAGATTTTAAAATGTTTAGATGTTCCAGCTGGCATTTTTTGTTCAGTTGAAGGAAACTACATCAAATCAACCAGATCTTGTTTAGTCGTCGTTCAAAATTCCCTGAGCAAACAAGAAAACGTGATATAAAACAAAACAACAAAATCATCTGTTCAATCCAAAGACTCCTCTCAAGCAAATCAAACGGGTGTGCACAATATGGGAGGCTAGCATAAAAAGTTATGATAAGACCAAAAATGTGTGCTCAAATAAGCATTAGAAAGTTTTGACCAAATCAAAATGTGATGTGTGTGCACAAATGTTATTTGAAATATACTAACATTATAAATGTTTTCATGTCTGTCAAGTTTGATGAGTTTAATCATGCTTTATATAATATGAAAGAATATGAGTATTCATTAAAATACTTTAGGGGTTGCTTACTGGCTCAGATGTCTACAGTCTGTGATATTCTGGTCCTTTCTTCAATGCAAGCATGTAAGTATGTGTTTTTTCTGTTGTATTATCTGGCAGGCAAAATGACAGGTAAGTTGGACTACTCAGAAAAGTAATACCATATCTAAACAAACTGCACAATTTGAGGTATCCTTATTCGTGTCTGTATTACAAACAGTGTGGGATGAGTTACATGCCATCATGGAATGCTTATAAATTTTGTACTATTATTGTTGCTCATAGCAAGTTTGACTTACAGCACTTAAAGTCCTTGTAAAGTCAAAATTAAACATGTGTTCTGAGTTTCTCACACCACAGATAAATGTGTTATTAACCAATTAGCCAACTTTGAATCATAAAAAAATCCGCTAAGTACATAAAATATCTTATCGAAATCTTGAAAAAATAAGCAGCATTCTCTGCTCTCAAACGCTGGGGCGTGTCCGTTGATCGGCGCCGAAACCACGCTCACTCGTGGGAAAGCGGCTGTAAACACACAAGACAACAACACTCAAGTACAGCTCACGAGTCACGATGGCACCAGATGTCAGCGGGTTGGGAGGATGAAGGTCGGGGCGGGAGATAGTCGGTTCGGCCCCTTTCTGCAGCGGATTATCAGTGAATCCCAGTAGTTGCTGATGAAAGTTTGTAAAACTATCCGGTGTAAAGACACTGCAGAGGCAGGTGTTGGTGGTGATCGTCAGCACTCCATCAAGGTAGCTGTTCACAAAATTAATCCACCTCTTCTTGAGATCGTCTTTTTTTTGTTTTGTAGGCTGTTTGTAAGTTGTAGGCTGTAGTAACTAACGGTACTGAGAGTAACTCGCAATCTAGCGGGTGAACTGATATGAAATTGCGAATGTACTCTAGTTATGGGCGAGGGGCCACATGCCAAGCGGCTCCAGTGCGTCATCGAGCCACCATTTTAACCCCACCCAAAAAATCCGGAACACAGCAATGGTGAAAAACTTCTTAACGGTCTAACTTCTGAATTCAGTACTACACAGTTCACAGTCTTTGTAATGTGTTTCAACAATACATTTCTAACATTTCTAATGTGTTTAGAAACAAATCTCAGAATTGCCTTTACAGGGACTTTAAACATTATAGAGTAGTTAAAGGTGCAATAAGCGATGTCACACGTTTTTTAGGCCAAAACATTTTTTGTCACATACATCAAACATCTCCTCACTATCCGCTAGCTGCCTGTCCCCTAAACAAACTGTTAGAAATACGCAGTCTCTGTAGTCAGCACAAGCTCCACTAATGGCAGCAAAAACAAACTTGGGCAGTCTGGACAATGAAGCCAATAACAGACAAGAATGATTTGGGGGTGGAGGTTTGGGGTTAGTGCGTGTGCACATGAAGGGGAAGCATAAAGCATGTATGTAGCAAGTGTAGAAGAGAGAAGCATAAAGAGGGAAGTTCGAATTATATGATTTTGATATGGCCGACACACGACCAAAAAGAGGACGTTCTGATGAACAACTTGCAACGGAAAAGGGAAAAGGAGAAGGAACGCTCAAAGTCCCGAATTTACATCGGAAAAGCCTTCGAAAGGTAGCGAGAACTCCAGCGGAGTTCATGACAACACTTCAAACATCAATGAGAAGTTACTCCACCCAGGATCGCTTAGAGAACCTTTAACAGTAGTTCATTCAAATGAGATCAAGTCTAAATACTTTTGGAAAGAGTGGATCTACTTTTATTCATATAACCGCTACACTAAATATAGTTTTCAGACTGGTACAAAGCAGCAGTATGACCTTAAACAACTCTGAAGATACTGTTAAGTTCAACATGGATTTGGAGGGTAGTTATTGTACTCAAAAGGGTACAATTTTGATAAGTATCCTGTTCACACCCACCCATTCCAGCTGCAATCACAGGCAG
Organism: Gobiocypris rarus; assembly: GCA_023029165.1. NCBI lineage: Eukaryota > Metazoa > Chordata > Actinopteri > Cypriniformes > Gobionidae > Gobiocypris > Gobiocypris rarus. The sequence goes on along the minus strand of CM040917.1, from coordinate 22,821,190 downwards.
GGGAAGGTCGTACATGTAGAGTAGGTATGACATCATCAGGAAGTCCATGTAACTACGGTGACTGGGCAGAAGAACCACCGGGTGTTCCTGTACAGCCTGCTGGAGCTGGAGAGAGAAAACATCATCAAAACTATTGTGACATCAAACTACATGGCATCTTTACTAAACCAAACCGCAGAACATTTCGAATATATATATATATTTTTTTTTTTGAATGAAGTCTCTTATGCTCACCAAGGCTGCATTTATTTGATTTGATTTAAAATAACTCTTTTCTATTTAAATATACTTTCAAATTTAATAAATTTGTGTGATAACAAAAGCATCATTCTAATACACTGATATGCAACTCAAGAAATATTTCGTATTATTTATAATGATGAAAACAGTTTTTGCTGCATATTATTTTTGTGGAAACTCTCTGATACACTATACTGCCAATTCAAATAATAATGATGATAATAATAATAATAATAATAGTTTTATTCTGTCTTAATCTTTAATATTTTACTAAAAGATTATATTTCAAATCAATGCTGTTCTTTTGAACATTCTATTCTTCAAAGAATCCTGGAAAAAAAAATCAAGGTTTCCACAAAAATATCAAGCAGTGAAACTGTTGCAACTGTGGCAACAAATCAGCATATCAGAATGATATCTGAAGTATCATGTGACACTGAAGATTGGCGTAATGATGCTGAAAATTGATCACATGAATAAATACAAATTTTAAAGATATTAAAATAGAAAACAGTTATTTTAAACTATAATAATATTTAACAATATTACAGTTTTTACTGTATGTAAATGCACCCCTGGTGAACATAAGATACTTTTTAAAAAAACATTAATAAATCGTAATTATTTCAAATTTCTGACCACTGTATATAACCCTTTATAGGGGGCCATCAGCTGGACTAAACTATAAAGACCATATTGTTCATATGATAATAAGCACATTTAACTAATGAGAGTGTCACAAGGATTTAAGGCCCCCTCTCCCCCTGTAAACTTACTTTAGGTTAAACATTAAGGATGATGATTTAAATTAGGACAAGTTTCAGTCACATTGGACGACTATAGTAGTCAGCTGACAGTGTAGAAGCCAGGTGTTTTAGCAGGACTTTCACGCATGTATTTTTGGGACGGTAAAGAGTCACTTACTCTTTGGATGCCCTCCTCATTGACACACACGCTGCGGAAGAGTCTCTTGAAGGCTTTGCAGAGCATAAAGGCGAAGAAGCGAATGGTACTGAGCTGCAAGCGGTGAGCCATCTCCTCCAGAATCAGAGACGCTTCCTCCATCACACACTCACTACTGTCTCCTGATTCTAATGAAACCTACACAAACACACACACACACACACACACACACACACACAATTCAGTAGCAATTAAAACATTGATCTGTATTGTTAAATACAGTTCAAGAAATTGTCTTAAAAGATATGAAAGGCATAACAATGCCCTGGCAACCACCTACATGGACAACAGCTCTCCTCAGAAAACATAATTGTAATATTGAAATAATTATTTTAGTTGCAATACTGGCATACTAATATAAAAACAAAACAAAAAAACAACAATACCAAATTACCTTAGTTACTACATTTAAAGCTGACATTCTTAAGTGTGTAATGCTGCTGTTTGAGAATGAAAAAGCTCTGCAAAGTTACAAAGTCACTCCAAAGGGAGTGTTGAAAAATTACTCTATATCAGAAAGATTTTTTACAGGAATGTACACATTACAGTATTCAGCATTTAAATAATTCTCTAGATGCATATAATATAATTCTATAATTGTAAGGTATATGCAAAAAAAAAGGGAAGAGGTCTGGTTGAGTTGCGTGTGTTGAAACTCTGGGGTATGGTACAGGGTGTGACATTAAAGAAAGCGGTTGACCAATCACAACACACTGATCCAGTCAACCAATCAGAGCACAGTACGCTTTTGGAAAGAGGAGCTGTTTCGGAAACTGCTCACTTGTTCACTAATCCCAATATAGTGTATGGTATTTGAGTGCACTATATCTGCAAGGAGTGAACGAAATCAAGTGAGTGAATTCAGACGGTGATGTATACATGCTGCTGTCGCAGAAACGGATTTGTCATGAGTGAAACAAATTTTATGTTACTTGTAATTTTCTTTAAAAAATAACAATAACAATCATAATTTCATCAGACTTTATTTTGTAATTATACATACCTCCGTGCCAGCTTTATGGTTGGATTGTATTTAAAATTAATTTGACTGTCATGCTTAATTTGTGTCCATACTCATTAAATAGTAAATGCTTTAAAAAAAACTGCAAACAAAAATAAACACACATTAACAAGGGTACATTATTTAATGTATTTAGTAAAAAAAAAAAGTGTTTGTTAGAAACTCTCACACTCACAGATGATATATGGTTGTAGAGAGGTTGTACTGAATGAACACTCGAAATCGAGTGGATTGTGTGTATAAAAAATGTAGGGAATGAAGTCATTCACTCAGAATTTGGACACCACAACAAAATGGCCGACACCCAATACAGTGCACTATATAGTGGACAGTTACGGACACATCATAGAGACTGGAACTAAAAAGGGTTGTATTCCCTAACACTGATGTAACTCGCTGCTTAACTACCATAGTACGATACATCAATGGAGAAAATAACCATCTAGTTCCGAAACAATAGTAACATGGTCGCACCTCTGTCCTTTTATCCAGATTGGTTCAACCATATAGGACTGTCATTAATGACGTCACACGCAGGTGAGGAGTGACTTCTGCTTATTAATCTATTTGTATATGATCTCTAAGATGCTGCTGTAATGAACACGGCACCTAATGACTACTTCGCAGTTTTTGATCCCTGTCATTTGCTTACTTGATGTTTGATTCATCGCGGGTTCCCTTGCACAGTTATGCACATGTGCACTACTCAAAAATGGATGTGAATGTTGGCATGCTTAAATATATAGATTAAAATATAAAAAGAATGAAAGATATGTTAGCTTTCTTATTGTGCCCAAGAGCAAATCTATTTAAGTTTCTTTAAAGGAGTGATGAATTGAGAAACCAACTTTCCCTTGAGCCTTTTATATATCAAAGTTCATCATGATATAAGAACATTCTGTAAGTTTCAGAGCTGAAAATGTCCTTGTTAGTCAAAGAAAAGCTTTTATTGACACCAGGCCCAGAAAACGAGAGCTGGAATCCAATGACGTCATGGGAAGGAGAAACACAACTCAACTGATGAATATGTATGCGTGCTTCTGAACCCCCGGCCACAGAGTCGAGGAGCCACAGGTTTACAGAGCAGTTATCATGGCGAGCAAAGTAATATATTGCTCTGTGCCAGGCTGTGGAAGAACACAGTCGCTGCATAAGCTCCCTTCGGAATGCCACTATTAGGAATGAGTGGTTGAACTTTATTTTTAATGAAGTTCCAACTCACGTGGGGAAGACATGTACGTGTGTTCGCTTCATTTCACTGCGGAATCGTTTGTAAACAAGTCTCAGGTGCTGGATTTGCAGACACAGTGTTGTGCCTTCTATATTGGATTCGACAGGAATGGTGCAACAAACTTATGTGTGTAAAACGTCTTTTTTATATGTAATAGTGGTCCCGGGGCTACAGGATACCAAAACGTAAGCCCTTCGGCAGGCTGATGAATCTCAAATAGTGAAATAATATTCCTTTCTTGATCTGGGCGCACGCGCACGTGTGTGCCTGTGTGTGTGTGTGTGTGCGTGCGGTTCGTGCTTATCGACCGATCAGGCGGCCATGTAATACAGAAATAATATTCCAATCAATCTCGGGTGGATGAGAAATAAATCATTGTGTTTGTTTGTTTGATAAAGACGTTTACGAGCCCTGTGATCGAGAGAATCATTCCGGTTGCCGCTTTCAAAAAGATCCCTCTCTAATTCAGATCTATTATGACCTCTGACCTTTAAAATTGCCATAATAATAATAATACGCTGTTTGTTAATTGGCCAGAGGAGAACTGGCACCCCGACTGAGCCTGGTTTCTCCCAAGGTTTATTTTTCTCCATTAGGTCTCCTGATGGGGTTTTGGTTTCCTTGCCACTGTCGCCTCTGGCTTGACTTGCTCAGTTGGGGAAAAACTATTTTTCAAATATATTTCAAAATAAATCTAATTATTAAACTAAATTAACCATATAGACCAAATTACTGATCTAATTACTGATCTAAAGTCCACATTGTTACTGTATGATAATCGAAATATATTCTGTTGCATTATTTTTCTGTTTAACACCGTGAAGCTGCTTTGAAACAATCTGCATTGTTAAAAGCGCTATATAAATAAAGTTGACTTGACTTGACTTAATGTGAACTGAACTGACAGGGGAGCTGAAGCTCATGAAATATGCAAATCGTATCCAATCCCAGCCGTGGGCGTTTACTTCCAAGTCTCCAGTGCGGCATGCCCATCAAAACCCATCGTTCAGGAGAAAGCCTCAAAACCAGTGTAGAAAATAGCCTATTACTGATTCATTATGATGTTTTTGAATATAAAAACCACACGAACATCATTAGTTGACCTCAGACAACAGTATAAAAAAAATAAAAAAGCCAGTTCATGACACCTTTAACAAGAAACTGCTGTTTGTAGGAACTATGGTTTCAGGAAACGCTAAAACGTTCAACTATGTTGGTAACAACGGAACTTGTGACCATAGTTGGATGATGCATTAGGAAAATGCACCCCAGAGTGTTACTGACAGACTGGAAAGAGACATGCAACAATGTAACACATGAAAAATAATCTATTCTACACTCAAGCATGAAAGCTAATCTAGTAGACCCCAAAAACAAAATCAAGACTTTGTAAAAGGGCATAATATGGCCTCTTTAAATGCCCACTGAAGTGCCTTGAAACGTGCAGCACTATTCATTGTGTTGACGTAATTTCCACTTAAACAGGAAGACAGGGTTGCGGCATATTGAACAGCTCCTTTCCTTTTTTAAAATAGCCTGTAGCGTTTTGTTTATTTCACTGCTCGACAAGAGCTGTTGAGCTCGGTAAAGCTGCAGTTTCCTCCTAAACTCTAACTGTTTCTCCTCCTAACCTCCTCCATATCCAACAAGTTCTCACACCCAACTCGTCACATATTGATTCTTGGTCAGGACCCTTCAATGTCACTTTTTAACGCACAGGGTACCCCTTTAGCGCCATTTTTCAATGCGCAGGGCACACCATTGATTTTGATGAGAAACCTTTGGCATCATACACAGACGTGTGGGCCATGGGAATGTTATCGTCATGATGAGTCAGATTACATTCATCACATGAGCTGAGGTAATCGCGGGATTCGCGGCCGCATACATTCACAGTGCGTGATCAGTCTGGCACATTTTCAGTTCATGTCTTTGGAAGCTTAACTTTCATAGGAAGTTCATTTGAAAAGTTGAAACACTCACTTTGCTCTCCACCGCTCCGTTTACATGAATCTCTGCCCCGAGCCGAGCGCTGTGAGTGCGATGTTGAAAACATGCGGAAATAGAGCCCACTGCTGGCTGTAGTCTTTAGCCTCTGGACAAAAACTCCTCTGATGACGGAAAATGGCGATATTTGCGTCATCGGAGGAATTTTTCTCGTAATTCTCTCGTCTCAGGGTGATATGAAGGGGGAAAGTACGATAATTCGAATATACTCCCGGGTTTCTACTGATACAAAGCTTAATGCTAATCGCTGAAGTAACCCTTTAAGATCAACTCTGGTCTTTACATGAAGATATCATACTTTTATACTGTTTTTGGTCAGTTTGTGCAATAAATACCTGTGATTTTACTTTTATTTGCCTGGTAAAATTGCGTGTTTTATATTGTTGAGAAGTGGGTAGGTTTAGGGTAGGAGTGCGGTTAGTTGCTCCAAAATATAAAAGTAGCCTAAACATATTAATAAAATCATGTCTACTTTTACAAATGCAAAGAATTAAATTGGGCAAACATCTGAAATCAATGGAGTACCCTGCATGTTGAACAATTACACTAAAGGGGTACCCTGCAAGGTAAATTGATGCCGAGGGGTCCTGACCAAGTGTCAATATGTAACGAGCTGGGAGTGAGAACGCATTACGTATCAGTTTAAAATATAGTGTTCTGTGTAGAATTCAGATGGTTCGTCTTGTGGTCTGCGGCGACTCACGCATATGAACCTCTCTGTGTTATTGTGTGTCTGTGTGACTTGCTAGATTAAGCTGTAAAAGGTTTGGCAGCATCCAATGGTATGACGCCTAGCTCAGAGCTTATGATATCACCTGAAGGTAGCAATTTACAGATTGACATTTGTCATGATAATGTTACCCATGTAACTCCATCACTTTCCTCTGCTGCTGAAGATTTTCCATCCTCGCCTGTTACCTCAAGTAAGACTCCAAAAACAGACAAATCTGGCGAAAATATTATATCCACTCTCTCTGACCTGATTAACACCAGGGCGGATAGCGTGGATAAACTGATAAACAGCAACGCTATGAAAATAGAAGGACTAAACAAGACTGTTGACTTCATTTCCTCAGAAGATAAAGGTGACTAATGAAGATAAAATCATCATTGATGAAGAAAAACGTTGTCACAACATGCTCGAGAACCGGATGGGTAACACAAGAGATGGAACTTAAAGTTGCATGGAGTCCCAGAGAGAGAAGATCGAGCTGAAGTTATTCGAATTTGTCAGAAGGTGCTACCCAAGGGAAAGATCAAGCTTCCAGATGTGATCGATACTGTTCACCGCTAAGGATCAAGGCTGCAGACTGACAAGCCAATGCCTGTAATCCTTCAATTCACCAGCAGAGTGCACCGTGACGCAGTTTGGAAGGCTGCTAGAATCAAGTCATACTTGCATGATAATGACCTACGCTTTGCTGAAGACTTCAATGGGGGAGAGCGAGAGCGGAGGAAAAAGCTGAGGCTGGCAGTTAAAAAAGGGCTTACTGCATCAGAGCCCGAACAAGGCAAAGAAAACATTCTTCATCTTTAATGGTTATCTTTGAAGTTTGTCGTCTTGCGGCTGGCTAATCCAGGATCTCTTGTTGCAGGTCTGCCCATGTACTTTGATTCTTGTGCCTTAATATCCTTTAAAGTATAGCTCACATCCTGTTGTCTGGACTTTGACAAGATGTTATATGATAAGTTGGTTCACTTAACACTGACTCTTGTTTTAGGCTCAGAGTTTGGGAGTTCCCCTTTCTGCCCTATGCTTTTGACTTAAGGTTATATTTGCTTCTACAATTCTTCTCACATTATTTGTATTTGATGTCGTCTTTGCTTTCATTAAATGTCAGGGGTATACAACATACTGTAAAAAGGAAAGCTTTATTTTTGTTTGCAAAACAACTGAAGCCTGATTTTTGTTTTTTTCTATGAATTCCATTCATCTGTTAATGATGCAAAATTCCGTAGATCACAATGGGGTACTGACCTTTGGTTTTCCCATGGAACTGAATGCTCTGCAGGAGTTACTCTATAATGTCATTGATCTTATCGACTTTATTATTATGGCCAAAATGTATAGATTCAATTCAAGGTCTGAGAATGATAGTTTTCTTGAGTTTATTGAAAGCAGGCTACTATTCTGGCTACAACATTTCAATATTGCAATTGACAGTGCTCTTGACTTAATTCATCACTTAATTCAAAGTTTAAACAATTAATGGAGAGACTTGATGTGATTGATGTCTGGAGGACCAAACTCCCTAATACTAAAGCTTTTACCTCGAGCAACAAGGCTGCTTCTCATCTCTCTTGTAGAGACATTTGGCTAATCTCTAAATCTATTGATATTCATCCAACACCCCTAACTGACCATAAGGCTATTTATTTAATAATAAAAAAAGCTCTCTGTAAGCAAGCCATCATATTGGAAGTTAAATAGCTCTCTATTATCTCATAATACCTATAAGCTTAACATTAACTATTCGATTAACCATTATTGGAAAAAGAAGCTGTAAGGGAAAACTCTTTTAGTAATTGATATTGGTAAATTTATGAGAAGCTATGGGAGTGCGCTAGTCAAGCCTGATAATCTTTCAAATGCTGAAACTGCTGTTTGCTATGTAAATTACAAAACCAGCTTGACCAGGCTCCTTTGTGTGATCTAGGAGGAGATAGATGGAGCAAGGCACAGTTTATTGGAATGCTTTGTTTCTGATATTGCCTGGAGAAAAGTGTGGCTTATTCCGAACAGATACTTAATTACTAATAAGATAAGAAAAGTTTGCTTTCGAATTGTCCATCATCATATACTCCTGTTAATACCTTTTTAAAGAAATTCAAAAAAGATACAAATTGTTATTTTTAATATGTTAACCTATATTTAGTCTATATTTCTTCAAGCCCTGACAAAACTTACCAATTCACAAGATTATGAAGAATGCATGGCTGATAAGAATGCATAGCTGATATAAAAAAATTGGATGTCTTTTTTTGGACTGAATTTTTTATTATTGGACAAAAACTCAAGTATTAACCTAGAATACTGTCTAACACTCTGTCAAGCCCTCTTCATCAGTTAGGAACCTGGGTGTGCTCTTTGATACCAATCTTTCATTTGAAAGCCACTTTTCTAGCATCTGTAAAACTGCATTCTACCATCTATAAAATATATCTAAATTACGGCACATGCTTTCAATGCAAAATTCTGAACAGTTCATGCGTTCATGAGCTCAAGGCTAGATTATTGTAATGCTCTACTGGGTGGTTGCCCTGCTCGCTTAATAAACAAACTCCAGCTGTTCCAAAATGCAGCAGCTCGGGTTCTTACTAAATGGACTGCATTTATAAAGTGCTTTTAACAGACCCATGGCCATCCAAAGCGCTTTACATATTGCCTCACACTCACTCATTCATACACTGACGGCGGTTTCATGTCAGCCATGCAAGTCGCCATCCAGCTCGTCGGGATCAGCTGGGGTTAGGTGTCTTGCTCGTGGACACCTCGACACTTGGTCAAGTGGAACCGGGGATCGAACAACCAACCTTCCAGTTTGTGGACAATCTACATGAACCACTGAGCCACTGCTGCCCAGCGAGCATGATCACATTAGCCCGGTTCAGTCAACAATGCACTGGCTCCCTATTAAACATTGTATACATTTTGAAATATTGCTTATTACTTATAAAGCACTAAATGGTTCAGCTCCCCAGTACTTGAGCAAACTCTTAACGCATTATACTTCATCACATCTATTGCGGTCTCAAAACTCTGGCCGGTTGATAATACCTAGAATATCAAAATCAACTGCAGGCGGTCGATCCTTTTCCTTTTTAGCACCTAAACTCTGGAACAGTCTTCCTAGCATTGTTCGGGAAGCAGACACACTCTTGTCAGGTTAAGTCAATTTAAAACATCTCTTTACTATGGCATACACATAGCACATTATCAATTTCTATTATTCAAATCAGTAAATGATTTTTAGGCTGCATTATCTAGGTCAGCCGGAACTGAACACTTCCCATAACACCTGATGTACTCGTTACATCATAAGAAGAATGGCATCTACCCTAATGTTAGTCTTTCTGTTTATCCCGAGGTTTACCGCAGTCAGCTGGAACCGGGCTGTATCCAGATCAGATGGTGGACCTGCGCCTGGACATGACCAATGCATCCCTGAAATGTCTGCAGAGAGCGTGTCAATTAAACTCTGCCCTGTAAATGCTGCATCGACACAACATCCCTAATAAACCCGTCTCCGGCACGACGACTCCAAATTTCGAATAATGTTATGAATGAAGAGCTCTTTTCAAAAACGCGATAAACACCAAATTAAAATAAAATGAGTTTGTCATGCCATCGAGCTGTGTACTGAACCTATTCTCTGCTCCATCAATCTTAAATGCCAAATCGTTATATTTCCTTGTTTAAATGTACTGCAAGATGCAGTTTTTTTCCAAACCGCTATAAGCGCCAAGCATGTTTTTAGCCTAAACGCGATATATCCTCTCGTCCCGTCTCAATCCACTGCCCCTTTGAAAGTGAAAGTGCCCTTTTCGAACAAAATCCCGTCTGGAACGCAATTCTTACCGGCAATCTACGACACCCCTGTCCACGGAACACGATTCGCAATCTCGACACCTCCCCACCGGGCGTGATTCTTACAGGCAATATATGACACCCAACCCCCCGATTACGGTTGTAATCGCAATCGTTTTGACCCCTGATGTTATATGCTTAATGTGACATGAGTTGCGTTGTTGTTTTTGTTGTTGCTTTTACAGACATAAACCAACTACATATAAAAATAGGATGGATTTGTAGCGTTTTGAAACAAAAAAATAATGACTTTGAATTTATAATCAACAATATTGTTGTTTCATTTAACAATCATTGTTTAACATGTTCAGACTGAGCCAACAGACCATTTTAACAGGATAAATCGAATATTAAAAAAATGTATGGGTGTAGGTAAAAAAATGATCTTTTCATGAAAACTATTAAAATGGATTTATAGCGTTTTGGAAAAGAGCTCCTCGAATATATATTTATCTAATATGACTTCTGAACTGTAATGATGCCAGAATTATAAATCATACACTGTTTGTTCGTCGGTAAGAGGAGAAATGGCACCACGACTGAGCCTGGTTTCGCCCCAAGGTTTTTTTCTCCATTCTGACCCTTAAGGAGTTTGAGAAAAAAAGACTGTGAAGCTGCTTTGAAACAATTGGACTTGTTAAAAGCGCTATATAAATAAAGATGATTTGATTTTAACCTCCCCGACAGCCTCTGTAGTCCAGTTTAGCCACTTGTTAGAAAACGCCTTTTTCAAGACACGTCAGAGCTTCAAAAAAGTCACAAGTAGGGTAATACTGATGTATTATATACCGTAAAATAAATGTGAAAGTGTCTTGAGCTTGTGTTCACCACAGACCTTATTTCAGCCATTTAAATAAAATCCCATTCAAAAAACCAACTGATTTTGAGACGAGGGAAGCAGAAGTGCTAAAATGCTATCTCGCTTCCACACTAGGCCAACAAAGTGATGTCATACCTGCACCACTCTATAGTCCATTTATTTTGGCTTTGCCATTACTCTACATTATTGTGGAACGACGTTTCTCTATTTGTTACTGAGAACACTGACAAGGATCTTTATTCACTTTGAGCAAATGTTTTGATTGGAATTGTTAATTGGAGAAAGAGCATTTACACAAAATCAAAATGGGACAAAATCTTGGGAGTTGTCGTCTTCACCTCACAGTCAGTGGAAAATAATTGGGATGGGACTGTACAATTATTATTATCTGTCTATAAATGTATCCAAACAGTTGTTCCCTTGTGTAATAAAACATTTAATATATTAAAGCATCTTTGGTGTTTCCATGGTTTCTACAAAATAAAACCAGAAATCGAGGGTAAAGCATGTATGATGTCACTGATATGCGACGCACAGCATTAAAATAGCTTATTTCTCTGGATTTAAACATTCTTGGGAAAAATTTGGGATAATGTACGTCAACAAAATATACAACACTGTTCTAGTGGTTAAAAATCTTACATATTGTGCCTTTAACAAAAAGGCTTTAAAAATAATTAAAATAGGTAAATCTTTTAATCTTTTCCTTTGATATGTGATCTATTCTGTATTTCCTTTTTTTCTTGTTTATTTGTTCTACAGGTCCTTCTCAAAAAATAGCATACTGTGATAAAAGTTCTTTATTTTCCATAATGTAATGATACAATTTTAATTTCATTTATTTTAGATTCATTGCACACTAACTGAAATATTTCAGGTCTTTTATTGTTTTAATACTGATGATTTTGGCATACAGCTCATGAAAACCCAAAAATCCTATCTCAAACAATTAGCATATCATGAAAAGGTTCTCTAAACGAGCTATTAACCTAATCATCTGAATCAACTAATTAACTCTAAACACCTGCAAAAGATTCCTGAGGCTTTTAAAAACTCGCAGCCTAGTTCATTACTCAAAACCGCAATCATGGGTAAGACTGCCGACCTGACTGCTGTCCAGAAGGCCATCATTGACACCCTCAAGCGAGAGGGTAAGACACAGAAAGAAATTTCTGAACGAATAGGCTGTTCCCAGAGTGCTGTATCAAGGCACCTCATTGGGAAGTCTGTGGGAAGGAAAAGTGTGGCAAAAACGCTGCACAACGAGAAGAGGTGACCGGACCCTGAGGAAGATTGTGGAGAAGGACCGATTCCAGACCTTGGGGGACCTGCGGAAGCAGTGGGCTGAGTCTGGAGTAGAAACACCCAGAGCCACCGTGCACAGGCGTGTGCAGGAAATGGGCTACAGGTGCCGCATTCCCCAGGTCAAGCCACTTTTGAACCAGAAACAGCGGCAGAAGCGCCTGACCTGGGCTACAGAGAAGCAGCACTGGACTGTCGCTCAAATTTTGCATGTCATTCGAAATCAAGGTGCCAGAGTCTGGAGGAAGACTGGGGTGAAGGAAATGCCAAAATGCCTGAAGTCCAGTGTCAAGTAACCACAGTCAGTGATGGTCTGGGGTGCCATGTCAGCTGCTGGTGTTGGTCCACTGTGTTTTATCAAGGGCATGGTCAATGCAGCTAGCTATCAGGAGATTTTGGAGCACTTCATGCTTCCATCTGCTGAAAAGCTTTATGGAGATGAAGATTTCGTTTTTCAGCACGACCTGGCACCTGCTCACAGTGCCAAAACCACTGGTAAATGGTTTACTGACCATGGTATTACTGTGCTCAATTGGCCTGCCAACTCTCCTGACCTGAACCCAATAGAGAATCTGTAGGATATTGTAAAGAGAAAGTTGAGAGACGCAAGACCCAACACTCTGGATGAGCTTAAGGCCGCTATCGAAGCATCCTGGGCCTCCATAACACCTCAGCGTGGCCTCCATGCCACGCCGCATTGAAGCAGTCATTTCTGCAAAAGGATTCCCGACCAAGTATTGAGTGCATAACTGAACATAATTATTTGAAGGTTGACTTTTTTTTGTACTAAAAACACTTTTCTTTTATTGGTCGGATGAAATATGCTAATTTTTTGAGATCGGAATTTTGGGTTTTCATGAGCTGTATGCCAAAATCATCATTTCAGTTGGTGTGCAATGAATCTAAAATATATGAAATTTTAATTTTATCATTACATTATGGAAAATAATGAACTTTTATCACAATATGCTAATTTTTTGAGAAGGACCTGTATATTGTGACTTCTTCCTTATTTGTTCATATAATGTTCTCAATAGAAAAAATACATAAATAATTGATCCATTTTGATTGACGTGAGAGACAAAGTTTTGAATGCTTATATCTTTTTTAGTTCTAAATGCGAAATTAGTCATTGTTTTGGAGCTTATAGATAACAATAAGGCAAACATATTCATACTAAAATCCCCCCAAAATATTTTTTTTTATTTCATGGTGACTTTAAAAGCATAAGTAGGTTTTGACATTGAGGGAATCATGGTGCTCTGTGTTGCTTCTGTACCTGTTTAATGACATACTGCAGGTGGTCCGACTGCAGAACTATGTTTTTCAGCATGCTGGCTTTGCAGGGCACTAGTCCTTTATAAAGTGAGGGAGTGTAACATCTCAGTGCGTATCTCAGATCACTGGAACGCCGCCTCTCCTCCAGGACGTCTTCAAAATCATCCCGCTTCTTCAGCATCCGTTGCCTAGACTGTATGAAGACAGAAAACATGTTTGTTTTTTAAGTGATAAGATAGTGGTGATCTTTTAAATGATGTTTATGGGCTTTTTTTGTTTTTCAATTGTAATACATTACAATTACATAAAAAAAAACTGAAGAATAAAATTACAATGACCAATATTCAGTACACATGCACAAAATATTACAAATATTTAACTGAATTAACCTATCCTAACCCTAAATTATATTATAATTATATAAATTATTGTACATATGAATGCATTTTCAGAAGTCCCAGAGTGTGCAGATCTGTAATCTGTGTAACGCTGTTTATAATTTATATGAAAACAAATTATAATTTATAGGATCATTTGTATTTGTGGTCACTACAAAATTAATATTCATTAATTTGTGTTATTTCATTGCTTTGATGACTTTCTAAAATGCAGTTCACTACTAAAGAATTGGTAAGTATGTCTATTTATTTGTAAACAATTATTTGATTTATAATTAAAATTATTGTAGCTTACGTACATTTATGTTTATTAATGTTGTAATAATTAATACAATTACACCAGATTTATTAGAAAGTTGGACATTTTCTTGTGGCAAAGGGCTATCATTTTAAAAACCAATGACTCGTGTGCTTAATATTTCCTTTAAGTAAAATATTAGAGGAAGCTTTATGAAAAGGTTCACACTGCAAGTGTTGCAAGCATGTGATATTTTGTCAGAAACCCTGCCAAAAAAAAAATGTTCTAAATCACTTACCGAATACAGTGCTCTAGACGCCATTTCTATTTTGTACCTATCAATGCATGAGTGTAGTAAATCAAATGAATTCTGTGTCAGAAAGTTTGTATCAAGGTTGATCGCTCAGCCCAGTACTCATTCCTGTCATAGAAATAAAACCAGCGGGTGGAACGACAAGCCAGTATGAACAGCATTTACTGGGTGGGCGGGGTTGGCCGGTACGGCTGTCAGATTGGGTCGGGATATGTAAAACATAATAATAATAATTTATAATTATTATTATAATTGTTGGTGCTATGATCTATTTGTTTAATGTCACTCGTGAAAAAATCATATTACGTAAATCACCGTGAAATCACCTCTTTCTAAAAAAAAAAAAAACTAATCGAAAGCTGATTGGCTAAACTACCAGATTCAGCCAATCACAAAAGCCCTCTACCTGTCAATCATTTTGTGAGTTTGAGTTTACTGGTTTTGGGCATGGTTTAGGGTTAACTTATCAGTGTTTGGAGAGCGAGTTTTTAAAAGAGCGATTTGTTGAATACATATGTCTGAAATTTGCAAAACGGATGAAATATCTTATAATAGCTATAACGTTTCGCAATACACGTGGTACCATTTACTTTTCTCAGCGCTATCCGGACCGGCCAATCACTGACGTTTGTGATTACTAGATTGCTGTTTTCATTTATTCTCTTTATTTGAACAACCTGTACGACTTTTTATTACCAGTAGCACTTTTTTAAAGTTATAGGTTTGAAAGATTATACTTTGTATCGTACAACTGTCTCCATTAAGACGAAAACGCCGTGAGATTTTAATGCTGTTTAAAGGAGGTCTGGCTCTCTGAGCCTCAACGCGCCGCCTAGAGGAAAAAAAGCCGCTTTTCGATAGACGATAGAAGTTCTTCCTACTCGTGGGCGGTGTCAAAATTGTTACTTCCGGGACGAAGAGCAGATTGACGGAAAGTGAGGAAGGACATTTCGCGTAGGTGATGCACGCACGTGAAACACACGACAACAAGGTTTTCTGTTAAGGTCTTGTTTTAGTTTTTAACAACAAAAAAATGAGCGTAACAAGAGATCAACACGGCGGAGAGGTGGATGATGATCGTTTTTTCCTTGACCAAGTTCTGGACAAGTTGTATGACTTCGGTGAGAGTGTTGTTTTAGGCTACCATACATATAACTTAAACACATTTACAGATCTTTTGCAGATGCTGATTAAAACCATTAATAGCGCAACAATTGTGTGATAACTTCACCCTATGTTGTGTAGGGCATGAACCACTAATGTTCTGCATTGTGTGTGTGTGTGTGTGTGTGTGTGTGTGTGTGTGTGTGTGTGTATACAGTCAAACCAAAAATTATTCAGACACCAGATATATCTTTTTACTAGTGGGTGAAGGACACTGGTTCATTTATGTAAGTCAGTATAGCAAAAAAACTGGCATATACACATTATAAAAATTCTTCATACAGTTGACTACCAGTACAATTTATAAAAAATGTGGGACCAAAATTATTCAGACACTTTGACCCTGTTTTGCTCATGTTTTTTCTTTAAAAGCATTGCTTGATAATTGTTTGACCTAAATCGGTATTATCTAATTGTGTACTTAAATTTATCAGCTAACAGCTGATTATGTGATTGTAATCCATTACATACCTTTCTATCAAAGTTATCAGACATTATAAAGATGAATTTGTTGATGAGTTCTTGTCATATTATTTTATTACCATTTTCTATAGCAAATAAACTATAATAATGTGAGAAGGTTGAAGGTGTCTGAATAAATTTTGGTTTGAGTGTGTATTCCAAAAAAAATTTACTGAAACATTACTTAGTACTGTTACATTAGTACAATAGTAAACGTAACGCTGTATAAATGCCTTCTCTGTAAGGAGTCATCAATAAATAAAAAAGAAATAAAAGGTTTTTATTAATTCCAACTAATTTGGAAATGCATTGCATTGAGATATGGTGACGGCAAAGGTTATTTTGGTATCCTATGCATACAGTAAAATTTGCACACTGTGCATAATATAGTCATACAATCTAAGTATGCCAATGACAGACTATAAATACTGGTTATCATATTTTATGTAATTGTTCATGTTTAGGTGATGGAGACCACAAAAGATTGAAGAAGTCTCAGAAAAGGAAGAAGAACTTTGCTAAAGATGAGATCAATTCTGAGGAAAACACGGATACTGTCAAACATGACACAGACTCAGAACAGCCCATGACAAACTCAACAGTATGTGAAAACATACTATCTGGAACTAAACAATCCAATGTGGAGGTTGTAACATTTATTGATCCTCTGAGGAAGAACAAATTAACAAAGTCTGTTGAACTAGAGAAGAAGGTAAGAGGAACATGCAGCCTCAGAAGTACATGATATTCATCTTTGCTTCATGCCATGGAAAGTTTGTTTCGGTATTTTTAGTTTGTTTTTGAGCCAATCACCTGAGCCCTAAATGCCATGTGACTGATGATTCTGCAGGTCCTTCTAAAATTAGCATATTGTGATAAAAGTTCATTATTTTCCATAATGTAATGATAAAATTTAAACTTTCATATATTTTAGATTCATTGCACACCAACTGAAATATTTCAGGTCTTTTATTGTTTTAATACTGATGATTTTGGCATACAGCTCATGAAAACCCAAAATTCCTGTCTCAAATTCCTGAGGCTTTTAAAAACTCCCAGCCTGGTTCATTACTCAAAACCGCAATCATGGGTAAGACTGCCGACCTGACTGCTGTCCAGAAGGCCATCATTGACAACCTCAACCGAGAGGGTAAGACACAGAAATAAATTTCTGAACGAATAGGCTGTTCCCAGAGTGCTGTATCAAGGCATCTCAGTGGGAAGTCTGTGGGAAAGAAAAAGTGGCAAAAAACGCTGCACAACGAGAAGAGGTGACTGGACCCTGAGGGAGATTGTGGAGAAGGACCGATTCCAGACCTTGGGGGACCTGCGGAAGCAGTGGACTGAGTCTAGAGTAGAAACATCCAGAGCCAGCGTGCACAGGCGTGTGCAGGAAATGGGCTACAGGTGCCCGCATTCCGCACTGGACTGTTTGCTCAGTGGTCCAAAGTACTTTTTTCAGATGAAAGCAAATTTTGCATGTCATTCCGAAATCAAGGTGCCAGAGTCTGGAGAAAGACTGGGGATAAGGAAATGCCAAAATGCCTGAAGTCCAGTGTCAAGTACCCACTGTCAGTGATGGTCTGGGGTGCCATTTCAGCTGCTGGTGTTGGTCCACTTTGTTTTATCAAGGGCATGGTCAATGCAGCTAGCTATCAGGAGATTTTGGAGCACTTCATGCTTCCATCTGCTGAAAAGCTTTATGGACATGAAGATTTCGTTTTTCAGCACGACCTGGCACCTGCTCACAGTGCCAAAACCACTGGTAAATGGTTAACTGACCATGGTATTACTGTGCTCAATTGGCCTGCCAACTCTCCTGACCTGAACCCGTAGAGAATCTGTGGGATATTGTAAAGAGAAAGTTGAGAGACGCAGAGCCAACACTCTGGATGAGCTTAAGGCCGTTATCGAAGCATCCTGGGCCTCCATAACACCTCAGCAGTTCCACAGGCTGATTGCCTCCATGCCACGCCGCATTGAAGCAGTCATTTCTGCAAAAGGATTCCCGACCAAGTATTGAGTGCATAACTGAACATAATTATTTGAAGGTTGACTTTTTTTGTATTAAAAACACTTTTCTTTTATTGGTCGGATGAAATATGCTAATTTTTTGAGATTTTGGGTTTTCATGAGCTGTATGCCAAAATCATCAGTATTAAAACAATAAAAGACCTGAGATATTACAGTTGGTGTGCAATGAATCAAAAATATATGAAAGTTTAATTTTATCATTCAATTATGGAAAATAATGAACTTTTATCACAATATGCTAATTTTTTGAGAAGGACCTGTATATTCTCTCATGTCTAGATGTAGAGTGCTGCAGTGATATTTTTGTTGGCCATCCCGGAAGTTATTCTGCCTTCCTTCACATGCAACCAGAAATGTCGTACTTCTCACTTCTGAAGTTATAATAGTGAGCTTGTTGCAATCAAGTGCTTTGGTATCGGAAAGAACAGAAATCAAGCTGGAAATAGCAGGTTTATTCTTGCCTATTTATTGGGAAAGTCTTATTAAAGCCAAAATTATATTTGGCATCCCATTCATTGGCAACCATAAAAACATTCACCACGCTATCTATAGTCATCTTGCTGGAATTTCAGTAAAATAAAGGCTATGCTACTTTAACGACAAGACAAGGCGATGTAGCTGTTATGGAAAAAACTGAATACATATTAGCAATCAAAGCAGCAATCTTTTATGGTCCGCCCAACTCTGCAATTTGGGTATCAGAATTATTCCCAAGCTTCCCAGTGGTAAATTAAGACTTAATACTCATTCATGCCCAATTTTTAACTAGGAAACTCATATTTGCGATTATTCATATAACTCGTGAAGGCAGCATTATCACCCTAGTTCCCTTGACAAAAAGCCAATAGGGTTTTTACATTGGCTTCTGGCTTATTGCTGAAAATAAGCTGTGACCAACAGAAGTTTATGATTCACACACATTTGGTTAATCACAATAATCTTCACAAATGAACACAACGTTTATGAATTTTTAAGCCTAAATACAATCACCAAAATGAAAAAGCTAAGACATAGGCTTTAAACAAACTACACCACAGTCACATGACTTCATCATCATCACCACTGTAATGTTTAAGGCAACTTCGTTTACAAATTATTTTCCCTGAAAGTTTGAGTTATAATAGTTTGCAAGAGTGCTATTATAACACTACAAGGGTGAAAACTGATGTATTTTGTCATAGAATAAATTGTGAAACGAGAATATTGAGCATTCACCACAGACCTTATTTCAGGGCATTAAAGCAAAATTCCCTTTGACTTCAAGACAATGGAAATAGAAGGGCTAAAATGCTAACTTGTTTCTGAGTTTTGGCCTACAATAATAGCATCACTGCAGCACTCTATTGTCTATATATACACTACACAAGTCACACTCATAAGAGCCCTAGTGAAAAACATGTCCCTTAAGTTACAACATATTCCAGCACGAGCTACCTCCTGTCAAACCTTTATCTTGTGGGTAAATCCATGTCTAGCTCAAGTGGTCATGGGAATTCAAAGGCTTTGTGGTTACGTGCATGAAAGAATGAATGAACCCTATTAAACGCAACAGCTGACTGCAACTGCATTCACCTCTCATCTGTTTCATCGCAATTTTTTCGTCCTTCTGAACTGTTTTTCATCCTCAGGCTCCTGATGTCAAAGAAAAGAAGAAAAAAGTCTCAGATGATAAACTAACAATAGAAAAGGTGAGATTATTGCTGTTTTTGGAGACCTAGTGAGATGTTATGTAGTCAATGAAAATTCACTGGGCATCATGGTACCAAAAAATAGGCAACTTAATTATCTTGCTTGGTAAGACGCCTCACTTTAAGAAAATGTCCTTCATTAATCCTGCAGACAATGTAGTTCCTTTAGCATTTCACTGAAGTCTTTGGGCCTGTCTCAATTAGTGTTTAAAATGATGACCTCGATACCTGATGACCTGACTATAATACCTCAGCTATTCTCTCCCCTATTATTATTTATTTTTTTAATAATTAAAAACTAAAGTGTAAACGTACAGAGACATTTGCAACAATCACATTATCAGTCATGTTAACTGATATGAGTAATTTAATATATTTTTTTTAAATGTAAATTTTATAAACACAATATAGTTATTTATTTATCTTCATTATTAAAAATAAGCAAAGATGCAAACAATATGACAAATACCATATAAGAGATGCAAATTAAATAAACAGTGCTTTGCATTCTTTAAGGCAGGCTACAGTAGGTTTATTTTAAAGGTGCCCTGCCACACAAAATCATATTTTTAAAAATATGTTAGGTCTGTATGTGTTTATGTCATCAATGTGAAAATGAACTGCTACCTCCTCTGCCACCTCTAGCCACTGAAAAGAAATAAGTGGAGAATTCAGGCCATTTACAAAAGGTGGTCAGTCTGATGTGGTGTTGCCTGAGCTCATTACTATTCATGAGCTCATCCAATTGTGACCGCCCCCATAGAATTCGTCCAGCTCAGTGACAGTTTTCTTATACAGCAAGGATGGCTGAACGTCATATATAAATGGGAATATACATGTAGAAGCCATTTCTGCAGCGATTCCAGACAGTAGTAAACAAAGTTCCTATAAGGATGCTGATAGCCAGGTTCTCATTGGCTAGCTGTTTCAATATTAATGAGAACTGGCGCAAATCGAGTCTTCCTGGAGGCTTTCTATACCACGTTAGAATGGCTTGAAACAAGGTAACCAAGGCATTTTTTTCCACAAAAAAAATAATAATTTCAGACATTACCACAAAAGTAATGAAATATGTGTGGCAGGGCACCTTTAACAGTAGAATTCAAGTAAGAAATTAAATAATCAAATGTAAAAAAAAAAACTTTATATACTTCACTCTTTAATTCACCTATACGCTACACTGATTCTTATTAAATTCAGTCAAGCATTGGGTGATTTTCTGTTTTATTTTGTTTGATTAACATTAATGACGCACAACAGCAGGAAGATTAGGCTACTGTCACTTTAAGACCTGCACGGATCCAATATACATTGGAACAAAGAGGGAAAAAAAGATAACACATCCAACACAAAAGAACGAACCGCTCTCTGTGACAACATATTATTTCTGAGACATATAAAAGCTTTGTTCAAAATGAACGACTCATTCATGATAGACCCATCACTAATTTTACTATACTAATATATAGTCAGATTTTATTTGATACTGAAACCTATCAACAAATATAGTTTAAAATAATTTTTTAAAAAAGGCTTAAATGGTTTTGTGTTTTTAGAATATTGCATTTTTAGCTTAGCGACATGCTAATGTCAAACTCTCTAAATAATTTGCAGTGCAGACCGTTAGTTGTGTATTTTGCTTATGTCTCTTTTGTTGTCTTTGAAATCAGTTGTGAGTTGAGTTGAGCCAGTTATTTCTTCAATGTCCCATCATGAACATGTTGTGTGTCCACAGGCCCGGTTTGAGGTTCACAGCTTTGGACTGTCAGGGTATGAGAAGCAGCAGCAGAGGGTCTTTGAGCAGGAGAGAGCCATAATGCTGGGAGCCAGAGTGAGTTAAACACAGATCCAATCATCAGATGCAGCACTGGTGGGCCTGAAACATACTCGAAGCCCTTCTATTTGCTTTGTGTTCAGTAATTTCTCAGAATGCTAATCACAACACATCGCAAGTACATATTCTCAGCATTGCCACAAGGGATAACAGGCGAACAGAATCTCGCAGAGAACCTTAGGCCATATATTACATGGTTCAAGTGACCCAATTCAGATTTCCTCCCATGTGGAGAAGATCAGATATGACTTACGAACATGAAAGCAAGAAAAAAAGCACATGGATTCTGATATTCTCAGATCGGTTAAAAATAAATCTGATATGAATCGAATATGTGGATTTGCATGTGCCATGTAAGTGGACAGATCGGATATTCCCCTATCAATGCAAGTCATACGCCATTGGAAAAAGGAACGGTAGTGAATGATCACATGACTCTTTTGGAGGTCGAAGGCTCAACCCAATGTTTTGCATGCAAAAGCTTGTATTGTCATTTCATCTGCGTCCAATGCAAATTGAGCTGGTTTTACTTCCTTTTTGGCCTAAGCGTTTCCAGGTCAGTACTTCTACCTTGGGTTGTTTCGCGAAGTGTATAATGTAAATGCAGATATCAGATATGGGTCACTTTTAAAAGATGATGTAAGCTAGTCATCAAAAAAAATCTAATATAGTCAACGAATCGGAATTGGGCATCAAGAGCTAAAGGTTAAAGGTGCTGTATGTAAGTTTTTGACTGCACTAATGCATGCAAATACCATATGTTTGCAGATATTTAGGAAACATGCTGGGTTCACAGACTCGTTTCTCAGAAAAACAATACTACAGCCAGTTATTCTACTTTGAAATGTGCGTACCATGTTAGAATGTCTGTTTTTGTTTTGGTCTGTGCGATAACGCACATTGCTAATTTACCCAATAGTATTTTGACACCACAGGTTGCCAGTTGGCGGAAAACACAGCGTATTGCTGCTATGGAAGCCAGTGAACAAACTGGGTCCGAGATTGCAGATTTTACCCAACCTAAAAAGCCTCATTGTTAAAAAAATCCCAGTAAAAAAAAACTGTGGTTGCCATATCTTTACCGTAAAAAAATACGGTAGCAACATTTTAGGTTTTACGGGACAGCACTTAATTTACTGTCTATTTTACAGTTCAAAACCATATAATTTAAAAGTTTATATTGTAATAATTACGTGTACACAGTAAAAGTTTACGTATAATTTACAGTAAAAAAAAACTTATTTCAAAACTGAAATAATGTTTAATTACTAACCTATTGAAATACTAATATCTGTTATGTACCTTTGATACTGACAACCACCAAACACCGTGGTGATGAGAGTCACATGATGAATCAAAGCTCATCACAAGTAGCTTTAAGGACAACGATACTAATATATGGAAGATGTTGTTCACGCAAACACTAAACACCATCATGGTAACACACAACATTTTTAAAAATGCAATAAACATTAATTTAACAACATTAGATGTGACATAAAACCCTAATGTACATAAATGATTAGAAAAAAGTAATAAAAAAACATAGTTATTTCAGTGAAAATACATAAAATGTGAAGTGTCATGCAGGGAATTCTGGGAATGTCAATTTACGGTTTTTCATTGTAAATTACAAAATGACTTAATGTGTTAAGAACTCACTCAAGTACTGGGTAGCTAAACCATTTAGTGCTTTGTAAGTAATAAGCAAGATTTTAAAATGTATGCAATGTTTAATAGGGAGCCAGAGCAGTGTTGACAGAACCGGGCTAATGTGTTCATACTTCCTGGTTCTAGTAAGAACTCGAGCTGCTGCGTTTTGGACCAGCTGGAGTTTGTTTATTAAGCGAGCAGGGCAACCACCCAGTAGAGCATTACAATAATCTAGCCTTGAGCTCATGAACACATGTATTAACTGTTCAGCATTTAGCATTGAGAGCATGTGCCGTAATTTAGATATATTTTTAAGATGGTAGAATGCAGTTTACGGATGCTAGAAACATGGCTTTCAAACGAAAGATTGGTATCAAAGAGCACACCCAGGTTCCTAACTGGCGCGAGGACTTGACAGAGCAGCCATCGAGGGTTAGACAGTATTCTAGGTTACTTCTTGTGGAGCTTTTTTGTCCAATGATTAAAAATTCAGTTTTTTCTGAATTAAGTTGCAGGAAATTACTGATCATCCAATTTTTTATATCATCTATACATTCCGTTAATCTTGTGAATTGGTTAGTTTCTTCAGGGTGTGAAGAAATATAGAGCTGAGTATCATCAGCATAACAATGAAATCTAACGCCATGCTTCCTAATAATATCTCCCAGTGGTAGCATGTACAGGTTGAAGAGCAATGGCCCTAGCACTGAGCCCTGCGGTACTCCATACTGAACTTGTGATCGGTGTGACGTCTCTTCATTTACTGCTACAAATTGATAACGGTCAGATAGGTATGATTTAAACCATGCCAATGCAGGTCCACTAATTTTTGAGTCTATTCAAAAGAATGTTGTGGTCGATAGTGTCGAATGCAGCGCTAAGATCGAGTAATGTCGGTCTAAACAGTTGATGGGCCCCATTGACTTTTATAGTATTTTCCCCCCCATACTATAGAAGTCAATGGGGCCCAACAACTGTTTGATTGCCCACATTCTTCAAAATATTGAAGTTTTCAGCAGAAGAAAGAAATTCATACAGGTTTGGAAAAACTTGAGGGTGAGCAAATGATGACAGAATTTTAGTTTTCGGGTGAACTATACCTTCAACAGTTTTGAGAACATTTTGACAACACTCAAGTCTTTCCCATATGTGTTTTTTTTTTCTATAGCCCCCTAAAAGGCAGTATGTTAACTACAAAGTGTTTCAACAAAACATAAAAGAACGAAAGATGAAAGAGAAAGAGGAAGCAAAATCCGTAAGTTCAACATTTAAATTTGAATGGTTGTTATATGATTACTTTTTAAACCACTTGACTTCATCTGCAACATGTACAATCGTTCTGCTAACTTTCCTTCTGTTGGTCTTTTGTCAGGAATCACAGAACAAAAGAAGGAAAGAAGGAAAACCAAGGTTTGTGTTTGTTTAGAGTACAATGAGAATAAGAAGTCATTTGATGTTCTTTGATAGTTTTCATTTAAATTATATTGGTATTAGTTTGTTTATGCTTGATTGTATTAGCACTGGCTTAAAGAGTTAGTTCACCAATGAAAATGTACTCGCCCTCATGTCGTTCAAAACCTGTAAGACCTTCGTTCATCTTCAGAACACAAATTTAAGAAATCCGAGAGCTCTCTGACCCCTCTATAGTCAGCTATTTAATTAACACTTTCAAGGCCCAGAAAGGTAGTAAAAACATCGCTAATATAGTCCATGTGAGTCCAGTGGTTCAACCTTAATTTTATGAAGCAACATGAATACTTATTGTGCGCAAAAAACAAACAAAAAGACTGTCTTTATATAACAATTTCTTAACGTCTTATGTCATTCGCCTACGCTGTTGATGTAGTAAATACAGTACAACGCTTCTAAGTTACGTCAGAGCTACACAAGCACGCCGGATTACCATTGGCCGATGCTGTTCTTGCGAGCACCACAATGCATGCGTGTGATGCTGACGCAGGAGCTGGCCAATGTAAACTGCGTAGGAGACTGACACAGACTTTAATAAATTGTTGAATAAAGTCGTTATTTTTGTTTGTATTTCGCGCACAAAAGTATTCTCATCTCTTCATAAACTTAAGGTTGAACCACTGCAGTCACATGGACTATTTTAGCTACGTTTTTACTACCTTCCTAGACCTTGAAAGTGTTAATTACATTGCTGTCTATGGAGGGGTCAGAGAGCCCTTGGATTGTATTCCAAAGATAACTTCTTACGGTTTGGGAACGACATGAGGGTGAGTAATAAATACAGAGTTTTCATTTTTGGGTGAACTAACCCTTTAAGGCCATGACACGACACATCAAGCCAGTTTTAAAGAACTAGCAACGACAACCAGACTGTGTTGTCGCCTCGCATCAGCTGCGTCTCGACCAAAAAGTTGGATTAAGGGCGATGGTCAACTAGCATGTGCATTCTGCACCTGCGTGTAAGGACATAACTGTCTGTACAATGTAGAAAAGACTGCAGATATACAAGCAGAGATAAACAAAGCAGCACTTGCTTACCATTCTTTATATCAAATAAGTTGATCACGTCTTCATTCCAGACAGCTCATGTTGTTATGAAAATAAAATGCTGCTTTCATCACTTTTATTCTCATGCACTGATTTATGACATTGGCCGACCGTCTGCTTGGTGCGTCATGACCTTATGGTGCACATTAGTTTAATTTCTGCAAAATTTTGCAGGCAAAAAGGTCTGGTAATTATGTATGAAGCACTAAAGTCACTTTTAAACCAAGCAGCTTTCCATTGGTCAATGCGGCGAATTAGCGTGACCAGCATGAACACGTGACATTTGCATAGGGAACATTTTTGCCACTTTGCGCAACTCAAAATCTCTCCCATTTCTATTGAAATGACTGGATTTTTTCCCACAAACTTTTGTAGAGCGCTGGTAACTGTGTCAAGATTAGTGTTGGGGCGGCAGTGGCTCAGTGGTTCATGTAGATTGTCTACAAACCGGAAGGTTGGTGGTTCTATCCCCGGTTCCACCTGACCAAGTGTCGAGGTGTCCATGAGCAAGACACCTAACCCCAGCTGCTCCCGACGAGCTGGATGGCGCCTTGCTGACACCGCCGTCGGTGTATGAATGAGTGAATGAATGGGTGAATGTGAGGCAACATGTAAAGCGCTTTGGATGGCCATGGGTCTGTTAAAAGCACTATATAAATGCAGTCCATTTACCATTTTAGTGTTGCTAATTTTTTTCTTTTTGATTTCCCAGGACTGAGAAAAGTAAATCCTCTTCTAGCGGAGAGCTTGGTGGACAAGTCGGACGCTTCAAAAATGGAATGCTGGTCTTGAGCTCCAAAGACATTCAGAAATTAAAAGTTAAAGGCAAAAAGTAACAGTCAATTAGCAACAGAAAGCCAGAGCATATTAAAAGTGCTAGAGCATTTATATTTGAGTGGAATATCACACTTTGACTGAACTGAAATTAAAATATGCCATACTTTACCTCAGTCATTATACTTACAACACATTTGCAATGTCCGTATTGTTTATTTTGTGTTTTCTTTACTTTCCTGTACGTCATCTGTATGTTTGTTATACAGACATACATCATGGCACCCCTGATTGTACAGCTTTTTGAGGTGTACTTTTACTTCTCAGCGTGATTGGAATTTTTTTTTTAAGCTAAATTTGAGCCTTATCTGTAGATCCAAACCACCCAGAATACCTTAGAAACATGTTAAATCTTTCCCTGCCATTGACTGAATTTTCCGGCTTTCTGTGTTTTCACTGTTACATGGTAGGGGACACATACGCATCTTCTGAAAGAGTCCCGATTCTCCTGATCAAAACACATGTGAAGAAGCAGAAATTAGCGATATTATGGCTGCGTCCAAAACCTGCAAAACGCTGCCTTCGGAGGACACATTTCAAGGCAGGAAACATCAAGGCACATTCGAATCTAATGTTAGCTTCACTTACTGCCACCTGAGAGACCTTCATTTGATACATTTTCGAAGGCAGCTTTTTTGTATTCTTCGCTGCCATTGATATCCCACAATCCTGTGCTTTACATTCTATGACAGGTGAGCTGGGGAAAAAAGATGGCGTCCGAAAGTTGCGTTCGCTGTCGTTTTGTGTGTAAATGTGTGTTTGTTTTTTACCAACATTTTCCACTTCTGATGTAATTTCTAGAGATAAATTACTAATGTTGTCATTTAAATATTTGTTTAATTCTCACAGAAGTTCTCTCTATTTTGCTGTAGATCATTAAATGGTTACATTGCCTAAGAAGTCTGTCCGAAATTAGTTTTGTGAGGTGCCTTCATGCACAACCACTGCATTAGAAGCCGTTGTCTGATAAGGCTGCAAGGCAACAAGTTTTCAGCCTATATGTAATCATATGCATTTGTAAAATAAAGTGATCATCAACATTAAGCGGCATATAAATCAAAATGACCTAATGTTACTGAATGAAATGTCGACCGAGGACAAGCTAGGACTGCAAGCTTTAGACAGCTTATGAACTTGATCTACTCCATCTATGTTTGTTCTGGGTGTAGTCTCTGACAAAAATGTGATTTTTCTCAGCTTTTTGCTCAAAATGTTGCTTTTTTAAATGAAACTTAACCCACATTCAAGCGTTGATGAAAAATAATGCATCAAGCTAAATTAAACATGGTTGTTCTTTTGATATAGGCTATTGCATGTTCAGATATTACTACAACAAAAAACGCTGGCGTTTACAGGAAAACCTTTAACCTTTAACTTTAAATAATCCGGTAACCCTTTAACAGCCTGTAGCAGGCACACTGCTTTCTTCAAGAAGTGTAAAAGTGTAGTTTTATTAACAACAAATAATGTTGAAACGCAGATTTTTGAAGTTTAATCAATCTGTGTGATAACATGACCTGACGGCTGTAATAAGTTATGTGAAAAAGAAACAAAAAAACAGAGACTGTGAATAAAGACACAAGGATCTGTTAACAGTTTAATTGTTTATTAAAAGGGAAAGACACTGTTTTTCTTTCACACTAAGTAGAAAGAAAAAAATGTCATATACAATGTATTTGATATACAAACCACAAAGACGTACAAAATATCACATTAGTAAGAGGAAATGAGAGCTCAAGATCACATACAGAAGAAGAGCAGCAAAGACTCCCGCACCCACGTCGAGCATGACGAAGATGTGACACAACACCAGGGCTGTGTACATGTGTGTCCTGTGTCTGCAGATCAATGGAAAGATGCATCTGGGGAAACAGCTTGTCTTTCCCTTTCAAACTCTTCACAATGAGATAAGCGGAGGGCCAAACATCTGACTACTGTACATCCACATAGGCAATATGCTGTATATAAAAATAAATCCTTAAACGAGTACAGTGACAGATTTCTGTGAATGGGACTACAGGATGTTTTCTGATGACGATCATATTAAGCATACGCCTGTATAAAACACCTCAAGATCATTTCATTTTGTGCGTTTTCAAAAGAACCATAAAAAGCTGGGATTCCGGATTCCTCTATATGTAATTCCGATGGAATTAATCTGTGCTTTCTGTTGATGGGTGTTTCTACAACTTTGGCCACTTATGGTCTTAATGTTATGTTATAGGTCACATTAAAATGGTAATTTTCCATATCTTCATTTATTTTTGGTACTTTTACAATGCCATTTATATAGATTGTATTAATTTACGCTTGTCCAAGACTTTCAATCTTATTTTATTTAATTCATAAATTATATTTCTAAATCATATGATGATCTAAACCAGAGAAAAGAACAAACTTTTTAATTATTTATTCAACACAACCAAAAACTCTGGCTCTAATAAAGTTGTGCTCCAGATATTTACAAGTGATGAGTAAAGAAAAAGTAAATATCACTTGTGAACAGAATATTTTCATTGTGCATTTGAGCAATAATGCAAAAAAGTATGAAAATATTATCTTCAATTATGTGTATTTTGGATATTTAAAATGGTAGCTATGAAATTAGCCTTTGTAAGACAAATGAGTCAACTGTTATATTTAAAGAAATGTCTAAAATGTAATTTCTATTTGACATGATTATATTTGATGGTATAAATAAAAAATATATTAAAAAAATTTCTATTTAACTATATGCACTGTTAGACATTGTTATTTGGGACAATTTAAGAGTTTATTTTCTAAAAGTTTACAAGGCAAAAAAAGTGGCCATAATTGAAGAAGCACCCAGATAGTAGGATGTAGTTTGTTGGTTTCCAGCCTGGGTGAAAACAAACCACATTCCCAAGCCACGTCGCTAATTTTGGCAGATTTTCTGTGTATGAGGCACAGCACAAGGTTAACTTTCTCAGCCTAATGAATATTTAATAGGTAGGGAAATAGGGAAACTGAGATCTGGATATTTCAGGTCATTAGGGATGTTGGTTGAGGAAGTAAACTTGATTTCACAGAGTAATATTTTTCAACCATCCTTACAGTACACATCCCTCCTCCCACAATTTTAGGGTCATATCCATATTTAGCTTTACACATGAATCCATTACTGTACAGTTGCTTTATTATCACACATATACAGTGCACTCTCAAGTCTCAGCAAACTTTTATGACTGCGCTTTCTATCATATTCAGTATGTGGCCAGTGATTCTATTAGCTATATTGACATTAACCTTTTAAATATACTTTAATACAAAGAAAAAAGTCCATTGTGATATTTAAAATTACACTGTAAAAAAAAAGTTAATTCAGCTAGATAGATTCTCTTAGACAGACAGCAGTTTTGGCAGGTGTCTCCCACACCACACAATAAGTATAAATTGGATTTAAAGGAATGCTCAAGGTTCAGGTTCAGCTATTACTTTGCCCCGCTGATGCTCATGGTGGATGAGGCGAAGTCATGTGACAGATGCATATGGCACATATTGTCACAGTGGGTGGCTGTAATGAAGGTGCACAACAATGGAGTAAACAAAATCTTACATGCAAACAAGGAAACATGCAAGAGATAAACTTAGAGAAACGGAATAGAACAACCACTTCAACATAGATGTAAAACAATCCAGGACAAGGAACAGAATGAAACTGAGGGCTTAAGTATAGAGAGCAAACAAAGGAGCTAACAAGATAATTAACCAGGGACGGGTGAATGAGATGAAACACTTGGGAAAACTGGGTCAATGGAAAACCAGCAAATAGAAAGTGAACATAATGAAAACAGATGAAACAAAACATAACCCATTACTTCCTTCTCCCGCAGTGTCCTCTGGAAATGCTTTCTCTAGAGCGGGTTCTGGACTTCCAGCCTCTGGAATGGAAACTGACTCAGTGATTCCACTCACTGGAATGGACTCTAGAAATTCACTTATTGGTCCAGACTCAGGAATTTCACTCATTGAAATGTTCCAGTTAGTGAAATTTCCAGGGGCAGTTTTGACCTAATGGTTAGAGAGTCAGATTGTAACCCGAAGGTCGTGGGTTCAAGTCTTGGTACCGGCAGGAACTGCAGGTGGGGTAGGGAATGAATTTCCACCCTCACCCACACTTCCACACCCCACAACTGAGGTGCCCTTGAGCAAGGAACCTCACCCCCAATCAATCCCTGTGCGCCACAGCAAAAATGTCTGCCCGTTGCTCCAGGTGTGTGTGTGTTTACTTGGATGGGTGAAATGCAGAGCACAAATTCCAAGTACGACACCATCCTTAACTCCATTTCACTTTCACTTTTTTCCACTTTTTATTTCTCTTACTGTTGAATTTCTCTCACTGAAACAGACTCTGGATTTTCTAACTGGAACGGACTCATCCTCTTTGACAATGAACTGGGATCCACAGTTGGCCAGCACCCACGCCGCAAAGGTCCCCTGAGGACCATTAACAGACTGCCCTCTCCTCACCTGCTCATTAAGACTGACGTGGTAAAATGCCTTTAATAAGTGGTTGGGAAACTACGTCAGACATGGCAGTTGTAAAAAAAAAAAAAATATCTTGTGTGGTCCTCGAGGGTTATTCCTTGTGATTATATACAGAGTAATTGGACTGCTGGACTGCAGTCCATACCTCAGTCTTTGTCTAGGTCCTGGATTCTGTCACAGTGGGTGGTTGTAACGAAGGCACACAACGATGGAATAAACAAAATAGTCTTTAAATTGTAAATGCAAACAAGGAAACACAAAGAAGATAAACTTGGAGCCACGGAATAGAACAACCACTTTAACATATATGTAAAACCATCCAGAACAAGGAACAGACTGAAACTGAGGGCTTAAGTACAGAAGGCAAACAAGTTAACAAGCTAACAAGTTAATTAACAAGGGACAGGTGAATGAGATTAATCAATGAAACACTTGGGAAAACTGGGTCAACGGAAGAGAGTGAACACAATGAAAACAGAGACAAAACAAAACATAACCCTGACATCTAATCAACCAATCACATGGCAGTTGCTTCAATGCATTTAGGGGTGTGGTCCTGGTCAAGACAATCTCCTGAACTCCAAACTGAATGTCAGAATGGGAAAGAAAGAAAGCTGATTTAAGCAATTTTGAGCGTGCCATGGTTGTTGGTGCCAAACGGGCCGGTCTGAGTATTTCACAATCTGCTCAGTTACTGGGATTTTCACAGACAACCATTTCTAGGGTTTACAAAGAATGGTTGGAAAAGGGAAAAACATCCAGTATGCGGCAGTCCTGTGGGCGAAAATGCCTTGTTGATGCTAAAGGTCAGAGGAGAATGGGCCGACTGATTCAAGCTGATAGAAGAGCAACTTTGACTGAAATAACCACTCGTTACAACCGAGGTATGCAGCAAAGCATTTGTGAAGCCACAACACGCACAACCTTGAGGCGGATGGACTACAACAGCAGAAGACCCCACCGGGTACCACTCATCTCCACTACAAATAGGAAAAAGAGGCTACAATTTGCACAAGCTCACCAAAATTGGACAGTTGAAGACTGGAAAAATGTTGCCTAGTCTGATGAGTCTCGATTTCTGTTGAGACATTCAGATGGTAGAGTCAGAATTTGGCGTAAACAGAATGAGAAAATGGATCCATCATGCCTGGTTAACACTGTGCAGGCTGGTGGTGGGGGTGTGATGGTGTGGGGGATGTTTTCTTAGCACAATTTAGGCCCCTTAGTGCCAATTGGGCATCGTTTAAATGCCACAGCCTACCTGAGTTTCTGACCATGTCCATCCCTTTATGACCACCATGTACTCATCCTCTGATGGCTACTTCCAGCAGGATAATGCACCATGTCACAAAGCTCGAATCATTTCAAATTAGTTTCTTAAACATGACAATGAGTTCACTGTACTAAAATGGCCCCCACAGTCACCAGATCTCAACCCAATAGAGCATCTTTGGGATGTGGTGGAACAGGAGCTTCGTGCCCTGGATGTGCATCCCACAAATCTCCATCAACTGCAAGATGCTATCTAATCAATATGGGCTAAAATTTCTAAAGAATGCTTTCAGCACCTTGTTGAATCATTGCCACGTAGAATTAAGGCAGTTCTGAAGGTGAAAGGGGATCAAACACAGTATTAGTATGGTGTTCCTACTAATCCTTTATGTGAGTGTAAATGGCAATTACTACAGACAATAATTTAAACTTGCTTACTCTACAATGGAGTCAAATCGTTCTGGAGAGGGTCTAAATATAGGAATATGCAGCTCAAATTTTTGCCAAAGCATTTATACTTTGTAAAGATGCAAATGACCTGGGACAACATTCCCAGACATAGGACAACATAACCAGAGGATGGACTTGCTTCACTGAACCCCGAACATTCCTTTAAGCGTAGCTTTTCACATTTTACTATTCATTTCCTTAGTTTTTTTTTTAGCTCACAATGCACTCTTTAGCGCCAAGACCTGCATATTTTTATTTTGGTACTGCAAAGTTCTCACTTCCCGATAAAAGCATCGAAACAAGCTATTTACATTAATTAAACTTCATAGAAATGTGTTATAAATATCAACAACATCCCATGCTTTACATCACCAATGGGTCATTATCTGCTCTCATAATCCGGTAAATTAATGTCTGGACAAGATAATAAACATAAATATAATATCTTCCATTTATCTCTTAATTCTCCCTGAAACCCTTGTAATTTGAACAGAGGTATAAGCTGAACATATTGTGAGGTCCATAAGTGGCTCTTCATAGCATTTAATGTGACATGCACCAGATTTATGAGAATAGAGAGCTATTACTGTGTATAGGTATATGGCTTTGGGGGTTTCACTCAAAGCTACATTATCAGAAAATAATTCCACACAACAAACACTAGGGGACAGACTGCAACTCTGCATCTATACTGTATTCCTGTTTTATCCATGTAATCACTGTGCAACACAAAATCAATATAATGAATACGTAACTCATGCGCGCTTCACTGCTTTGACCATATTTACAGCCTGTACAACATGCAAATGCAATCATCTCTCCCGACTACATGGTATGACTATTTTGGCATTGTCTACAAAAAAAGCACAGAAACCGTGAAAGGACGCGGCACGGAAATATACTGATAAACTGAACCAAGAAGTGTTCATTTACTTATTATGAGATGTATGAAGCTTGAGTCTGTCAATTAAAGTCGAAGTGGGCAATGTCACTAGTAGTGTCACTAAAATAATTTACAAAAATAGTGACTGTTTTCAAAAGGATTTCTCAAACACTCAACTGTTGTTGGTCGGAAATACAGATAGCCCCGCCCCAAACTCTCACCATTGGTGGAGTTGTTGCTAGGGGTAGACCCAACCAACTGAGCTGAGCAATGTTTTGAAAGCATCACAGAGGCACAGTGTTTACACTTTTCTCTGAAATCAACCTAAAATGGCTTACTAACAGTTGCCTCTGCATATTAAGCTGGGATAGAAAAAGAAATTACACACGTTATGTTCATGACTCTTAAGGAATTTGTGTCACAGTGTAAGGAGACCTCAGAGTTGAGATTCTGGCTTAATATTCACAACTGTGGCTCATATAAATCACCAAAACCGAATCTACTTGGTGGTGAGCGTACAATCTATCTCTAATGGCAGGTATTATTTCATTTCTGTAAACCAGAATTTTGTGTGTGTGTGTGTGTGTGTGTGTGTGTGTGTGTGTGTGTGTGTGTGTGTGTGTGTGTGTTGCTAAAACTAGCACCACAGCTGTGCATTCGTTAAGTATTATACACTTCAGCACGTAACTTATCCCGCAATGTGTGCTACGATCATGAATGATACCTCAAATTGTGCAGCTAATTCAACAGAAGTGTGCAATTAGCAATCAGACCTACTTTTAATCAATTTTTTTGTCCATGAGGTAAAAACTTTAAGTAACCTCCTAGCAACCACCCAGAACACATTAGAACTTTACAACAACCGGTTTAAGCCATTCAGAACACTCAGCAACTGCATAGCAACGCCCTAAAAAACACCCAAATCCCTTATCCTCCATACGATTACTATATATTTTGTTATTATACAAGAAAGATATAAATCAAATATAAGGATTGGAATTTGTTGAAGTAAAGAGATGTAAACTTCATTATCTGATGCAAGGCCTTTGGCTTGACTGGGGCTTTTTCAATCCCAGCAACCCAGATCTATGGTCTGAGTGATGAATTTGTTGAGGCCTTTTGAAGTCTGTGCTGTGATCACACAGCAGATTAAAGGTGAGTAAACCTGAGATTCGTGTAGCATGTGAGATTAACCTGAACTGATTTCAAATTCACTTTTAGTCTCACAGTTTGATCACTATCGGTTGTTCTATTCCATTACTAACATATCAAATGCTTTATACACATTTTTTATTTTTTTAAATCCAATTGCATTTTTGGAACTGTGCTAAATTTTCATTGGAGGTATGAAAACGAGGCTGAACTCTACTTCAAAGTGCTTTGGGGTCCAACTCCAGCTTCAGCCCTCATGGGGACTTCCAGTGGTTTGTTTTTCTGTAAACATGGGAATGATTTGTAAACACTGAAATGCAAATCACCCACATGACCATAAGGGGGAAAAAAATATTAACTAGCTCAAATATTCCAAAACATAATTTTCCCCTCAAAGTTTTATCAGCTTTATATGTTAGTATAAGAGCACTGATTCGTTTGATAAGAAAGATCTGGCTCGTTGTCATTGGTCAAAGATGATCACATGATGCTCTTTGGGACTTCCAGACCTGTGATCAGAGTCACCTGTGAAAAAGACAAATTATTAATGTGAAAAAGACAATCATTAATGCTGCGTGATGTGATGTGCTGTTCATGGGAATCATGAGGATTGATTCTGATTTATATTATGATTCACCTTAAATGATTCTAGTGCTATCCATTAACAATTCTTAGTACTTTTGAGGAAGGATTTAGGGTGTGTTCACACTTCCAGACCATAAAAAAAACATTTAGTCCTGGTCCGCTTAGCGTCCACATTGGTATTTTAAACACCGAATCTAAAGGCATAGGGATATTTTCGCAACCTGATTGGTTGGCTTTTATTAGAACTAACCGAACATCCTAAACAATGCTGACCAGCTGAGAGCTTGTGAAGAGCTTATAAAATGTGTAAAGGAGTCAAAACACACAAACGAAGATCTGCTGCGAGGAGACGTGGTTCTGATGCCTGTACCGAAATGTGATGGGCAACATCGTGACTATGACTAAAAAAACTGTTATGTTTGAGCATTCTGTGCTTTTTAACGTCACATATTGTGACATCATGTTCTGTTTTTGGTTCGTTTACAAGTCTTTGGTCCGTGTTGCGTTCATATTTAATTCGAACCAGAACCTTCGTTTGGAAGCAGACCGAGACCCAACTTTCAGGGATCTTGGTCCACTTGTTTGGTGCGTACCAGGGTTCAGATGGCAGCGTCCACACTTATTCAAATGAACCACGCTAACAGAGTAATGTTGTAAAAAGTACGGAAATTTGAAAAATGTCAAGATACCAGCACTTCCCTCTAGCACTTTGAGCACAGTTGAGCGGATTCTTAAACACTTGTGATTGGCTACAATGGTCAACGCTTCAAAAACATCTTTAACACTCTTCACCGAGCAATTAATGCACTTGCACAGATACACACAAGCATTCATAACTGTAGGCAATCACAGACATTGACTTTTGACAACACTATTGACTTTTGACAACACTATAACAGAGCACCAGGGTTCATTTTAATCAAACTAAACATGCCAAATGTGAACACACCCTTAAAGTACCATTTATTACAACAAAACAAACCAGAAAAATCTAGACGCTAGGTCAAGAAACCTGAACGTCATGAGAATGATTAAGAATAAGAAGCAGTTGTCGATTTCCAATCCGAACGCTACCAATCACTGAACAGGTTAAAGGTCAGTGTGGATCTGCTGCTCACCTGTACGTTGCGGTTGAGGCTAACAGCGGGCATGAACACACCCTCCAGGTTCTCGAAAGCCATTGGTCCATGCTGCTGTTTATTGATGAAGAAGGTCAGTGTATGTTTTGTTAGGTCTAACAGGATCCCCACAGTCGAACCCTTTGTGATGCCACCCTCAGCCCTGCAAAAATCAGGCAGAAGAGGAAAGAGACAAATGAAGGTAATCAGTGACACAATATCTAATCTAAACTCAGAGAACAACTGTATCAGAGAAAAAAAAATCTTAAAGTATTTACCAAACAAAATGGCATGATACCAATTAGCATGTCATCTAGTCTCCACTCATTATTTCAGCAATTTACTTTTGTTTTATACACTATTATACAAGTTCTGATATTTAGTAGAACAGGTACTGGAATGTTTCACTCCGCTTGTCTCTGTTTGTGTTGTTCTGAACCAGAGTATGTGTGCGATACAAAGTGGGGAACAGATGTGTGTAATTTGGCCTGGAACAAGGAGCAGGATTTTTAAAAATTCAGAGCCTTTGAGTTTTCTTTTGATCCAAGATCAATGGAATGAGCGGGATGCAGGCAAAGGTAAATTTGGAGTAGAGCTGGAGCAAAGCAGATAAACCCTGGGAGGGGAAACTGCTGTGGCTCCACTCTACATACAACTCCAGTCTGTATGTAATTTCTGATAGGATGACTGCAAATGTGATATCACCTACTTATATTTATAGAGTGGTTAACCAGGGGTTCAAAAGTTTTAAAGGAAAAAATGAGGAAGTTCTACATATGATGTATTTCTAAACATTGGCCATGGTTCCATCTGGTATTAAAGGGTTGGTTCACCCAAAAATGCATGTATTTAATTTACTCATCCTCATGGCCTTCCAAACCCATAAGGTTCCCACAAATATATTTGTTCATCTTTAGAACACTAATGAAGATATTTACATATCAAATATGGTGAAGGGAAGCACCATATATTGATGTGCATTGATCAACATTTATATATGTGAATACAATTCTGAATTAAATCTGTTCATCACATGAAGTGACCTCTCTTGGGAAGACTTGGATTGAAATTTCCCAATGTATTACTTTTGCTATGTCTTTATGAACTATTTGAAGCTTGAACATTTTGGTTGTGTACAAAAACTATCCCTGCGTCCCAATTCACATACTATCCATACTAAATAGTATTCGAAAATAAAATTAATATGTCCCAAATTGTAGTATGTTGAAAAGAGTACTCCAAAGATACCCGGATGGTCTACTTATTTCCGGTCAGAATTCGAAGTGCAGATTGATGTGCACTCTAACAGCTGATATTGCCCACAACCCATTGCGCGAGCTGGACTAGGATTCGATTAGAACTACAAACGCGGATAAATAAGTGTTAAAAAACTACAAACATGACGGATGTGTGAGTCCAACGGTTAAGTAGAGAGGTCGTTTCAATGATCAATTATCAGTATTTAACCTGAAAAAAATATATGGTAACACTTTATAATAACTACACGCTAAGAAGCATTAGTTAAGCATTAGTAAATAGTCAATTCATCATTTATAAAGCATTAGTAGACATTAGTAAGCGGTTTATAACTACAGTTGTAAATGCTTTGTTCTTGATTTATAAGCATATCTATGAAGCATTAGTAAATAATCAATTCATCATTTATAAAGCATTAGTAAGCAGTTTATAAATACAGTTTTAAATGCTTTGTTCTTGATTTATAAGCATATCTATAATGCGTTTAATATTTGTATTTTCATACTGTATTAATGATC
Source organism: Gobiocypris rarus (assembly GCA_023029165.1). Classification (NCBI taxonomy): domain Eukaryota; kingdom Metazoa; phylum Chordata; class Actinopteri; order Cypriniformes; family Gobionidae; genus Gobiocypris; species Gobiocypris rarus. Next base: position 22,782,861 of record CM040917.1, on the reverse strand, counting down.
AATTTATAATTTCTAAATCAAGTATTTGATTATTTACAAACCAGTTATTTAGGAGTTGCCAGCGGTTCATAAGATCATTTAAAAAGTGTAAGTAAATGATTAATAAACATTTGTACATCTTATTATTTAGACATATAGTAATAGTTACTCAGTGTGTTAATACATGCTTTATTAACATGTATTCCTATTGTAGTTTATGATTAATTCAGGTAGTTATAAATCATTTAGTAGTTGTCAGTTAACTATTTTTGTGAGCTCATCTAAAGTGAGGACTATGTATGCCTTGTAAAGCATTTAGAAAGGAGATTTAAAGGCTCAGTTCTCTTCTAAACAGAAAAAGGAAATGAACAATGCAGAGGTTTAGAACATAGATATATTTACTTCAGGAGGTAAAATAAACTGTGCAACTTTACACTTGATATAAAATGAAAAAAAAAAAACATCTGCAGTATCAAAAATAAATTAACAAGGAACTAAATAAGCTACAAGATTAACAAAAAAATGACAAAATAAGCAATAAAGTAAATATAATTAATAAAATAAGCAACAACAATAATATACGTAAATAAATTAAGCAGCAAAACTAAAAAAAAAAGCAATAGAATGAAGAAAATAAGCAATATTTTGGTGTGGTAAGGCTTTCTTGTTTCTGTTAGTGTCACAAAATCCATTTCAAACTGAAGACTTACAATTAGCTGAGATAGAAAAATAAATATACTCAACAGATAATCAAACAATTTATGAAATGTACGTTATATCAATTCTTGCCATATCTCAACACTGGTTACAATATGAGTATTTAAAAAAAAACTGTTCAACTGTACACTTGATATAAAATGGAAAAAAAAAAACATCTGCAGTGACAGAAAATGAAAATGTCTTTATTTTGTCAAATGTAAACATAGCTGATTACAGGATAAAACAAATAAATAAAATACAACAAATTTTCTCTGTAATATTCTTTGTTTTTCTATCTCAGCTAATTGTAAGTCTTCAGTTTGAAATGGATTTTGCGACACTAACAGAAACAAGAAAGCCTAACCACACCAAAATATTGCTTATTTTCTTCATTCTATTGCTTTTTTTTGTTTTGTGTTGCTGCTTAATTTATTTACATATATTATTGTTGTTGCTTATTTTATTAATTATATTTACTTTATTGCTTATTTTGTTATTTTTTGTTAATCTTGTAGCTTATTTAGTTCCTTGTATTATTTTTTTTTTTTGATACTGCAGATGTTTGTTGTTGTTTTTTTCATTTTATATCAAGTGTAAAGTTGCACAGTTTATTTTACCTCCTGAAGTAAATATATCTATGTTCTAACCCTCTGCATTGTTCATTTCCTTTTTCTGTTTAGAAGAGAACTGAGGCTTTAAATCTCCTTTGTAAATGCTTTACAAGGCATACAGTCCTCACTTTAGATGAGCTCACAAAAATAGTTTTTAAATGATTTATAACTACCTGAATTAATTATAAACTACAATAGGAAAACATGTTAATAAAGCATTTATTAACACACTGAGTAACTATTACTATATGTCTAAATAATAAGATGTACTAATGTTTATTAATCATTTACTTACACTTTTTAAATGATCTTATGAACCGCTGGCAACTCCTAAATAACTGGTTTGTAAGTAATCAAATACTTAATTTAGAAATGATAAATTGATAAATCATTAATACAGTATGAAAATACAAATATTAAACGCATTATAGATATGCTTATAAATTAAGAACAAAGCATTTACAACTGTATTTATAAACTGCTTACTAATGCTTTATAAATTATGAATTGATTATTTACTAATGCTACATAGATATGCTTATAAATCAAGAACAAAGCATTTACAACTGTAAGTATAAACCGCTTACTAATGTCTACTAATGTTTTAAAAATGAGGAATTGACTATTTACTAATGCCTAACTAATGCTTCATAGCGTGTAGTTATTATAAAGTGTTACCAAATATATTTATTCAATGTTATCCACTTTATATTTCACCTGCAGCAGCACTATGAACTTTTGTAATAATACGTTTGGCCATTAACTTTTAAATACATGAGGAGAGTCATTAAAGACCCACACATGGCAAATCAACGTGCTACTACATTTCTCTCCGATACAGTAGGAAATGAAACTGAATGTGGAGGATTTGAACTGTGACGAGATGAATGAAAGGGCAGTTTAAACGGAGGCGGAGACGGAGCACGTGACTAAGCAACAGAGTCCATTATAGATGACGAAGTAGTATGTCCCAAAGCTTGCATACTGTTCTGTTACACACTCAAAAGTATGTACTTTTTCTTCACAAAAAGAGTACATACTTTTAGGTCATAGTATAAGTAAGCGAATTGGGATGCAGCATATGAGTGAATATTAAAAATATCTTCATTTGTGTTCTGAAGATGAAAGGAATAACTAAGGGTTTGGAACATAATGGAGAGTAAATATTGACATATTTTCTAACATGGATTTCAATTGCATGTCCTGTGACGTCTTGTGTTTGGATTTCTTCAAGACACTATCCTCTTATTTCGGCATAAACTGCATCACTTTCGTTTGAGCGGGAAGTGTGCAACACAAATACTGTTGAATGAAAAAACCCACGTTAAACGTCTAACAAGTATGGAAGCTTGTTTCCGCCACAGACTTTTTATCTCACAATTGCAAGTGCAAGTTATAAAGTCAGAATTGCGTGAATTAATTTTTTTGTTCTGTGGCAGAAACAAGCTTCCATAAACAAGTGAGCAGGAAATGAAGTGAATAAAAGGATACGGAGGCAACAATAATGACGGTAATCTGTGTGTTCTGGTTATAATGTAGAGAAGTTTAAATCACCTGCTTTGGTTTGCTACATTATAACACATCCCATAATAACTTTTGTGTGTTGAGTCATGGATGGTTGAGCTTTTACACTACAAATGCGATGTGGTCACATAAACTTTTGACACCCTCCCTGTGTGGTTTCAGTGGACCTGATTACACCTAGTATTAGGATGTGTTTTTGTGGTCCAATTACAAGTGGTCAGCATTAAAAAGAGGAGGAAACAGGTTCTAAACATTTTTGTGGTCAGATTATTGAAACCACATAAGGAGGTAGTCAAAAACACATTATTAGTAGAAACGCTATCCGTCCTGAATGCAACCCAAGATTATCTAAAATGTGTTTGCTCTAAAAGACGCTTTGTGAGAAAGTGCACCAAAACAAAACACGACTCGGCTTGGCTCACTTTACTTTGGCTCGGTTTGCTTTTCGACTGCAGTGTAGTGCTTAAAAGTGGGTGTAATTATAGATTGATTGTTATAGCTGTGCCGCCACCTTGTCTACTGCCCATGATACAGCCATTTCTCTTTTCAAATTGTGTGTGACGAACAAATTAAACTGCGGTGGCTGTTGCTCACTATTTAAATCTAGCGGGTTTTGGTGTCTTGTTGTGCAAATCCAATGAGGCTGGTACTCTCTGATCAATCAGTGATCTGCAGTGTTTACACGTCAAATTTTAGTATCCGTACAGCTGGCTTGAAACCTCAACAGAGGTGGTACTACAAAAAGTACCAGGTACTAGGTAATGTACACAGTGGAAAAACCACCAAAAGTGAGCCGTATCGAGTCGTTACATGCAGTGGAAAAGTGCCACAAGTGATACAAACTCCACTGTTTGGCCTTCTGATTCCCCTTCGTATCAGGCTAATTTCTCAAATTATGTTGTACATTAAATAATTGCACATTAATGATATCTGCAGTACATTTATGTTTGTTCTGTTGACCCTAAGGGGGCTTATTCCTGCTCTTATGGATGCTAGAACAGAACCATACCACCAATCCAAGCTAAATGCTAATTGTTAATCATCTTTGATGATAGTGGTCCTGACAGAACTTTAACAATAACTATATTTGTCCTGATTTCTGTCAGTGATTTTATTGTTCATCAACTGGAGAAATTTTTTTACTGAAAGTGATTCTAATGATATTTGACCTTTGACGCTCTTGTTATAGTTGTTAAAGTCTGGAATTCTCTATTCTGAACAATTCAAACGATTATTAAAACTTCATAGGTAATGTTATGGGGGTAGTCCTTGGGTTTGTTCATTCAATAATGTGCGAGTGCTGCACTCTGCGAAAATGATGAGGAGTGTTGTGAAATAAAAGGGGAATGTCTCAATGAAATCCGAACACAATTGGTCACAAGAGACGCATTTGAAACACATTAATACCAGGCGGAAATGGTAATGCTTCTCGGTTGACCACTTACCGAAAACGCATCTTAAATGCCAGGTGGAAACTGATACCAAACATTTTTAATCCCTGCTTCCACCTGTATTTAGTGCCGAACACTTGTGATCGGATCACCAAAAATGCATATTATTACAAACAGGAACACTGTGTTTCTGGAACATTCTCTCATCTAACAACCATCACAGAGCTGATAAAAGTACTACAACTATTACTACCAGAGTTCTATTGGAGTGACTATAAACTACTTTCACATGAATGCTTTACCTGCTTAGAGCCCCTGGATGATGGAAGGACAAAAGAATAAAAGAAAAATGTGTATAGGGGAATATATAAAATATTATAAACATTTATATTAAAATGTATAATAATAAGAAAGGAGATCTAAACATGGATCTAAGACTGACAAAGAAGTAGAACAAATTTGGCTTCAGGCTACATTTAAGTGGGTTAACATACCAAAGGCACAGATTTCAAGGATAAAGTTTAACATTAGGAGCAACTGTTAAGCATGTCCTCTCAGTCACCTCAGTATCCATAATCAGAGACAGAATTTTAAATTGTTGCATTAGTATTCAAGTGTTGTAATCAGACCGTCCTTGATACTCACATGAGGGCACTACATCAGCATAAGTGTGACATACACCACGTTTACATGCACTACATGTTTCAGTTAAGCTTTATATTCTGGTTAAACCCTTATACTGAAACAATGGTTATAATGCTCCATGAGTTGACATTGGAAGAGATTTGAAACATGGTGGAAACACTGACCTATAACAATAATAATAATATCAATAATATGATATAATATATCTGTAACCTATAGATATCAGTGAGTGAAAAAGCAAGTCTTTAGTGAATGGTGTGGACAAGGCCATATTATGTATTTTTATAAGTCTTGGTTTTGTTTTTGGGGTCTATTAGATTAGGGTTTTATGCAGGATTTTTGGGATGTCCTCCGAGGACTTCAACATCTACTCCACATGAGAAACTTGGGTTTGGAATTAAACTTAAAACACACATTTTACATTGTTGCAGCACCTCTCTTCCCAGTCTGTCAGTAATACTCCAGGCATTTCTCAATACTAAGTACGCAAAGTTCGGACTTGTGTCCTTCCTTGGTAGTTCGGACTTGGCAAGCTCGAGAACAGGAGGATGAAAGTATGGTAATTCTGCAAATAGAAAAGCAGCATACTAGATAACGTCACTCACCTCGCTCTGGCTACTCCGGTTCTCCTCATTGTATATTAACAATAAAACAAGGTATTGAAAGAGTAAATTCTGGAATTCACTGCTGCTTCAATATACCTGTAAATGTCCAGTTGCCTGTAATTCCAGTTGATTTTACTCAATAGAACCACTGATGTTTCTTCTTCCTTTGTTTTTTAAAGTTTGTATTTGGCGACTGAGAGTCTGGCCTAGAGATGTGTGATGTGTCACTAAACACTTGATAGCAACATGTTGTTGTGTGTTTGGATTTTGGAGGTATCACACACCTCTAACATGCTGGGAGTGCAGTAACAGTGTTTGCTCACTTAGCCCGGCTTCCATAGATTAAATATGGATTTGTCTTTCATTTTTATTATATTTTATTCATTTTATATTTCCTTTTACTGAAACACTAAAGAATCAAGATGAATATTGCCTGTAATATTGTCTGTACCTCTCACTAAGAGAAAGCACATGCTATCAGTATGTTTTGGGAACATTTTGGATTGGAGCTTAATCAGCTCCAACCTTGAAGAGACTGTGTATCTGTGTATGTGCGCAATATTCTGTTACAGATCAGTATTAGAGGTGGATTACAGGCCTCCTAAGAGACGGGTGGATTTGTTGTTCTGGACAAACTGGTGCCTGCTCGGGTGAAAGCGTCAACAGATGACGTGTATGGACACGTGCATCTGATTAACTGACAATGTGTAGAAATTTACCATGACTGTGCATTTTCTCTGAGCCAATCAGAATCATCCACCTTGCAATAATGACGTGGTTAGACCTTGAAAACAGTATAACTGTTGGTACAATTGTATGTACGGTACGATGAGACTGGTAGAGGGGGAGAGCGGCCAACGACCTCCTCGTGAGACTTGAAGCTGGCTTCTGCTGATGAAACTGCAAACTATTCTTCAGTAAAAGATTTCTTTAATTAATTGCACTTCTGACTCTTGGTCTTCATTCTTCACTACTGGTCTCTGGGTCTAAACTGTTAACCCCTGATATTTTGATATAAAACACAGCGTCTATTAATAGCCACAAAAATGTGGTTCAGGCAACATGTACATGTTTGACCATCTTCAATGCATGTATATCTAAATATAAAACATAACCCTATATATAACAGTATACACTCACCTGAACGATTATTAGGAACACCATACTAATACTGTGTTTGACCCCCTTTCCCCTTTAGAACTGCCTTAATTCTACATGGCATTGATTCAATCAGGTGCTGAAAGCACTCTTTAGAAATGTTGGCCCATATTGATAGGATAGCATCTTGCAGTTGATGGAGATTTGTGGGATGCACATCCAGGGCACGAAGCTCCCATTCCACCACATCCCAAAGATGCTCTATTCGGTTGGGATCTGGTGACTGAGGGGGCCATTTTAGTACAGTGAACTCATTGTCATGTTCAAGAAACCAATTTAAAATTATTCGAGCTTTGTGAAATGGTGCATTATCCTGCTGGAAGTAGCCATCAGAGGATGGGTACATGGTGGTCATAAAGGGATGACATGGTCAGAAATGATGCCCAATTGGCACTAAGGGGCCTAAAGTGTCCCAAGAAAACATCCCACACACCATTACACCACCACCACCAGCCTGCACAGTGGTAACAAGGCATGATGGATCCATGTTCTCATTCTGTTTACACCAAATTCTGACTCTACCATCTGAATGTCTCAAAAGAAATCGAGACTCATCAGACCAGGCAACATTTTTCCAGTCTTCAACTGTCCAATTTTGGTGAGCTTGTGCAAATTGTAACCTCTTTTTCCTATTTGTAGTGGAGATGAGTGGTACCCGGTGGGGTCTTCTGCTGTTGTAGCCCATCCACCTCAAGGTTGTGCGTCTTGTGGCTTCACAAATGCTTTGCTGCATACCTCGGTTGTAACGAGTGGTTATTTCAGATAAAGTTCCTCTTCTATCAGCTTGAATCAGTCGGCCCATTCTCCTCTGACCTCTAGCATCAACAAGGCATTTTCGCGTTGAGAAATTGAACAGGTGTTCCTAATAATCCTTTAGGTGAGTGTATATAACTTATGAAACTTTGCATGTACTTGTACATGAGCACCCAATGATCGCCTGGATCTCACAACTCTGAAATCGCACATTTTCAAATAGGCACTATCTTTATAAATAAACTGCAGATTTGAGCTTTAAAAAACTACATTCTCGCCTGGAAAACTCTTAAAACTACATAACACAACAGCAGTATTATGCAGGTTTTTCCCTTTGCCATTGACACTTCCGTTTCACAAGTCCATGAGAACACAAGAACGCATATTGAGAAGCAGCCAAGAACTAAACAGAAGCCGTTTCTCAATATGCGTTCTTGTCTTAACTTATGCTCTTGTGGACTTGTGAAACGTCATCAGTCATTCATTGCCCAAGTATTGTTCCAATTCAAAGTTCACATCTAGCCAAGTACAGTTCAAATCCCCGGATGTGCTCTTGCTCCACCCCTTTTATCGAGGATGCATCAGGAGGTGACAAGTGCGAACTTGAGACAGACAGGTATCCCAGAATGCATTTCGCACCGACCAGCAAGCGTCAATAGCAGATTTAGAAAATACTACTGTTATTGTGTCATGAAATGTAGTTTTAAGAGTTTTTCAGGTGATAATGTAGTTGTTTAAAGCTCAAATATGTGGTTTATTTATAAACAGAGCGCCTATTTGAACATTTGATCTGCCGTTTTTGGAGTTGTGAGTAAATGTTTTGGAAATCTCACTGCCTTTACTATAACTGTCAGTTTCAACCAAGCGGCAACCTCCCACGGTCTCTTTTGAAGCCAATACGGAAGTGACTTACACTGCAATTCCTTGACTAGCCACTAGAGACAGGCTCCAGAAGGGAGCCGAATCTCATTGAGCCCCATGTTAAAATGCCCAAATTTACAGCAGAAAAAAACATGTTTACTGCCTGGTACAAATTGTGGTTTTGGTCTATACGGCTAATTTAGCCCTTCACGACAACTATGAGGGGGTGATTTTTTTTTATAACTCATTCGTTTACATTATATAAAGCCTTAAAGTTCTGCATAATTAAGGGCGTGGCCACTTTCAGTGACTGCTGTCTGTTAGTCATCGTGTCACCTCAGCTCCTCCCACATCCCGCCTCTTTGCCCATTCTCTGTTATCCAGGCATGACAGCCAAGATGGCAACGGTCAGCTCGTCTCCCATATTTGTTTACAGTCTATGGTTTCAACACGGTACTAACAAAACTCGACCAGACCTTGCACCTTTTGTTACTTTTGCCTTATTTAAATGAGGAATAATGTGACATGTTCATTCCAGAAGAAAAGTCAACAATGCAATCAAGGCATTTCAGGGAGTTCAGAAACATATCTTAATTACGAATGCCTGATTTGGAAGTACAAGTTTCCCTGGTAAAGTTAAAGGCAGCATCCAAAAAAGAAAATCACAAAACTAGTACCTGTTGGTGTGGGAGTTGTTGTGCATGAACCAGGAGCGATTGTTGTCCACATACATGGCCCAGGCCTTATCGTCCTTCCCTAGCATCATGTCCTTCATCGTATTGATCCGTGCCACACCGAATGCGGGGTCGGGGTGGTTGTCATAGCGATCCACACTAAGTTCCCAGTAATGCACACCCTTGGAGAAGGCAGCTGTCCCGAGCACCACACGGTCATCGTAACTGTTACAAGTCACAGTTTGGTTTTCGTTGGACAGGACAATGTCTCTGTGAGCTGACGTAGGGTCAAAGGTGAACCATGCCACTGCAAAGGAAAGATAAAAACCAAAATAGGCCTATAATAGACAAAATAATTCAATGTGGCTAAAAAAAAACATTTTGCAGAAAATAAGAGGTAAAGATATCAGAAGTCTAAAAATCAATCAAAATAGCATCTGGCAATTGACACATAATAATTATTATAATTAATTAATGATGTAACTTAGACCTTCTAAGTGTAGGTAAAAGAACCAAATTTGTGGTCCACCTATTTCTTTTTAACAAAAAAAGCTGGCTTTGACTGGCCCCCATTTAGCTGTCTAGAGAACCAAATTACAAATTACAGAACCAAATTACAGTATGTGTGATATTACCAGTATTTTTTTTTTTTTTTTTGCAGGATATAAAATACTAATTATAGTCATCATAATTTGCTGAGCATACACACAAATCTACACCATATTCACTCCTTCAGTGACACATTAATTATTAAAAGAGTTAAAGGGATGAAATATTAAAGCTGGTAAGCTCTCTTAGAAGAGTTTCGGCAGCATAGTGCCTGTAAGGCAAATCTAGCATTAAATCCTTGCATGTTCTGTGTTAATTAAACATCTCCTCTGGGACCATTGGTTTATGAAGACATGCTCATATTCATATCCAGGTCCTGCCAAAATTACTATATCTGGGGTTGTGTCTCAATTCTAAAAAAAATATATTTTACTGATTATGTTAGTGTTTTTAAACAAATCAGTTGCGTGAATGATTTACTAACTCACTCTTGAAGACAGTCACTTTACTAGTTCGACATAGTAATGAGTGGAGTGATACAAACAGTGAAAAGTCTATAAATATGAAACACTGCTAAGTCAAAAGAATTCAAGGACTGAAGTGAACTCAAAAACCAGCTGAAGTCTCTATGTACCTGAAGTTAAAGTAGCTTAAGAGGAGTTTCCCTAAGATACTCATTAAAGAGAAGCATCCACTGCAGGGATCCACTAAGGAAAGGGAATATATAATGTGGAAGCTGTTTGTGTGTGTGTGTGTGTGCATAAGCGTCACAGATAGAAAATAAGTTTTAAGAACTCTCAGAGATGGCATTAAAAGGTGAATTAAAGAAGCTGTGTAAAGTAGATGACCAAAACACCCACCATCAGATGTCTTCAGAACAACAACCTTGCTGTATGCTCCCACGCCAGCAGAATTGTACGCTTTGACTCGAGCGTTGTACGAGCTGTTGAAATGAAGGCCGTCCACTGTACAGACTGTCTCTTTACCCACGTATACCTCCTGGAACATGAATAGAAAAAGAAGAGAAAAGGCAGACAGGAAGTAAAGCATCTGGAGATTCATGATCTTGCGTAAGATAAGATAGAAGACTGCATGTTTATTGTGAATTATAAGCTGTAGATGTTTAAAAAAAAAGATGGATGGATGGATGGAAGAAAGGAAGGTAAACTCGTTCCAACAACTTAATTTTACTTTGCACCAGTTTGGACTAATTCGTTCCCTCTTTTTCGTTAATTTGTCCCATCTGGTAGCAGGAATGGACACCCCTGTTCTAAATGCACTATGGTTATATATGCATTTTAACATTTAGTCCATGTCTGTTAGCTTTGAGGTCATACCACTGATTAGCAGGAACAAATGTAATTGGACCTACTCGCATCATCCTGAACGAGATTCAAATCAGCGTCAACCAGCATGGGAGGTGGGCAGCTAACAAGAACATTGAAGACCACAGCTGCTAGCGTGAGTTTGCTGGTGTGAGGTTTGCCAAATCCAACTAGCTGACCTCCTTTATAATCACCTTGCATCCGGGTCACAGCACCAATGTAACTGGTCATACTAACAGCTTTAATCAGCATGGAAGGCGGGCGGGCTAACAAGGACACTAGTGTTCTAGTACAAAAGACTTAAGACTATTTTTTGAAGGTCTTGGTCTTGTCTCGTCTCGACCACCTTTGTACTCAGACGTAGAGGACTCTGAATTTTGATTTTGTTTCACTGCTAGGATACCACTAAATTGCCGGTGCATTGTCTATTTATTAACATCATTGATGTGATTGGATGTACAAAATTACTGCTTCAGATGCAATCAATAACTTATTTTTAATTTGATTTATTTGTTGTGCCGGTGCCGGTGTCAAAAATGTCACCAAATCAATACAAAGTACTTGTATGAGTTTTCACAAATTTGAGCATGACTGCAAACATGATATTGATTTTATAACAAACATTCACTATTTACCATTTACAAGTAATTTCTCAGCTGGTAATGTGGATCTTTATGAATTTAAGGAGTGCTGGTCTGGTCTTCGTCTTGACTCAGTCTCGCCCTGCCTTTCTCTCTGTCTCGGCTTGGTTTTGGTCATGGTCTCAGATTAGGTGGTCTTGACTAAAACACTAAAGGACACTAAAGACTATAGCCACTAGCATCAGTTGTTAATTTGCCTCTTGAGGCTAGGGAAGTGAGGTTTACCTGCACAGCTTTTACTAGCTGGCCTCTGGTGGCACCGCCGCCACTGTCGTTTAGTTTTTTTTATAGAAATAAAAAGCCTTTAGTTAGGACAACGGTCGCTACAATTATAAACTGAAAGCTCTGCTCTGCCCTTATACAGCACAAGCTGCAGAGTTGCAGCACAGTGCAGCAGGAGTCAGATTTCACTTATCACGTAAAGAGAGTAAGGAGAGATGACTTGCAGGACGATGCTGGGGTATTTAGTGCGCAACAGATCCTGAGCATCATTGACATCTTGTAAAATATGCGGCCAGTACCATCGTTCCCTATACAAAGAGTGTGCGTGATTGCGAACTTGTGAGTGCACTATCGAAGGTGATTTCAATACACATGCTCCCTGAAGTTTATTTACCAGTGAAAATTTCCTCACCGTGACATCGTGGCGACAATGTCTTGTTTAATAGAGAAATACCTCAAAACGGTACTAATCAATTGATTTCCTGGGATATTCATTTAGCATTCAGAGTACAAAAAAAAACAAAAGATCTATTTGTTTTCCTGACTGATGAATGATCTCAGTGTGGAAATAAAATGTTGACCCGGTACCCGGTAAGGCCCGCCATTCCCGTCATCCAGCTCCAGCACGTAACCCTCTACCGGCAGGGCTTGGACTGTAGTTATCCTCCAGGCCAGAGTGGCGCTGTTGTTCCGCATGCAGCATTTTTCCAACTGCAACAGTGGTGCGGGAGGCACTGTCGGGGTCTCCGCTAAAAGAAAGTACAAAGTACACATGTAAGCATCAACTATTATCCATCAAGGCATCAGAAGGTTAAACAGGGGTAAAGGTGGAGTGACATGCATGGGAGTAAGCACTTCCTGAAAGTCACTGGTGCCTCTAAAAAACATACGGAGGATAAGGGGCTGTGGTTTGGGGTGGGGTTGAGTATTAAAGGGGAACAGTTTGTATCAGCTATGAAATACCTCCTGTGTTCTCCTCCTCTTTCTGGTCACCTACATGCATTTGTTTCAATGATGCAGCCTCCTGACCATCTGAAAGATGATATCGGACAAAGCAGGTGTTGCATGTATGAGTCTAGAAGTAAAACTTTGGGGGTTGCTCTGAACCTGGGAATGATGTAATTTGTGTTTGGATTGTGTAAAGGGCAGCCCAACTATTCATCAAGACAATGATGAATTTGATATATTGGTTTAATTGACAATTTTGAAGAGTATGTTTACTAGTCCTTGGATTCAAATCAATGGGCAACATTCAAAGAATGCAAAATTAAAGGGTTAGTTCACCCAAGATGTATGTCATTCTTCTTTCAGACAAATAAAAGTTGAGTTATATTAAAAAAGTCCTGGCTCTTCCAAGCTTTATCATGGCAGTAATTGTTGCTCTGTTTTTGAAGTCGATAAAAAATGCATCTGTCTGTCAAATATCGTGCTCCACACAGATCCAGGGGATTAATTAAGGCCTTCTGAAGCAAATTGTTGCATTTGTGTAAGAAAAATAACCATATTTAAAACTTTTTGAATTAAAGTTCAGGCCGATCGCCTTCCGTGGAAAAGTGTTGAAAGTGCCTTCTCGGAGTTCAAGATGCGATCATCTGACGAGCGTACTTGGTAGAAGCCTTTGAACTGCTGAGGCACTTTCAACACTTTTTCCATAAACTGAATACGGAAGGCGATCGGCCGAAACTTTACTTAATGAAGTTTTAAATATGGATATTTTTCTTACACAAAAGCATCAATTCACTTCTAAAGGCATTTATTAACCTCCCGGAACCGTGTGGAGCACGTTATTTGACAGAGAGATTATGGAGAGCAACAGAGCAACAGTCACTGCCATTATAAAGCTTGGATTAGCTTTTTTAATATAACTCAGATTTTATTCCTCTGAAAGAAGAATGTCATATACACCTAGGATGACTTGAGGGTGAGTAAATTATGGACTAATTTTCATTTTTGTGTGAACTAACCCTTTAAGAATCACATTGCAACAAATCTATATAACAATATATGATTAGCCTTACTAAAGTGACCACCAGCGTTGGGAATGTTACATGCGTTACATTACTGCAATACTCAAACAAAAGATAATTGTGCAAATTATGTTGCAAATTTAAAATATGTGCAATAACAATGCAATGTAGAATCAGTGTTGAAAACAGTTGCTGCTTAATATTTTTGTGGAAACAGTGATGCACTTTTTTATGATAATTTGATGAAAATCATTACTCCCAAAATCATTACTTCCAAAACACAATCATGTAACTTGCATTGCTTGTAATGTTATTCCCCCAAACACCGGTGACCTCAAACAATGAATGTTAATTTGTTAGGTGTGTTGTCATGTTACCTTTATTCTGGGTGAAATCGAGCTGGAGAATAGACTGCATCAGAGGGTCTGTGTTGACGGTCAAGGCAAATTCTGGGCAGACCTTTGGCTCCAGTGCACCTTTTACCCACTGATCCTGAGAGGTCTGAACACGCTTTATCAACGCATCGGAGATCTTGAAGAAGAAGAAAGGAAGAGTAAAAGAGAAACAATAATGATCAACTGTCTTATGACACCCACACAATACAAGATAGTCGGGCGATTTTGGGCCCAATTCTCCCCTTCCGACAATCGCAGGTTAAGTCCTGATTGTTTTGATGGTTCTACAGATTATTTTATCAGATTTTCCTGTGGTGTTATGTGTAATTAAATCTGCTCGGAAGAACGTTGGGGCCGCACCGATCCCAAATCGTAAATATCCAACACGTAGAATATTTCCGATCAGAAATCCTGTTGTGAGGGTGAACCCGGGGGACAAATGTGTGCACGCTCTGGAGATTGTCACGTGGAAGAATGAAATGATACTCAATCAGAATGTGAGCTGAAGGAAGGCAGAAGCAAAATACCACTTCATCCAAACCTTTTTCTTTGTTTGCGCAAATTTTCTGCAAAAAAAAGCACTCCAAACACTATAATCGCAATTTCTTCTTGCCCGTCGTCAGCCATGTTTGTTTCTTTTAAAGTCATTTTTGCCCGTGTGAGATTTTGGGGGATTTCTCGTGTTCACAGTCGGGACACTGGTTGTTTTTTGAATGGAATCTGTTAGTGTGTGCTGTCTTGATCAAATCACGTCACTCCACACAAGCAAACCAGTTAAATCTATGATTTTTTATCGCCATGTTTGTGTCTGTTAAGATTTTACAAATCTTTTAGTTTGGGTCAGCCTTTAGAAAAGCATTTTATAACCATTTTTTTAAATTTATTTATGTACTTTTTTGTATTATATTGTTTGTAGTATTATTTATTATAATTTTAATTATTATTAATTAATAATCACAATAAACAATCATTTAAAAAAATCTAGTTTTAAGGTTGGAAAATTATTTAGAATAAAGAGCATGAAACGTAATGTTTTAGTGAACTATTCCTTTAAGGACACATTCTGTACAGTTTTGGTACTGTGGTTGCCATTCATACACAGTATAAAATATTTAGTCAATCAAATTTTGCACAATGTTTCGGGGATTCACTCTTTTGTGAATTTTGGGGATCAAGACAAACCAGTGTACAGTACTATCTCTGCAGGACAGGCGTCTCTTACTCACATTACATGCTTTGTGAAGTTACTCAAAGAAACATCACAATTGATACTTCATAAACAATTCAGTAAAGAGGCAGCATTGCACCTCTGGAGCAGTCTTCTCCCTCTATTGTACACTCGCTGCTATGAAATATGAATTATTGAAAGAGTTTAATTGGTGAGGGCCAGTCTAAACAGCAGGCAAACGCTTTCAGAGGAAACCATCGGATACCTATGAAAGCTTGTTTCCGTTATGGAACAAAAACATAAAAAATGTAATTGTGATTTTTATCTCTCATTTCTGACCTTTTTCTCACAATTTTGAGTTTATATCTTGCAACTCTGATTTTTTTAGCCTGGATGCCAGCCGCATTTAGCCCCGCCCATAGCATTTGAGTTCTTGAAATTTGACCTGTTATGGAGTAACTATGGCCGAACAGAAACTGATCGGAACACTCAAATTGTCAGGGCGGGCTTTATACGATGATGGACATAACGCAATAACTTGGTAATTCACCACAACACCAAAGAGCGCTTGGGTTGAATTTGTTCTAATCCTAAACGGAGAACTTGTTTATGCATTCACCTTTACTATTTCTCTCAAAAATTATGATTATGTTGGTAAATACTCTGTGTATCCTTCAATTATTTTTTACAAAATCGGCAATGATCATTTACACTCATCTTCTTCTTCTACTTCTTCCAGCGTGCGTGCAGATTATATCTACTAACAAACATGCATTAGTTATGCGTCGTTCATTAAAAGATTTGTTCTTTTTAAACTAATCTTAAATATGACTCAGGAACAACAAATTGTCTCAGAGAGCCATTTGTTCATTTTGTGTTGACCGTGCATGCGCTACAGGCCATCGGTTCTATACAGGATCTTCTGCATTCAGCCTATGGGGCTGTGAGTCAGTGAACAAATGACTCGAAACCAAAGACTTCAATTCTGTTTTCGGAGCTGCATGCATTGCTTATAGGGCTGTCACGGCCCAGATCAGACACTGATGACAGAACTAACGACCCGAACCCAAAGACAGGAGAGGTGTAATGTTACTAATATTTCTAGGGAACAGACGTGATTAAATGTGAAGTGACAAAAGAAAGAACGACTGGGATTCGGAGGTGAGGTTAACTAACAGACTGCATAGCCTGAAGCTAAGCATAGCTAAGCAATTCATTAATCATTTCTTAAAGTTTGGCCTTGGCTGCATTAGCTTATAATAAAAAAATGTATTCCAAATGTGATCAATGTTTGCATAAGTACTAGATTTGTTGGGGATATATTCTGCTAAAATGAACGAAATGACTTGAAAAAAAAATTTGTTCATTTTGCTGAACGAGTACGTAAAATGATCCGAACTTCCCACTACTATGCGTCGCTCAACATACGTCATCTACTCCGTTGCTCTGATTGGTTGTAGGTCTATCCACTTGAGGTATTTCCTGGTTCGGTTGAAACACGTCCCAATAATCAAAGCCCAATGGAGCAATATCAGACTCATATTCTGACTAGAACTGAGTATGACGACGTCAGGCTACTGATTTTTCAGAATTGTGAGATTTATGAATTAACATAGACAGAAGTTAGGGGTGGTACCAGTACTCCTGTCACAATATCTATTTTCACATGAACCCCTATAATGTTATAATAAACTTTGATTAAACTTTGAGTGTGTTCACACTTGGCATGTCTGGTTCGATTGCTCTGTTAGTGCGGCTCATTTGAATAAGTGTAAACGCTGCCAACCCTGATGTGTACCAAACAGTGTTCCAAATGAACTCTACTACGGTTTAAATGAAATCTAAGCGCAACACGGACCAAACACATGTAAACGAACCAAAAACAGTACATGATGTCACAAGATCCGAATCTAAAAGCACTGAATGCTCACACATACCGTTTTTTTCTTGTTCAGTACAGACATCAGAACTTTGTCTCCTCGCAGCAGATCTTCATTTGTGTGTGTGAAGGAGGGATTCCTACCGCTGTTTTGACTCCTTTACACATTTTATAAGCTATTCACGAGTTCTCAGCTGGTCAAAATACCATCATATGTAGGCTACACACATACAAGAAGTGCATTTAGCCCAGCACACAGCATTGTTTAGGATATTAGGTAAGTGCCGTAATGAAATATTCGTAATAAAAGCCGATTAATTCGATTGTGAACATATCCCTATGCCTTTAGGTTCGGTGTTAAAATTCCAATGTGAACGCCAAGACTAAATGTCTTTAGCCTATCGAACACACTCTATATACCTCGATCAAATTGATGCGAATAAGCTCACAATCGTTGTCGACATAATCGTAGTAATATATGTAGCCTATGCCGATCTAAATCACAATAAACATGCATGTAACACTTCAATCACATCTAATTTATTGCATTTTCTGTAAGTAGATTAAAACAGTGGCCAGTGACATCCCTATGTGAGTTCATCATTATTATTATTTTGGATCTTTGACCTTTGTCTGTGTTTCTCTCTGGGTTTTTATGTCTTTGTACCTGTAGGAATCCACTGGGATCATTCTCTTTAATAACCTCCAGACAGAATTCCATCATTCCTGTGGTCTGCCGGAGCTTCATGGTGCAGTGAGTTATCTGATCCTTTACAGTCTGAAACAGAAAGGCCATTGTTAAATTCTCATCACACACATGCAGTCTGAGCAACAGCATAAGAGACATTCAAAGACAAGCTCATAGTGCTGAGTGTCACATCAGACAGATTCTTCAAAGAGATAAGGAGTCATATAACCAATATCAGCATCACACAAACTTGCATACATGTACTGTCAGAGAGTTGCATAAACTGCCAAGACAGTCTTACAAGTTCCTTCAATACTGGTCATATTTTTTCAAGTCAAGTTACACAAAAAGGTTGATTGGTCTAATTAGAATTTTAAAAGTAAGACTGATTAGCCTTAACTGATTGCTAGTTGGACAAACTAGTTCTGACATAGTCTTAACTTAGAGGCTGTTTATATACATATTATATATTATGCATCTGGTCCCAGATTTGTATGGTTGTCAAGGATTTTCAGTCTCGGATGATTAAGGGAATGTTCCGGTGTTTAATACAAGTTAAGCTCAATTGATTATGACAGAAAATTATTTCAACAGAAAATCATTTTACAGTAATCCACTTTAAATGGAGCAAAGGCACTGCACTAAAATAAACGTTATAATACATGTTAATGCAGAAACTAGAAAAACATTACATGTTACATTAATATGAGACCAGTAGTGTGATCTAAAATCTAAGACTACACTAAAATATTTGCCACATATCCCACATATCCACTATCCTATTTTTTTTTTGTTTTATGGTCCACAGAAGATTTGGAACGTCATGAGGGCGAGTGAATGATGACAGATTTTTTACGTGAACTAACCCTATAAGGCTGTGCTGTACTGTAAATATAGTCATGGCTAATGTAATCTGTTTAGTGTATTATTAAATGTTGATTCATTTGAAATACTGAAATAATAAGCTATGATAAATAATACTGCATGCATTCTATTAATATTTGTTTTTGAAATACAAAGAATTGAATGTTTGATTTCATTTATCTATCCATATCTAATTGTGCAGAAAATCAGATCAAATCACTCTTTAAGTCACTCTTTATTAATTCTACATTAATTATAACGCATAATTATTTAATGATGCACTTGTCAAGCGCTCTCTGAAATGAGACGAATGACTGTATAATTATAACTGACTGAACCAGCGTTAACCCTTTAGGGTATAAATGAATGTTAAACAAATCAAAACTGGTAGCCTCAATCAGACAAAACACATTAATAATGCTTAAAGACATTGTTAATGTTAGGTTGTGAATATGGAAATATGAAGAAAAATAGATGACTTTCATTTTTAATTCCCCATTTTTTGTCTGCCGGCCTCTTTGTGATTAAAATCCCAGAGTAAGCCTTCTGTCTCTAATCTGTATCAAATAAACTGTAGTTTAATGGGAAGAGCGATAGATGTACCAGGGTAACCTAAATTCTTCTGCTTTTTATTTTACAAACCCAAGATAATTTCAGTGCTCTTGAAGCACAATATAATCGTACATCGCTGTAATCTATAGAGCATCGTATGGATTAACCATACATTTCCTTTTCACACACCCCACCCCCGTCATCCTCTGTTCATCGTGGTGAAAGAGGGCATGCGTAAAGCTGTGTTGTCAGACTACTGGCGTGGAAGAAAAGAATTAGAGTAGAAAATGACGTCTCCTGTCGCTGCAAACACAACAACACTTCACTTCAACTGCAAACATACCCAGAGAAAGATGGAGGAACAAAAAGCATCTATCACTTAGCTAATTTGAGGCTAATAGTGTAACCATAAGTTAAATATAATGCTAGCCTACGTATAAACTGGATTACAGGTGTGATTGCAGGTAGATTAAATAAATCTCACTTTAATCTGACCATATGGAGTCACACAGATGAGACGAGAACTCAATCTGCTTTCCGAATGGTCACGACGCTAACAGTGTACAGTATTACAGAAACTCTTTCTCCCTCCATCCCATCTGTTTGGTGAAACAGCAGGCTACATTATCATGTGACCAAAGTAATCGTGCTGCTGCAAAATTTACCCCCGGTTTCACAGGCAAGGTTTAAATCCAGTCCCAGGCTAAAATGCATGTTTGAGGTGTTTTTTAACTGAAATCCACTTGCACTGGCATATCTTAAGTAGTATTAAATCAGTGCCATTGTTCTGTCTCAAGATGCACACCAGTAATGTTTTTCTCTTTTATAGCATGTTAATAAATGTTACTTAAATGTCTTAATTAAACCAAGGCCTAATCCTGATTCCTGGCTTATTCTAAACCTTGCCTGTAAACCCAGGTCTTTAAGTAGTTAAGATGAACTTTTGAGTGGTTTTTAACTAATGCTAAAATGACTAAGAACAACCACCAAAAATTGTAGTACGCCTAATTTTAGGTTTGTGGATCCTGAGGAGTCAAAAGTTATTAGAGTAGGAATGATTAACGAGATGTGTGTGTGTGTGTGTGTGTGTGTGTTGACCTACCTTTAGTTTGCTCTCTTTCTCCTTTGTGACCTTGGTGAGCAGTTTGGCCTTCTGCCGAGTGAGCGCTTCAATCAGAGAGTCACACTGAGCGACCAGACATGCCTCAAACTCAACCCCGTTCTCCTGTTACACACACACACACACACATTGAGTTTCCATGTTTTATGGGGACTTTCCTTAGGACTTTCAATTATACTGTACATACTGTATACTGTATTCCCCTAAACCTACCCATCACAGAAAACGTTCTGCATTTTTTGGCAGTTTTTGAAAGCTTTTTGTTTTACAAGGACACAGGAGTGTTTGCGTTGTTATACATTTGTACTGTAAATCCATTTGTACTGTTATCTAGTAGCGCAAGCTCAAATTTCAAATTAAAATTAAAATTTAAAATATTGGTCAAATTTAAAATAAAAATCCACATTTCACGATCCTAGCTGTGTGTCAGGCAGCTTTATCAGTTGTGCATGATGTGATGATGATGATCCAGTGAACCCATTTGATGCTGCATGGTTCATTCAAAATATATTTTCCATTATTTTCTGTGTAAACAAGCGTCAGACTACATATCTGATAGTTGCACTCCTGTCTCACAACAGAAAGTTAAAAGAAGTTGAACGTTGTAAGGTTTGTATTACAGTTTTTTACAATCGCTATGCCAATTTTTTCAATAATTTGAACAAAATTCCTAAACTCTTTACTGTATACCATATGGTCATGTGCTTGAAAGAATATCAGCACCTAAACAATTCCTAGATGGGAATCAGCTGTGATTTATATATTTGCATAACTTCAATTGACTCTTTCTCAGTACCAATGGAATAAAATATAGGGGATATATTTGTGTTTCAATTCACGATATGAACAGCTGTTTACCTTGACTTTAGCCTATAAGGTTAGGTTTAGAACAAGGTGTTATCTGTTCTGACATGCAGTGTTAAAGCATTGGTAAATTTGGCAGTAAAAAGCCATTGTTTTGGTCTTGGCTGAGCTTGTGTGCAAAAGAAGTTCAAGCATTTTAAATATGTGTTAACTGTATGCATTTTGTGCAAAAGCAACAATAAATGTGTTAATTGTATAGCCTAAACAGACAGATGTTGTGCTAACTGCGTTAAGAGTTTAGGAAATTTGTTAAAAGTATTGAAAAAATTGTCATAGCGATTGTAAAAAACTGTAACTATGCATAAATACAAGATGCTGTTTTGTTCATAATTGTTTACTTCATAATATCCATCAATGGGCAAGAATGCCTCTATAGTCATCAGAATGGTGTAGTTATGGCATCCACCAGAAGAGGCAAACTGGACCATGCAAACCAGCCTTGGGCTCAACCAATGGTATGAGTTTGAAGCTGGACTCCCTGTTTGTGCAAGAAATGAAAGACAGAGGGAGTATTTGTATCTTTTGCTATTCTGTTTTGTACCTCTAGTGGACCCAGAAACGACACACTTCCGCACTAAAGTTAATTTAGATAAACTGGCACAGATAAGTTTGAGATCATCTGTGGTGTAGGAGTTTAGAACTGAACTAATCGTTCATTCACTTTGAGTATGGATGTGACTCACATGTGAGACATACACCCACACAACTGACACTAGGGCTGATGGGACTGAGTCATTTCATCTTCTACACAAAGATGATGAAGAGGAGATGTTTGATAGAGGACAGACTTGAAACCTTGACTATAGTCTGGAGGACTTGTCTCTGTGTGTGCCTGTATGTCACATCACATTGAAAATCACTGATCACTCTAGCACTTTAGCTCAAAGTCTACTTATAGAGGAGGCTTTCAAAAACAATCTCTCTCTCTCTCTCTCTCTCTCTCTCTCTCTCTCTCTCTCTCTCTCTCTCTCTCTCTCTCTCTCTCTCTCTCTCTCTCTCTCTCTCTCTCTCTCTCTCTCTCTCTCTCTCTCTCTCTCTCTCTCTCTCTCTCTCTCTCTCTCTCTCTCTCTCTCTCTCTCTCTCTCTCTCTCTCTCTCTCTCTCTCTCTCTCGCTGGTCAGTATATAAAGGCATTAAACTCTCTCCACTAAAGTAAAAATAGCTCAGAGCTTATAATCCGGTGGTCACCAGGCAGAATACAATTCAAAACTCACAACATTCATATTTCACCTGCTCCGGGGACGCCCAGTTAGATTTCTCAAATAACATTTTATTTCAACATTACATTGCGTTATATTGTGCTTAATATATAATGTTCCAAACTAGTCACATATAAACTATGTTTATCCGTCTACAGTCTCCCTTGCACAGACCCCCATGGAACTCTGGTTGAAAACCTTTGATGTTCAGTGCAAAAACATACTAACAAAATTCATGTTAACATCTGACATATGGCATGTTTGTTGGATACATGCTCAACATCATAATTACCCCACTTCATTTTTAACGAGGTGTTCATTTGCATCTTTAATGAGACACTCGCAAATCAAAGAGGACAAGCTTATATTTGAGTGCTTATGTGATTATGAATTATGAATTTAAGTGATTATGTTATTATTTTTGCTCTGATGTAAAGGCAATTTTTTATTCATAAGTGTTCAAAGCATAGAAATACTTATGATATGAAATTGGAAGGAAGATTCAAAACTTCCAACCTACACTCTAAAAAAATGCTGGGTTGTTTCAGCCCATGTTTGGGTTAAATATGGACAAACCCAACCGTGGGGTTTAAAATTGACTTTAAAAATTGAAACCAACAAAATGGGTTTGTTCATATTTTACATAAACATTGGGTTTCAAAAAAAGCTTTTTTTTAAGAGTGTATGTAAGCATTTAATATGTTTCATTTTCATATTTCTAATACAACATAACACATAATAAAGCCTGTTTAAGAGTTATTTACCTGTATCTGCTGAAGCAAATTCTTTAGTTGCACCAGGAACTCCTTGGCCTCCTTGGCTTTGTCAGACACTCCATTCAACGCCTGGGACAGATGACACTGCACACAAAAACACAGGTCACTGAATTAATTTGCTTAACATGTTTCAAAATCTTTTAATCTAAAATAATTTGTTGATAGAGCTGAATATATGTTATGTAACTTTAATTAATCTATTCATGCTATTTATAAAACAGTTGAAAAATGGTAGTCCACCTAATATCTATTTTGCACAGTAACATCACATCACACAAATTTAATCACATATGCATGACCACTAGTCACCATCCTCACAAGTTCATATAGCTAGCACATTCATCAACTACATCCTACTAAACATTCCCAGCATTCTCCAACACTGTCCAACATTAAAGAGCATCATTAAAAACTAACATTCCACGCATCCTAAAATACAACATACCATTATTTAGAGTTCTGATCAACCTAACATTACATGGCATCTTCAAATGTCTACCAACATTGCCACCATTCAGAAACATTCCCCAGATTCCCACCATCTTCAAACTCAGGAGGTCAAGGTTTGGCTGGTTAGCATAGGCAGTTAGTCCCGTTTGTTACATTTCATAGCTAAAACATTATGTGGGCAAGAAGTGTCACCCTTGACATCCATTCAAAAGGAGCCTTTTGTTCTAATAAAATAAATACCCACTGCCCAGGGATCTCACAGAACCCTGATCTGGTCATTCCAATCCAACATTACTCAGCGTCATAAAATGACACCCAACAATCCCAAAATCCTCATACATTCAACATGAACGAGCATCCTTATAACAAACAGGTCCAAGGAAGTAAGAGAAAACAATGGATCCAAATGCAGATATTTAATAAAAGAACTAAAAACACAAAGAAGCCAAAGAATGAACAGAATCCAAGGAACAAGAACATGTAAGCCTACAACACAAACAACAGGTAAACCAGGGATAACAAATACAGAGATGCCTAAGGAAAAATTAACAACTGTGGAGACAATCACGAGAAAACAATTCTAAATAAAACTACAAAGAACTATAAAAACATCACAATGAACAAAGACAAAAATTTCAACATAAATCACCACTCAACACAGCCAACATCTTCAAAACACTGCCCGACATTCCCAGCAGATTCAAACACCACTCAACACTCCTAGTGTCTTCAAACACCACTCAACACTCCCAGTGTCTTCAAACACCACTCAACACTCCCAGTGTCTTCAAACACCACTCAACACTCCCAGTGTCTTCAAACACTACTCAACATTTCCAGCCTCTATAAAACACAACATTCCCAGCAGATTCAAACACTCCCAGTGTCTTCAAACACTACTCAATATTTCCAGCCTCTATAAAACACAACATTCCCAGCAGATTCAAACACCACTCAACACTCCTAGTGTCTTCAAACACCACTCAACACTCCTAGTGTCTTCAAACACCACTCAACACTTCCAGTGTCTTCAAAACACTGTCCAACATTCTCAGCATCCTCAATTACCACCCAACTTTCTCAGCATCCTCAAACACCACCCAACATTCGTAGCATCTTCAAAACACAACCCAACATTTATGTGGCGCCTGTAAAATGTATGCCCAGGAGCCTCACGAGACAATCATCCAATCGTGCCAATACAACATTACCAACAATATCCTCAAACACCACCCAGTATCTTGAATCAAAGGGCCATGAATCAGTACAACAATCCAACTTGACCCTTTTCCCAGAATCCTTAAACACACCCCACATTCCCAAAATCCTCAAACACTTCTCAAAGACCCCAATCCCCACAAAACAATCCAAAAATCTAACACCAACCTTACGATACTCAACACAACTACCAATTACAGTTTTTTACAATCGCTATGACAATTTTTTCAATACTTTTAACAAATTTCCTAACGCACCGACAAACCTACATCACACAATTGGCAAAACGGTTAATTTCATGCTCAAAATCACAAATTGTAAACTAAACTCCAACACTAATTTTCAAAATACAATAATTCACTAACACAATACACTGTGTCTACCAAAACCCTAACACATGTTCTCTTCCAACAAGAACATTACGTCAATCACAACACAATGTCATAAAAACACTAACACTGATGGAATTACAGAACCTGCATGATTTTATGTGTCAGGTCTGCCATTATACAATTTACATTTTATTGATCATAGATACATTTTTGTTTTGTTGGATTTATTAAATGCACACATTGTGTTTCTTTTTCTGCAGAAATTCAATACTAAAACTGAATGACCCATCTCAGAGTAGCTTTATAGAATGCCCTTCAGTTTTATTTCATTATCATCAATCATCATTTTGACAATAGCAAGTTCTTCATTTAGGAGCTTTCCTCTGCCCCCAAAGAAGCCTAAATAGGCCCTCTTTTACTGTATACCATATGGTCATGTGCTTGAAAGAATATCAGCACCTAAACAATTCCTAGATGGGAATCAGCTGTGATTTATATATTTGCATAACTTCAATTGACTCTTTCTCAGTACCAATGGAATAAAATACAGGGGATATATTTGTGTTTCAATTCACGATATGAACAGCTGTTTACCTTGACTTTAGCCTATAAGGTTAGGTTTAGAACAAGGTGTTATCTGTTCTGACATGCAGTGTTAAAGCATTGGTAAATTTGGCAGTAAAAAGCCATTGTTTTGGTCTTGGTTGAGCTTGTGTGCAAAAGAAGTTCAAGCATTTTAAATTTGTGTTAACTGTACGCATTTTGTGCAAAAGCAACAATAAATGTGTTAATTGTGTAGCCTAAACAGACAGATGTTGTGCTAACTGCGTTAAGAGTTTAGGAAATTTGTTAAAAGTATTGAAAAAATTGTCATAGCGATTGTAAAAAACTGTAAACTAGACCTAACATTCACTAGTGCAATATGACATCACACACTTCAATCACTCAATCAAATACAACTCTTTTTCATATGTCCCGTCTTTATTTTCCTAAATAAAACTCAACTGTCAGGATTTGAATGACTGTATGATGAATGACTGATTTTTGAATGATGGGTGGTATCGGCTCTGTGCAAAATCGGCTTTAGATTATTGAAACACGGAAATGTAATACTAAGTCACGAGAAGCTCTGCCCAGAGGTTTACCAGACCTCCATAATCCATAGGCAGCAGAATAAAGATAATATGAATTTGATAATCTGAAAGCAAACAAAACTTTTGCATTATGGGCTCTTTATCATTAAAACTTTAGCCTACTACATTATGTGACAACTATCTAATTCTCATCTGAGCTCTAATAAAACCCTCAGCTTGAGCTCAAGTCTGCCCGACATTTGACAGCAGTTGGAGTGAGAACCTAAACCAAGATGCACAGCTAATTTATCCAGATTTAGTAGTAACACTGAAATAGCATTGATCACTAGATCAGGAAAACAGGAAAAGACTGCGAAAGGTCAAATAAATGTGTTCTATTAAATAAAGATTATCAGCTCTATTAACAAGGTTATCAGCTTGTTCAGTCGTGACAAATGAAATATCGTTTCCAAGTCCAAGTCTCCACTAGTTTCAATAAAGAATACTATCTCAGCAGCCATTTATAAGTGCTATTTAGCTAACTGAGATTTTGGTATGGAGATAGAATCATGATTTTAGTATTAGAGCACACCATAATTATATATCTTAATAAGCGGATTCATGCAAAGTATGTAAATACTAAGCAATACTAAGCACAATGGCTACTGCAAGGCATAACAGACTAACGTTTTATTTAAAAAATATATATTTATGTATTTATTTTATACAGTATGACTGGTGATGCTTGACTGCATGATTATGATAGACTTTACAAAGCTCTGCAGCGGAGATTTTGTCATCCTGAGGTGATGTTGCTTCTCTGAAAAATGACCTAAGGGAAGACGTACCTGCGGCTCGTCGGTTAGCCTACTTTTATGTTTTTCCGTGCTGGCATGTCGTCGGTCAATGGCGGCTTTCCCTTGACTACTTACGTCCACTTTATAGCGACACAGTGTGCTTTTGGCAAATTGGATTCTCAGTGCTGAAAACAGCATCTTCTCGAAATGTCGACAACATGAACCGAACTCTTCCAGGCCTCAGCTACAACTACAGTATTTAAGGCAGGGGTCTCAAACTCAGTACCTGGAAGGCCACAGCCCTGGAAAGGGTCAAAGTAGACATCCATGGGCAGCCAATAAAATTACACATCTACATAGGATGGTGAAGGAAATAAGACTTTAAGCAATTTAATCTTCAAAACTTTGCTACATTCAGCTATATTCTGAAGAAGCATACTCGGGGCACTTTAATATAACATAAGGGCCAATTATTAGATTGTATTTATGTTGCCTCTAAAAGGACATTTAAAGGTGCACTGTGTAAATCTAGCAGTGAGGTTGTGAATTGCAACCGCCCATCTCATGCAGAGCCATTACCACCAGACACCCCAATTGTCTTTATACACCACTGAAAACATAGTTATGTGTATTATATTGCATTTCTGTTAATAGATCCATATAAATAATACACACTGCATCTTTAAAAGTATTCAGCTTTTCTTTTTTCCCCCCAAATATTTATTAATCAAAAGTATTAATAGAAACTGTTAACGAAAGTGTTAACTGTTAAAAGGAATCAGAACCAAACCTGTAAAATTTCTTATGATATTTCCTATACATTAAAATGTCTATTTTATATCAGAAATGGAGTTAACTAGTTAACTGAGGTTCGGGAGCAGGGCCAAGCCTAAACCAAAATCTTCTCAAAATCTTCTTATATCGGGCCACCCCTTAAAGTTCTGTTTGTCTTGTTCTCTCTACATTTCCCCTCCCTCTCTCATCCATTCAACCAACTTTACCATACCCTTGTTCTCTTCCCCTTCCAGGTTGTATCGGGTGGTCCGAATCACTCTGCCTACATTTAACTGAGAGGATGCCCCCAATCGGAGTCTCCTGGCCGCCAAAACCAGACAGTCAGATCAGCCGGACTACCATCCCTTTCTCCCTTCCTCTTCATCCTCTCCCTATTTATCCATAACTTCTTCAAGAAATAATTCTCCAACATTTATTGTTGTGGCGTGGTCCTTGCTCGTGAATGAAAATGTTTTTAAACAATGCTTTCGCAATGCACACAATAGAGGGTAAAAATCTTCCGAGCAGGGACTCTGCCTTGACTAATGATCACTCAAGTCTGTGGAAAAGACCCTGGCACCAGTCCACACAGATATACACACAAACACACACACATTTCCTTCCCACCTGCTCCTTCCTCTGGGCCTTCCCTGGCAGTCTTCGATCAGCGGGGTCTTAAATCAACGAAAGAAACACACACACATAAACAAACACAAGCACACACACAGACGTATCTCCTCGCTCTATTAATGTGCCATCTGCCTGGGCAAGCTGTCCAGCCTGCTAACAAGACCCTGACAGACACCCCTCTCATGGCCCACTTCTCCCAGTATGTGAGCCTGTGTTTTTTAGAGAAGAAGACACCAGAACACTGCTGGGGTCAGTGATGCATAGGGGTCACCGTCCCACCCCTGCTTTTATGTCGATAGACTCTGTACAATCTGGCTCTCCTTCACACTACTCAAACTAATTTCAACCAAAAAAATCAAACAAAGAAATGGGCTTGATTTTCTCCACTTGCTTTGTTAAAATAGTGTTAACACACTTTAAAGTGCAAAATGTCACAGTCATAGTTGTAGTTTATTGACCAAAGTCAGCACAAAGGTCAGGTGGTCACTTACACGGATGTGGTAAAATGTGTATCATTTCTATAATTTCTTTTAAAGAAATGAATACTGTTATTCAGGAAGGATGTGTAAAATTGCCGAAAATTGACAGAGTAAAAACATTTATAATCTTACAAAAGATTTCTGTTATTATTTCTGTTACAAAAAAATGCTATTATTTTTAACTTTATATTCATCAAAGTCTTCCAAATATAATTAAAATATAATATATATATAATACAATAAATTATATAAAATATAATTAAAATATTACAAATATATATTTTTTAACAAAAAAAAATAACGTTTTGAACATCCTTACAGACGCCAGACTTTTAAGAGGTTGTGTATATATAATATTTAAAATCTCATTAAAATCCCAAACTCATTTTTGTGAATGTTTTGATTTAAAATTGTGTTTGTGAATGCCAATTGGCTTGATATTTTGTTATCTAACTCAATGGCATTCATTTTTAAATGTGGCGTAGGTGTATAAATAACTTTTAGGGGCCACTGGACAATACACTTTGGGATAAAAGGTGTCTGCTAAAAAAATACATGCAAATTTCGCAGCAGAGAATCACTGAATTGATAAACTGAAACAGGGAGTCTGTGATAATGTGGAGAGCTCTGAGAAAAAGGCTGTCCTAATAGGAAATCGCATGGAAAAGTGGAGCTTCTTCATTCAAGCTTTCAATCCTGCTAAAAGACAGAGCGCTAGTATCACATTATCTACTTCAGCAGAGCAAATGTGATGAAGAGCTGATGAGACGTGAATTGAATTGAATTTATAGACAGTGAAAGATTTGTGTGAGTGTGTGTGTGTGCGTGCGTGCGTGCGTGCGTGCGTTCGTTCATGCGTGTGTGTGTCTCCTTATTTATATTACGTTGTGGGGACCAAATGTCCCCATAAGGATAGTAAAACCTGAGATCACCTTGTGGCCAGCCAGCGGTCCCCACTTTTCAAAAGGCTTATAAATCACACAGGATGAGTTTTTATGAGAAAGTAAAAATGCAGAATGTTTCCTGTGATGGGTGGGTTTAGGGGCAAGGGCAGTGTAGGGGGATTGAATGTACAGTTTGTACGGTATAAAAACCATTACATCTATGAAGAGTCCCCAGAAAGATAGTGAACTAGACGTGTGTGTGTGTGTGTGTGTGTGTGTGTGTGTGTGTGTGTGTGTGTGTGGGGCATGTTTTTGTGAAATATCAGGACACAAATGTGTATAATGACATGGGTATGACATAGGTATTACAAAAGAGGGTGAAATATGAGGACGTTCCCCATGTCCTCACTTTTCAAAATGCTTATAAATCACACAGGATGAGGTTTTTTCACAGAAAGTAAACTGCGCAGTCTCCTGTGATGGGTAGGTTTAGGGGCAGGGGCAGTGTAGGGGATAGAAAATACGGTTTGTACAGTATAAAATGCATTACGCCTATGGAATGTCCCCACATATGGCGGTATTTTAATGCCATTAATAACCGAGCGCACAACTGATGCTTGCTCGCGCAGTAAATCACTCCCGCGAGAGAATAACAGATCTACACGCGAGGAAACGGCAGCCCGCGAGCTCCTTTTAAACCCGCGCGCGCATGACATCTCCTCTGCGCGCAAATCAAGCCCTTGCGAGCTCGGGCACGACTCGCAGCACGCACGTCATCATTCCCCACACTCGCGCTCAAGCTTCTATTTTGCTCGCGGAAACTTTTATTTTTGTCAGTCGTGGGGCGGGACTTTACTTATTTCATTGTAACCTGAAATGTCATTGGTCAATCCCGTTTTTCCGGAAGTCAGTTGTGAATGGACGCCTTTTGTAAAACATGCAAAAGATATGGCTTCATCGACGGACCAGATGCAAGAGAGTTCAACTTTATTTACTGACTGATTGCTTTATTAATATAAATGTCTTTACCAGATACTATATTAACTTTATTTATTATTTTATGGCGTTGTAGCTACTGCTGAAAATGAGAATACATATTGCTGTAGTTCACCTCTACACTATAGTTACCACTATATTTCCACTAAATCTATATGTTGTTTGCAGTCACAATTATATCACTTCAGAAATGTGAAGTGTCCATTAAATAGTTGTAACTATGATTCTAAATTCAAAATTACTTCATGTGGCTTTGGATGAAAGATAAATCACATGTTCATATCAGTAAGCAAGAGTTGTTGTGTAAGCTTATTATTATCATTCTTTGTCAGTTTTGAGTGGTTAATATATTTTCCATTAAAGTATAAAAGGGTTTCAGCACTTTACCCCATTGAACTGTTGCAGTTACAGTACAAACATGACTGATCATACCCCTTTTTTATTAATAATATTAAGAAAAAATATTTAAAAAAATAATCATAATAATTTTTACAGCTATTTAATAACTTTCCACATTTCTGAAGTTCTCAGAACTTGTAAATAACGGACCCCGGTGCAGCCACAAATATCATAACTATCTATAATAGGCCTACTGTAATTAAGGCATATAGGCCTATTCAACAAATGTATTAAAAACAGAAAGACGCTATAGTTTCAGCCTTTGGCTACTCACTTTATACTTTAATGGAAAATATATTAACCACTCAAAACTGACAAAGAACTATAGTGTAGAGGTGAACTACAGCAATATGTATTCTCATTTTCAGCAGTAGCTACAACGCCATAAAATAACAAATAAAGTTAATATAGTATCTGGTAAAGACATTTATATTAATAATATTAATAAAGCAATCAGTCAGTAAATAAAGTTGAACTCTCTTGCATCTGGTCCGTCGATGAAGCCATATCTTTTGCATGTTTTACAAAAGGCGCCCATTCACAACTGACTTCGGAAAACGGGATTGACCAATGACATTTCAGGTTACAATGAAATAAGTAAAGTCCCGCCCCACGACTGACAAAAATAAAAAGTTTCCGCGCGAGCAAAATAGAAGCTTGAGCGCCAGTGGGGAATGATGACGTGCGTGCTGCGAGTCGTGCCCGAGCTCGCAAGGGCTTGATTTATGCGCGCAGAGGAGATGTCATGCGCGCGCTGGTTTAAAAGGAGCTCGCTATGGAGTCAATATAATGCCACATAGTTTTGCAAAATAATAAAGTATTGCAAAAGAAAAAAAAGTTTTGCAAACAAAAATAAAGTATTGCACACGAAAAATAAAGTATTGAGAGAAAAAAAAGGTTTTGCAAACAAAAATAAAGTATTGCACACGAAAAATTAAGTATTGAGAGAAAAAAAAAAGTTTTGCGAACAAAAATGAAGTATTGCAAAAGTAAAAAAAGTATTGAGAGAGAAAAAAGGAAAAGGAAAATAAAGTTGTTTCATTTGCAACACAACTTTTATTCTGCGCAGTGTTTCAGTGTGCTTGCGATACCGTTTCCCCTGTGTGCTTCACTTTTCTGTGCGTGTCTTTGTGGCACTGTTTTGACATGGGGGGTGGAGTCAAGAAACTGGGGCGTGTTCAGCTGACATGGTCACGCCTCCCTCCGTGTGACATCATCTCCTCGAGACGCAGATCAGCACAGATGAAGGCACCATGGCTGAGCTCATGTGGGTGGAGCGTTTCCTTGTACTCACACTTTTACTAGCACTAAAATGGGCATGATTTTGTTTTGTTATGAATAAATGTGTATTAAAAGCGTTTGCTTAAGTTAGAAGTGGTGATTATTATAAGCTTTGGACTACT
The DNA here is from genome assembly GCA_023029165.1 of Gobiocypris rarus. NCBI lineage: Eukaryota > Metazoa > Chordata > Actinopteri > Cypriniformes > Gobionidae > Gobiocypris > Gobiocypris rarus. Next base: position 22,750,318 of record CM040917.1, on the reverse strand, counting down.
GGCTAATGCAAACTGTGTGAAAATAGCCAGCACTGTTTATTTCTCTCAGTCTCAGTGTGCACACATTTATAGCATTTAAATGTTTGTAGTTTTATTTTGTTAACTAAATGTGTATTAGAAGCATTAACCTGTTGACGTCAAAGTTACTGCTCGTTTTAAGTTGTAAATAGAATGTAATTAACTTGACAGACTTTATCATTAAAAATATCTCAGACTCATGCTTAAATTGTTTCTTCTACTGGAGAAAATATAGTAGGCTACCTGACCGTTACTCCATTAGATGGCGGCAGAGACTGTTTTAATGAGAGAGTCACTCAATAGAGACTTTTATATTGAATTTGTGAATGCAGAAGACGCAAATGACAAATGCTTGGACTAGCGCCGTCGGGCACGGGAAAACCCATAACGGTTTAAATGACAAAATATCGCAGCGGACATTCTAATAGATGTTTTATTATGAACTTAGGACTGACCAGAAAACCTAATACAGTAAGCTTCAATTAACTATCAATGAGAACAAACATGTTTACGTTGCTAAGCTATAAAGATTTGCACGCATTCTGAGTGAAATGAACAGCTATGGCTTTTTCAGACAGTTCTAAACTAAACACTAAACACCACATTAACTGATCTCTAACTAATTTAACTTAAGCGCTGCTAATACACATTTAATTAACAAAACCAACCATTTAAATGCTAAAAATGTGTGCACACTGAGAGAAATGAACAGCAGATATTGGCTATTTTCACAAAGTTTGCATCAGCAAGTAACGTTAATCCACAGCTAATAATAATCACCACTTCTAACATAAGCAAACGCTTTTAATACACATTTATTCATAACAAAACAAAATCATGCCCATTTTAGTGCTAGTAAAAGTGTGAGTACAAGGAAACGCTCCACCCACATGAGCTCAGCCATGGTGTCTTCATCTGTGCTGATCTGCGTCTCGAGGAGATGATGTCACACGGAGGGAGGCGTGACCATGTCAGCTGAACACGCCCCAGTTTCTTGACTCCACCCCCCATGTCAAAACAGTGCCACAAAGACACGCACAGAAAAGTGAAGCGCACAGGGGAAACGGTATCGCAAGCACACTGAAACACTGCGCAGAATAAAAGTTGTGTTGCAAATGAAACAACTTTATTTTCCTTTTCCTTTTTTTCTCTCTCAATACTTTATTTTATTTTGTAATACTTTATTTTTGTTTGCCAAACAGTTTTTTTTCTCTCAATACTTAATTTTTCGTG